>JAPERM010000087.1:0-313940 GCA_030411635.1 Fusarium sp. MBC 119
ATATTTATTAGTATTATAGAGCATGTATTAGTCTAAAAGGCAAAGTTATCTCTAATTATTAAACTTATCTATTTTACTATATACTTGTGTTAACTATATAGTACTAGGCATGATATTGTAACCCTTTATAGCATAAGAGACTTATTACTTTCCCCCTGTCTGCTGGTTTAGTCTCCTACTTAAAAGTGTTTCACAAAGTGATAGTTCGCAAGGCTGCTCGATCTTATCGGCAGTTAACAGTTAAAAGATCTACCTATTATGAGCCGTAAAATCAACCCCGCAATCTGAGGCTGCTGAGGCTGCTTCACTGCAATTTTAACCAACCCCGACTCCTTTTTAATAAAGAAAGTGCATCCTTAATAACAATCAGGCTGTTAGGTTTTAGCTGATTTAGGTGCACTTCTTTTAGTGATTTATTTTATACGAAATAACTATACGAGTATTAGATTATTAACACCCAAACCGGTAAATAAAGGAATCATCTGTTTGTATTATAGATATATAAATTGAGCTCGTGCCTACTGATATGCCGAGCATACTAGAGTCCTTAGTATTGTAAAGTCGACTTTCAGTTGAAGCTTAGCAGAAGTAATACCAGTACTGGCGGATCTACTCAAGGTCTTAATATGCGACAACTCACCGCGGCTGAAATTTTGCAAGTGAATCCTACTTCAGGACCGAACTTGTAGTGTTATAAATGCTTATCTATTAATAGCTAGGTGGTGAAGTAATAGCTTATAAAGAGCAATTTCTGTCGGCATTAAACAGAGCAGCTAGTAATGGCGGCCTCATTAGTGCATTAATCTGCCATGGTTGGAGAAGATTCCTGTAGTTACAAGAGCGCGCCGTGTCGATCAGGTTCTGACATTCGAACTCAAGATAGTGGTAGCGTAGGCATATCACTAAGGCAGGCTGACATTATCCACAAATTGTGACTATTGGCACTATTGGCTGATGCTGAAGCTAATCGAGAGCAACCTATCCTTGATCGAAACATGCAGTAGCATTGACTGCAATTATCGCAACGAATCTAGCTTAGCACTCATATGAAAAAATGTGAGAAACGTGATAGGTTAGTTCGAGGGTGGAAGGAATGCCATACATACGTTTACTATGAATCGATAGCTGTGGCGACCAATGCTGAAGTAGGTGGTGTCGATGCCGAACTGCCGGTGGGCGAGACCGAGTCTTATACAAAGGGCTGGACGGCCCGTACTTTGATAATTTATGCTTAAATTCCTGATGAGAGTTTCAATTACGGTAGGGCTGTGGTGTTGCAGAATTATCTCACATAAACCTCAGATCCAACCCTGAGACTGATGCTTCGCCGAGTGCTCTACCAAGATAGAGTACAAGACTTTGGAAACTTGTTCTAACCATACTCTTCCGCCATATGTGTTCGTACGAGAATGGTGATTGGAACCCATGTCCCGTCTATTTCCAATAGCTTGGGAATAGTGACATTTTGCTTCAGCTCTAACTGGTTCACCCTCAGCCGCAAACGTCACCAAAGGTTAATCGTTGCATAACCCCCGCTTCGAAAGCGGCACAAGTCCAGGCTTCAGTCTGCCTTGCTTCGAGATAAGATAATTGCCTTATCTGACTTTCCGTCAGATGACGGCCCGAAACCGTTATAACGGATTCGCCCGTACCCAAGAGCCTGGAACGAGCCACTCATTTCACCTTTTACACAGCAGTTAGTCGGTTACCACCATGAAAAAGCTCATACGCAAGATAAAGGGTAGCAAGAGCGGATCCAAGATTCGGAAGAAAAATGTGGAGGACGACTCTGACTCAAATCAGGACAGCTCCAAGCATGTCGTTGATTCACAAGATCCTTCGCTAATAACCCGACCTCCCGCTCCTGGTCCGAGCCCCAGACCAAGCCGCCAGGACACGGTGTCGCCTATCGACCCTCAAGATGATGTTAGGACCTTTTCTGGATTTGACAATTGGCTTTCGAGCTTCACGCCGGATCCTCATCAACGAAATGTGGTCGAAATGCCAGTGCAGCCAGCACATAGAGAGACTTTGGCTATGAAAGGCACGCCACGTCACAACCTTCTATCTTGAGGGAATATCACGGAAAGTACCTAATAGTGCGTACCTAGGTTTCAATCCAGACGAATGCATAACCGTAGTCCTCAACGGCGTCAAAAAGCCAAGCCATGCCGAAAGGTTCACCGTGGCTATCCAAGGGCCTCACTACATGACTATTGAGCATGTTACTAGACTGCTCAAATTCCATGGGTATGAGGCACCGATTTCAGCCAAGCATGCAAGCCACGCTGTACCTCAATGGAATCCTACCAAAGCCACGCCCAAAGAGTTCCAGATATTTGCCGTTAACGGATTGTCTTGTTACGATCCAGATGCCGAGTCAGGTCTACTGATCAGTAAAGATGAGCCAGTTACAAACTTTGAAGAAAAGGTTCGTCAACTTAGGGTTCGTTGCAAAGGGGACAAAGTCGAGGTGGCATCGTTCCCCGCCAAGCTTGAGATCACCTTCGATCGTACTCTACGACTGCCAGAAGATGGCAAAGTGCACAACCAGCCTTCGGGTGTTGGCCATGTCCCTATTTCTAACATCGCCTGCATTTCCAAAAAGCTGCAGAACTCTGGCAACGCTAGTTTAATGGATATGGCACGCAAAGGCGGGGTCTTCTTCCCCTTGTATCAGCGCGAGGCCATGTTTCTATCATTTAAAGCCACACATGGCAATTTCGCTGTCAGAACCTTCGTTGGCGGAGTCAACGCGGTCTCTGGACTTCCATGGAATACACATCCCTCCCAGAAATCATCAAAGCAGGATTATGTATCAGTGCCTCCACAAAGATTCCTTGACGGTATTGCGACCGGACGAGAAACAGTGAGACAATTCATTGCGATGCCGCTAGGTTCAGGCTACTCGGTTGAGAAGCAAGTCACTGGTAAAGAGGACGTCGGCGGTATGCAACTCGAGATTATCCCCGGAAGACAATGGTATATCAGACCACAGCTTGCCCCGAATCTAATGTCATACCAAACGCCTCGGGAGTTGAATGAAGACTGTGTAATCCTCGATTGGAGATCCCCAGAGACGGAAAACCCTTACGTTACCACCATAGCCGAAACTGTTGACGCCTGGATTCAAGAGCATTCGCCCATTTACATGCGACATCTGTATAGATCCCAGATCAGGCAACACCAGACCATACGCGAGGCATGGCAACCCGGTATAGAGGTGTATATGACAGCAGTGTACAAGTTAAATCTTGTGCTCACCTACGAGTATCTCGAGCCTACACGCACGATCAACATCCAATGGCCGCCATGGTGGACACTCGAAGAATGTATGAAAGAGACGCGCAAAGTCGGCCGCAACATCTGGGGCATGGATCTTAACTATCCTAACTTTAGGCTCATGTATAAAGGCCGATTTCTTGAAGCGAGCTGCTTGAGTGAGCAAGGAATAGAAGAAAACTCCGTCATTCAAGTAGGGCTGGTTCAACCAACTCAGCCTTCTTCCTGCGAACAAGAACAGCCTCAGCGGCCGAGCTATCCGGCACAATATGCGCCGGGCTCAAGTGCTCCTCCTGGCCCTAAGTTATTCATTCCCTGTTATGAAGGAGCCTCTGGTTCAGTTGCACCATCGAGTTCAGACTCCAAGCAGTCAATGGCTGTTCCTTCAATCTCATACATTCTTAATCGCCGCAGGAGGCAGAGGTGTGCTGAAGAGTCCATGCCCCATCCCACTCATTCTGCACCACCCATGGCGCCTATTCAAAGGATGGATATCCCAGAGTGTCCCGGGTCATTTTCAGTTTTAAGACCCCAGTGTATCCCGGAGTCGGGGTCATATTCAGCAGCAGCTGTCAAACTAGCGCTTTCGTCACCCTCGTCACCCTCCTCGGCACCCGGGCATTCTTCACCGTCAGGGTTAGATACCGCCGCGTCCTGGAGCTCAAGACCTGCTTCGACCCAGCATCGTCCCAAACAAACGGAGTATGTAATTTCTCGTCACCACCAGTGATCCTATCAAATCTTTAGATGCTGACAATCTTTGAAGCCAAATAGGTTGGGCAATGGGTATAGCGGCCGGCTCACGTATCCGTCAAATAATCAACAAAGACCCATTCAGCGCAGGGGCTTGGTGTAAACATCGCGCTGCTATTCTCAGCATCGAGATCCTCAATTCAGTAGCCTTTGAATCTTTGACGGGTATGCTAGCGCCGCCGTCGCCCATAATACCCGAGATGTACAAACAGCAGGGGTTGCCGTTCTTTGCATCGTACGGCGAAGCAATTGAAGCTGACGGGGAGCACACTCTGTCTGGCGTCAAGAGCGTCGGTCAGTTGGACAGTGAAGGTGGCAGAATTCAACTAGGCTCAACACTGAGTGGCTCGATTAAGGTTGCGTGCACCGGTTGCAGAAGGAGGTTATGTGATTCGATGTGAGTCTTCGATATGATGGCGTTCCTCTGTTATAAAGAGGTTTTTTTTTTTTTTTCATACTAACATTTGCTAGCCTTCGGCCATGCAACCACACGTTTTGCTCATCCTGTGTCTCTAAGTACATGACGTACAATAACTCTGTTTTCTGCCGGATCTGTAGCACTCGCGTCAGTAAGCTCCTCGGCTTCTCAGCGCCCATGGCGCTTCCGGGAGAAGATTGTGCCGATTTTAGCGACTCAAAAGTGGTAACACTGGAACCGCATAAAGGCACCGTTGGGTTTCACAGTATCTATGAGTTGGAAGGTGATAGTTGCATACATACCTCGGTGTTGACTTACGAGCTTGATTGCCAGCACCAGGAGACCTATGTGCAGCAGAATGTATACGAGTTGCCTACTTAATACCATGACTCGAATGCAGTGTATTAAAACCGAAGTGGAGCCAGTAGTCAGTCGGTCGACAAGTATGGATGTGCCAATCATGGCCCGTAAGCGCATTGGCACTTGTGTCTTTATTAATAAGGATCAAGCGCTTGGGGTGCGTCAAAATTGCAGTGAAGCTTGATACGTTAGTCAAAGATGCCTTCTAGGCTGGCGCCTTCTAAGCTTTAACGCAGAAAAGTTAATACCGTGTATAATTCCTTCTTCTAATTATAAAAGCCTGTAAGTCCGCACTTCCTCCCTCGACACAGTCCAGCTTAACAGCAGCGAAGCTCAAGTCTCACATTAATTTCATGTCTTAAAAATAGTCTCCTATCTATATAACATGCCTATTTGCGAAAGTTAGAGACACATGACATGCGGTCTATTTCAGAACAGTCAAAGTCTCATCAATTGGCAACTTCGCAGGGACATCAGGAAATGGTTGAGCTGGCTCTCCAAAGACGATGGTGGCCTGGAAGGAATAGTCATCAGGCTCGCCCAAGAACTTCTTCAGAGCAGCCTCAACTGGTGGAATAGCGCCAATATGCTGCAAGCTGGCTCCAAAACCCTCCAACTCAAGAGCTGTCCAAACAAGAATCTGGGCCATACCACCAGAGTGATCGGCGAATGATTCAAACAAGTGAGCGGCAGACTTATGGGTTTCTTGCGACTCCTTGATGCTTTGGCCTCGAGTCCAGAATATGACCTGTAGAACATGATAAGTAAGAATGAGCTCTTTGAACGGGAGGAGGTATGATCCGTACCGAGCCGTAGGCATTCTTGAACTTTTGGAAACGTGGTTCCATGGCGGCCCATACTTCGGGGCCCGCAGCTTTAAGGATAGGCTCCACGTGCTCAATGGCTACATCCCATAGTTGCTTGTGCTTCTCTCCCAAGACAAGAGTATGACGGCCAGGCTGTGTATTGAAGGACGATGGCGCGAAAGAGATGACCTCACGGACGATCTCTTCGATGCGGCTGTCTGGGACGGGAGAAGTATCCTTGAGACCATAGATTGTACGACGGTACTTGGCTCCGGCGAGCCATTGATCAGTGGTAACGTTGAGGGGAGACATGTTTCTGGAGATTTGGGAGTCTGAAAGTTGGAATATGTTCAATTGATGATCGTAGATGTGCTGAACTGATTTTACTTGTCGTCGTGACTGATGTACTCATTATTTATCTAAGACTCCAAATCACTAGAATGCCATACAATATCACAACATCTCCTATCGGGGACAATCGTTGTGAATCGTGCACGCCATAGATAAAAAGATACGACGCGCGCGCGTAGTCTCCGTCTTGGTAATACTAAAGACTAGCGTCAAGGCGAATTCATAGCGTGATTATCAATCTCGTAGCCAATTCCCACATAAAATTCCGTTCGTCCCGATCAATTATTAGGAAGCAGTAAGAAAAATGTTGCCGAAAAGCCGATTATCAAACGTTGACTGAAGCAAAAGGGGGAAGATGGGTCGTTAGCGAGCGTCAGCCAAAGGTTGTAGGATCCGAAAGCGAGATTTTTTAAAATGCCGCTAAGCGTACTTTCGGAGACTTTCTTATTAATGAGAGGGAAAATTCCTCCGTTTTCCTTGAGCTAATAAAGAAAGAAGAGTCAAAGCGTCGCTGAAATCATAGGAGAAATTGTTAGGTTTATTATTGGAGTTATTATTGAAACAAAGGCGAACGTCACGGCAAGGGGCTCAATGATGTTACCGATAATTAGCTACTCAAGAAGTCGTACCTCACAGGACACATCAATGAAAGCCACGCATTAATTAAGAGAGACTTGATCTATGGGATCGATGTTTTTGCCTTCGTATCGAAGCACCAGCCGTCACGACTATGGAGCCTCGTGAAGCCCAAGAACGCTCCGTATTTTATTGTCTTCTGATAATTCCGCGCGCCTTTGCGTATCCCAAAGCTCCGATGCTTCTTTCGTAGGACTATCAAGTTCAGATCTTCCTACTTGCAATACCTGCGTGCCACCCAATTCGGCTTTGATAAATTCAGGTCCTTCCGTGCTCTGTCCGGCTTGTCTACCACGGGCGAAACGCCGCCAGAGAAAGATGCCTACGCCCACAGAAACCAACAGGCCAGCGACTGTAACACCGACAGAGATTCCTATGAGCGCTGCTGTAGACAGTCCTGATTTTTCTGGTTCTTTTGCTGGGAGATGCGTTGTTGTTGCAGTCGTGGCTGGACTCGTTATGGAAGTTATGGAAGTTGTTCTTGTGCTTGCGCTCCTCGATTGAGTGATATTAAAACTTGCAGAGTTGGCTAGAGGTGTATCCGACTTAGAAGAGTATAGAGCGAAGTGGAACACAGCGTCCTGTCCCGGGTCAGCTGGGATGCCAAGCAGGCTGACGTCCCAAGCAAAAGAGGTGTCGGTTGTATTTTCTAGACATATTAGGTTAACTGAATGTATGCCAAGAGTTCTAAGTCATCGTTACCTAGCAATTTCACGAAGTATTCTACTCTGGCCTTTGGGTAATCCTGCCATATGAAAAGATTGCAGCCACCATCGTTGTCGGTCTTCCATTTCACATCCAGCTTATCGTCAGATATGTAGGCTTGATTCTCATCCCAACCGGAGGTAGTTAAGCTAGGTGTAAGGAATTCCGAGTCGCATCGTCCATATGCGACAAACGTGAAGGCCACGATGGACGCTGGGAGTAGCGCGAGCATTGTGTAAGCGATCAGTCGTTTGGCTTCTTCAAGCTCAAAATACGAAGAATAAAAGCGCAGAAGAGGGGAAACAGAGACGAAATGCAACGTCTTATGCCTTTTTACCAGAATTCCATGATGCCTGTTAGTAGAGGTTAGCGATGGGCCCCTGTCGCGCTAACCAGCCTTCTCAGACGCTACACTGCCACGATATCAGGCCCAGACCTCGATACGAAACAAAAACGGATGAGTAAGCCGTCTTTCAACCAATGAGTGGGGATGAAGTGAGTGGCACAGCAAGAGCTTCATCTCAACGGGTGCAGATAGTGACGTACACGACTTCAGAGCCCGTTGAGTTGTCCAATAGAAAGGACCACACGCTGGACAATGCTTCGATTTGGGGTATTATTCCCGCATTTTTAACAGCTCAATTGTCTTTAAGCTTCAGAAGGAACGGCCACTAGTAGGGATGGTTTTGGGGGCGGTCAATGGGCTATAGAATTCGAGGTCTGCTAAGTTTTCTTCACCTGGAGTTCTCCAGGGATTGTTCTGGAAAGGATCGAAATCGACGTAAAGGTGAGGTGAGGCAGGCGATCGCCGCGCTTTACCTACAGACTAGATTTCAGGGCGTAACACATCAGATCGACATCCGAAAAGCGAATAACAAGGGTCATGTTGAATCTTTCATTAAATATCATTCCGAGTGCAGTGAAAAAAGAACTCAAGCAGGCCGCTTATATCGGCCTTGCCTAATTCTAACATCACAAAATAATACACTTACTTTGACATATTGTTGTTTTAATGACCTGTAACTGCATATAAAAGCTTGAAGCATTATTGATGTAATTTATTATAACAATTATGTTTGTACGTATAAGATATTCTCAATCTCTTAAAGGATATTAAATACTCAATGCTAAAGTTTAACAGATTCTCCTCTAGACTCCAATTGGCTTCTTCCTGAGCCATCTCGACTTTCCACGTTGAAAAGCTCAATAATAGAGCTATCATCCCGTTCGAGATCACCTTGAGCCTTGGGTATCGAGGTGGTGCGGAAAACTTCTGCGCGACGATTAACAGCAGAATTTATGCCGCTTTCTTCGTTGCTCAAAACCATACCTCCACTCGAATGGTTCAATGTCGAGTCCAATCCCGGGAAGTAGTGTCGTACGAAGGGCCGAAGTGTTGGGAGGCAGGCACAGATAATAGCTGACGTGATCTCAACCATGGACCAAAGAGTGGACTTGACTTGGACCCATGTGAAATCTGTGCTATCATTAAGAAAGGCGATTCGGATAAAAGAAATAATCACGGTGCTGAAGAAAAATCAGTCTCAACCTATTGATATGGGCAGGGAGTAGAGGGGGCTTACAAGGTGCCAAGAGCAAAGATGCCAACGAGATACCCCTTTTGGCGTCTGGGTAGCTTGAGCCGAATAATAGCAGGAATCGGAAGAAGAATGATAATGAGGTCGGTTGCGATGTTCCCAGCCACATTAGTATACCACATGACTGTAGTCTTGATGCAGTGAGTTTTGACTGAGAAATCCCAAAACCCTCTGATAGGCCAGCAGCCAAAGATTGCGATTCCCAGCTGGGATACACACCATCCACCTACAAGTACAATGGCCGCAATGTAGATTATCCTCGAATTTTGCACGCCAAGTACTCTATAATATCCGACCAGCAAGGTCAGCTTCAAGAAAAGAATCGCACTCGTGTAAAGCACGATAGT
Source organism: Fusarium sp. MBC 119 (assembly GCA_030411635.1). Taxonomy (NCBI): domain Eukaryota; kingdom Fungi; phylum Ascomycota; class Sordariomycetes; order Hypocreales; family Nectriaceae; genus Fusarium; species Fusarium sp. MBC 119. The sequence goes on from JAPERM010000087.1 coordinate 9,257, forward strand.
GACCCAAAAGTTCTTATAATCTTAGCTTATATCCCAAAAGGACTTGGAATCTGAATCTCACCCTCAGATAAAACAGCAACTCGCCATCTTTCAATGTTGTCACATGTCTCCCGAGACCGTAGTTTGTTTCTGTCACCATCAGTTATGCCACTCGACAAGTATAACATATGGGAGGGACTGGACTGACGACTAATATTGGAGAAACCACACCCAAGAATGCACAACTGACCATGAGCTCGAGTTAGTAGCTTTCAAGCAATTTCATTTTGAGCCATATTCACGCACCAAAGATACAATGGCAAGGTAATCGTCAACACCACAAGCCTTGATGATCACACCACGAGTCCATAAACGAAGAGCGACAACAAAGACTGATAAAACCTGGCAAACCACAACAACAGCAATGACTGTGGACGACCTGTCCTCTGCTGAAGTTGATGGATCCATGGTTGACTTTGATACTGGATACTACGAGGTCTAATTTCTGCGGATGAAACGGAAGAAGCAGAAAACCCTCTATATACAACTGCTGCGACTGGAAACATTCCTCGAGTCATGATGTCTTAGGCCTAAACCTACTTGGTGATATTACAATTATATTCAACAGCCACTATCGGAGTAGGCGTGCTGACATGCGAACTTGGGCCAAAGTCTATTTCGGTGTCAAAGCGCTCGGGAGCTGCCAGTGATAGGCAGGGAAGGGGCTTGAGGCTTGGATCGATGTGTGCCACTTTTTAGTTGTGGCACTATCCGGTGACAAGCCATCCCGGAAAGGGTTAGAAGTGAATCGGACGGGCATCGAGACAGATTCGCTGCACCAGACTGCTGGGTTGTACGGATACGACATTCGCTTTTTAGCCCAGACGTCACACCTTCAAATGCATTAGTTAGACACCAAGTCGTCACTCTTCAGACGATGATTTCACTAAGAAGCGCCACAGGGGGTCGGAAGGGACATCCGCAAAGCTTGTGTTAGTTCTAGATCAAAAAGACGACCCATGGCGGCGCTGCGGCCGCTATTTGGCGTGTTCTCGATTTGGTCTGTCGCCCGATGTTCCTGATTATCGGCGCTTCGGAAAGCGGAAGGGATCCCGCTCCAAGGTATGGTTAGTTCTCCAGCGCTATACACGAGATGTTTGCAGAGTGTAAACTTTTCAAGACCATGACATGATTCATTCCACCAATTGTTGCATTTATATGACATTCAACTGTAGGATTTTATATCTCAGTTGAGATATTGGAATTTATTTCTAGACTCCCAACTCATTATGCGTAGTCTATGTACAGGTACTCATAATTTGGTCTGATTGCGCAGGCAATAAAAAGTGCAAGAATAACGAAGTAGTTGCAGCATGTCGGTACCGTGAACAGAACTATCCGGCTCCCCTTCGTAGACCCAATGAATAGCGCCAAGCATGCCCCAACGCAAACCCCCGGCAGGACTAAATCACGTTCGACCGCGTCGTAGAAGAAGAGCGGGACACATAATCCAGCTGTAAGTAAGAATGTGATAATTCTCTGCGAGATGTTGATTCCAACAGTAAACGCAACGATCAGGCACAAGATCGCATGTAAGATAGAAAACACAATTACTTGGGATTCGGCCACCATCTTGTGGTGCGGATCGTCGAAACCGTTGGCACCATCGAAGCCACGCGGAGAACGGTAGAGAGCGTAATGACTTTGGAAACGCAATGTATGGTCCAGAACAATGAGAATAATAAAAAACATCACCTTGAGAATCCACGAATCTTCCTTCCAAATCCACCGCCATATACTGGTGGGTCTTTCTGAGAAGGGTTGCGACGAGATATAGCCACCCTGTAGCAGTCGTTGAATTTCTTTCTCAAGCTGCTCGTCTTCTAAGTTGTTAAAATCTATGTTGGCAGTTTCGAGTTGAAGTTTTATAGTGTCTGTGAATTCGAGCAGACCTTTCCATCCTTGTGAGGCAGCTGCGTAATGGTTGAGCCTGAGAGTTCGGTGTGAATTGATCCACATGATTAAGAGGCCGATGCTCCATAGTTGCAATAGAACTATCATGATGAAGAGCTGAAGAAACGAAAACCCCCACTGATATCTTTGGATCGAGTCCTGAACATGTTAGTATAAATTTAGTGAGTTACCTAACATAGCATCCATCCACTTACCAGCCCCTTGATTGGTTGACAAACTCCCGCGTCGTTCAGTTGAGCTGAATCGTAAACTATGTCGTCAATGAGATACGTAGCCTTCGAACGATCGTGGTAAGGGTTTTTGTGTTTCAACCCATCGACGTGTGTCAAATTCCAGTAGAATGGTGCAGGTGGAAGATATGATGCCGAGATGTTGAGTGGCGGCCAGTCTATTTTCTGGCCACGGAACTTTGTTGGGTTGTGGCCATTAGCGGTCTGATTACCACCCGAGGCCTCAAAGCCATACAACTGTACGTCTATTCAATGGTTTCCATGTTAAATCCTGCACCGCAGAGTTCAAGGAGCCGGAAGAAGAGCTTACATTCGGACACATCTCGCTGCAGTTCGCATTCTTCTTCTAGGGAATCGTTTTCCCAGGCTATGCAATAATCATGCATAATAGATATAACGTACCGAGCAGACACGCGAACGGGCTGAACAGGTAAGCTTGCGCCTGACTTTGATCAGCATATTAGGCTTTCGGTCATGTTGGGGGTTGGGCGCTTTACCTTTTTTCCAGATAACAGGGTAATCTTTGCTGAACTCCTTAGTTCTATCGCCATCGTGAATCACGTAGGCAACTAGCGAGACGTTTGAGAATCTTATGAGTCTGCCGTCAGTGGCAGTTACATAAGGTTCGTTGTACGGGGTATATCCGGTCATCGAGCCAGCAAAGGTGGGAAACGCCAGTATAAATAACGCTGTTAAAACAATGAAGCACATTGCCATTTTCGACGCAAGCCCACGTTTCAAGAAATTTGACATCAGACGAACGGTTGAAAATGCAGAAGCGTCTTTCTGGAATCGGAGAAGCCAGACTGCAATATAAGTAGCAGGCTTCGTTGCGATAGATACTTGGAGATATTCGGCAAATACCCGCCATGATATCAGGACCATGATTGTTTGGCCCCCTCTACCAACGACCTGTATACGCTTTGTGTTAATCGGCCACATCCGTTACTAACGTAAGGTACAGGTCTCCTGGATATGTTCCAAGCTTCACGAAGGGCACATACCAAGTCCCAGGCCACATCGATTATCTTAGCAGTGGCGAAATTGAACCTACCCCAACCAAGAGTAATCTCAAAGAAGCCACTGGCCGCCCAATAGTTAAAAGCGGGGAGATCGCTCTGAAGGTCATAGTGGAACTCTCCGTTCGGCTGACAAGGGATTCCGTCTTCGAGTCCCCTGAGGAGCGACAGAGCAAGACAAATCAGCAGTGCTAACAAGGATAGGTTCCAGACGATGATCAGGATACCACCGCCTACGCGACGCCATTCCACCGACTTGAACATCGAAACGGATTGTTGACGGATCCGTTGAATCGAGGTTAGGTCGTGCCATGCGTCTCGAAATGCATTCTTAAATGACTCCAGCGTAGACGGACGCAAATATTCGCGCTCTTTACGCCTTGATAGATTGTCTGGTGCTGGATCGTAGGGCAGTGATTCTAGTTCTGTTTCAGAAGTAGAGACGAGCAGTTGCTCCCCCGCAACAGACATAGCAAGTGTTCGTAGACAGTAGTCGCTGAAAAAGTGTGTAACTGAGTCCCGATGATGCAGAAATAGAGACAGATAAAAACGAGATAGGAGATAAACACGGGTGCTGCAAGGCAGGACTATGTTGGGAATTCAAATGTGGGGGAAATTACGGGTTCAAATGAACAGACTAGCAAGATATTTTTACTTGTGCTATTTATAATCACTCGTGCCTGAGAACATCATTGAATGTCCTCGTTCGACCAAGCAGATAAAAGTATTACTAGGTAATGTCATCTGATATGCACAGAGGCGCCGGGGGCTGTAACGTGCATCAAAGTGCAAATGCGTGTCCAGTCAAGCTTTCTGAACGCAAATCAGGCTCCGGAGACACGTCCTGTAATGTTGCCACTGGGCGCCTAAGGATGGTGCTGAGTGTTACACTGCGAGTCCATGATGTCTGTGGCAGCTTATTGCAAGGCAATTTGCGCTCGAATCCAACGCCAAGACATTCGTGCGCGTTATGTTCAACCCGAGCCAAGAGCTTGCCCTTACGAACCACTTAATTTACTGTGATCTACAAATTAGAAATAATAAGGTCCTACCTTTAAATTTAGTAAAGATCACGTTTTTTCTTTCCTTCTCAAGCATAATGACCTTATACTCACACAGTCACTGCCCTGACCAACATTGAACTACGGGACTGGTAGATCTCATTATGCTGCAACATTATCACACAGTCATGGTTTACTTTCGAATACAATTCCACGAAGCGTTGAATAAATAATAACACATTATGATCCTTAACTGCTAATAAGCGAACACTAATATACAAGACCACAGCCTTACGCCTATCATCGCCCCAAACTGGTCCATGGATACTTTCAACAACGTTACCAACCAAACCCTAATGACATATCGTTGGGGTCATATAGCATTACTCCGTCGTGTTGGAGAAATTCACAAATGAAGAAGAGTCGAAGTCATAGACCTCATATATCTATCGATGCCCTGCTAAGACTTGATCATCTCCAGAGCTAGGACTAGTATTGTTGTCCTCAAAGTGTCTCACGTTAGGCTTCTCCTGAGGATAGTGTCCATCGTTGGCCCCGAATTCGTACAGAGGGGGAAAGGGTGGGACGTCCTTGCGCAAAATGTACTTCTTGAGGTACCAAGGCAGCTTGCGCATGTAGTAAGAGGCGTGCTCTCGGTTACTGACGCCAAAGACATTGTCGAGTTCCTCAAGGGTCAGGTTCTTGGTCTCAGGTAGGAGGAAGTAGCAGAAAACCCAACCAAAGACATTCCATGCTCCATACCAACAAAAGCCACCAGTATCGGTAAGTCTCTCACTGAGGGGTGGCCAAGTGAGACTAATGACGAAGTTGAATCCCCATGTGATAGCTGTACTCGAAGCCATACCGATATCTCGGATATGGAGAGGGAAAGCCTCCGCACTATAGGTGAAAGGCACGGGACCAAGACCCGGAGAGTAGACTGCCATGAAGAGGTATAGTCCTGTAGTGATGCAACCGATACGTGCATCGAGGGCGGTGGCTTCAGGAATTTGAAATGTTCCCGCAGTGAAGAAGAGACAGGCTGCCATGAGAGGGAAGGTAACTAAGAGAAGGTTTCTTCGGCCAAACGTATCAATGGTGTAGATAGCAGGGATGGCGAAAAGGAAGTTGATTATACCACCGCCCATAGAAACCAGAAGGGCTTCGGACAGTTCATAGCTAGCCTTGCGGAAGATCGAGGTCGAGTAGTAGGCAATGACGTTCACACCACAGAATTGCTGCATAAACTGGAAATAGTCAGTAAATACTCAGAATCGACATGAAGTACGATACTTACCATACAGAACCATGCACTCTGGGCAGCGCGTCGGTTTCGGCGAACAGTAAAGAACTCCTTAAGGAGGTTTCGGCCCTCTCGCTCACCACGCTCGATCTCGAGCAGCTTGTAAGCGTAGTACATGTCTCGGGTAGCCTGAATGGGTGAAAAGCGCAGACGTTTGACGGATCGGAAGGCCTTGTCGAAGTGACCTCTCTCCATGTACCATCGCGGACTTTCAGGGCAGAAGTAGACTTGGAGCATGACAATCAGGGGAGGCACAGAGGTAGAAGCCATCATCCATCGCCATGGGGATGTCTCGCCACCGATTATAGTGACCTTTTCGAATGCAACGCAAACGACAAAACCAAGCGCGATACCAAAAGCGGTCCACATCTGATAGGCTGGTCAGCTGAGTTCTAGGAGTTCAAATATGATGCTTCTTACCTGCCACATCATAGTAAGGGCACCACGGATATTCTTGGGTGTCGACTCTGCAGAATAGACAGGTGTCGTGCTAGACTTGGCACCAACAGCGAAACCGAGCATGAAACGAGCAGCCAGGAAGTTACCGAGACTGTGAGATGTTAGCACAGATCCTGTTAACCAAGGTAGTGGGGCTCACGAAGTGCAGCAGGCCATCCAGAAACCGGTGATAGTCGAGATAGCGCATGAGATGAAGATAGTTCCGCGGCGACCAGTGTACTTGTTGAGAATTGGGCTAGTCCAGCAACCGATGAGCGCAGAGCAGAGGTACGGAGCTCCGTTGGTAAAGCCTTGCATCCACACGTTCGTAATGCCGAACTCCTCAAAGTAGAATTCCTTCGATATTGTTAGGGCCCAATCATTTAGCAAAGGCTAAGGCAACATACCTGTGCACCGTTCACAGTTGTTTGGTCCATGCCCTGCACAATAGCAGATCCGGCACAGAGAGTGCAAAGGAAATACAAAGCAAAGGGCTGGTGCCATCGAGAAGTCTCTTCCTTCCTGAGGATCGCCTTGTCATCCTCGGTGAGCAGGTCGATTTTCTCGTAGGCACCTGGTTGGTTGGTGACTTGAGCAATTAAAGCTCCCTTGCGGAACTCCTCACGGTGCTCGCCGAGGCCCTTGGAATCGACAAAAGCGTCGACATCGGCAAGGATTTGCTCTCGGGTCATGCCAACCAATGGGTTCCGCAAAAGAGCTGCTTTAGAAACCCTTCGCTCACCGTAGTCGGACTTTTCATTGACGTAAGTGCCATTGCTACTGGAGTTGCGGTGGCTGTTGGTGTATTCCTCCTCGTAAGGAGCCTCGTTGTCGACTCTTGGAGGCGGCATGGTGCCGGTTGGATGGTGAACTCTGTATCAAAGAAGATTGAACAGATAACAATAAGCCGACCTCTCAGGCTGGTCGCTGTGTTACCGACAAGCTAAGTCTGGGGAGAAGTTGGGGCCCCGGATTTCCTCGACCGATGTTTTGGATGCAACAAAACCGAGAGACTCAGCTGGAGATGGCCCAATTATTATATGATTTTTGAGGACCATCTGAAAGGATTCGAGGACACTCTTCTCCACACACCTCACAAACAATTCAAAGGAGTTTGATAATGGAGGAGTGGAGCGTGCCATGACAGTTGCCAAGATGATCGCCGGAGAATAAGCCGTTTCTTTGGCTGGGCGCGGCTCAAACCTCGGTGAATCCCTGTCTCGGCAAGACATTTTATGACGTTGTCCAAGAGGAGAGAAAAAGTGCAGATGTTCTTTTGTTGCTGCCTTGAACGGGGCATATAATCCTTCTTGCAGCGAATAGGTGATGATGACGCGTTGGATGCAACGGAGGCTTGAAAGGGGAAATGTGACGCATATGCGGCTTTGCGTGTTGTTGAACGTGACAATCGAGTGTCAATTTTTGAAGTCCTGTCATTTCTTCTAAAGGCCAAGGTATCCATGTCTATGCTCTTTGCTTACCACTGGGGCTCCGAATTAATTGAGTTCATACAAAGTCAATTGACTCTCCCACCTCAAAAATTTCACAATTCCCGACTCTTGAGCCGCACGCAAAGCTGTTGCAAACACTCCGACGCCAAATCGTCTGCCAAGCACGAGATTTTCCCCCCAACAGCGATCAATAGCGACAAAACCCATGCCCGTAAGCCGGGAGTGGCGCCAATCCCCGGTAATAATACAACCTCCAAAGTCTCGATTAAGCTTAAATGGGCGACCCTCACGCGACAAGGGCCCGCTTGGCGCTGGTCTGGGCATGCGTCACCGTCTCACGAGCAAACACTGTGCTTGACGTCAATCTTTCGTTTGTCTTCTGAACAAGTTTTTTTCGTATCGGGCGCTTAATCTAGGGATGGCGGGTTTGTCTGACCACGTATTACCGTTTTTCGTTTTTCGGCATCTCCGATCCCCAGATTGCGAGCACGTGGGAAGTGGCCAAGTTGAGTTGACGTTGAAGAATTGGTGGTTTGCTAAGAACAAGCTTATCTTTACCACCTCACACCAATTCCATGAGGGGACCGTTGGCAGAGTCCAATTTTAATGAGACATTAACCTTTCTCAATGCCGATTCGCCGTTGCTCCGTCTGACTCGTGTCTACTCCATGGTTGTCCAAATAAACTCAATCGATCTTCCAAGCAGCTGGATGAAGTCCCCAACATCCCCATACTATGGTGGATCTGACCCAATTAACTCTAACCTCCAAGATGGGGAACGCATCTTGGTATGGAGAAGACCCAATCTTTAATTCTGTTGCCTGTTTACTTAGCCACTCTTGTCATTATGCCAAGGCCTGGGCTTCTAATCACATGAATCTCGATCTCTTTGGTGTACACCGGGCGGTATGGTAGATATCACCCTGGGTTTAGGTAAGGGGGATATGAGATGATGAGAGAAATTAGGCAATTTAGTCAAATATTTATCTAAACCATACTCTACTTTGCTTGGCTTTGTGGCAGTGACAGAGATTAATCACTCAATCTCTGCATTAGGGCCTCTTGTCAAAGAACTAAGATGACTTCTATAATCTTTTCACCGATAGTTAAACTGCTGCCTGGCACGTTCCGCAGGACTAGTTGGTCTTAAATCCATAGGACTGTTTGCCAGCTGTTGGTCTAATGTTGGTTGGCCCAAACAAATAGTCCTGTTGACTTTGGGTAACAACGTGGTTCAGGCCGTTCACGCGCATGGAACGAAACCTTGCTCTTGGCACTCAAGTACAGAATGAAGGTTAATTCTCAAGGGAGGGACTCGCGACCATCAGCAAGCTATCTTCGGAAGATAGCAACAAGATAACAGGTGTATTTGCGTTGCCATGGTTCAATGCAGTTTGTGTGAGTTCTTTCATCTCATGGAATCGGCTCCACCTGTTTCAAAATAAACCGGTCACATAGTTTAATGTCGTATCTTGGGATTCCACTATCCCTTGGAAGTCTCTAAAGTTCGGTCACAAGAAACGCCGAACCTGCGGGATTGCGGATATCTCAGGGCGTACCAGAGATCTAGTAGCAGGATAAGATGCCCAGTGTCCACGGTGGTATATTTCTTTTCGTTTCACCCATAGTATTCCAGTTTCTTATCTCCCACATGAAGTTATGTCATCCTGATGGATCATAAATTGTCAGCCGCCTCGTTTTGGGATACCCTAAAGTAATATAGTAGTTGAGTGCTTAGGTTAGTCGAGCACGTAATCAATAATTGAAGAGTTAAGGATGCCTTGCGTAGGGACTTGACGATTCACAATGCGCAGGTAAAGCATACCAGGATTCTTCCAGCTTATTAGTACCGCCGATCATGAAGGATATCAACACGTATAAAGAGTAAACCTCAACGCATTAGATATTGATATGGCAATTGGTCTCTCTATTGGAGGTCAAAAGTGGAGGAAACATATTGTCTAAGATAACACGGCGGTTAAACGACCCTGGCTGGCTACACAATCAACGCATACGGCATAATCTCTACCGAAAGACCTTTTACTTGGTTCTATAATCGATGAAATGTGGCACGATAATGCTTTTCTTGAGACGAAAGGTAAGTGCTGAGAGACTGTGCTCTTTGGTGACCAAAGCCACTGTAAGAGACGCACCACATATGCCAGTTTGCAACCTCAACAATATATGCATTCATATTATATCAACACTCGCTTTTTGATCGATTTCAAACAGTCTCGCCCATTCGAACGACTCCGGGCTGTTGGGGCAGCCTGTAGCATTCGCCGTGGCCGTGGCCCCTGTTGCTTGCAGCTGTGGTGCCAGTGCCTGCCGGTGCCTGCCACTTGTGCCTTTCCTCTTGCACCTGCCCCTTCACTCCTGTTCCTGCTCTTCACCCTCAAACGCACTCTGCTGCCTGGGCAACCCTAAGGCTTAGGGCGCATAAAATCCATAGCCCCTTCCTCTTTCTGCCTCTCTTCTTTCTTTCTTCATCTCTTCATCCTCAAGGCCCAAGCCTCCAGACCTTGGTCATTCTCTCAGCCCGACGGTAAGACATTCCTTTCTCGCACTATTTCACCTCTCGCAGCTTGTGTCTTCTGGTTAGCGCACAAGCATCAGATCACTCTTCCTGCGTGCACCCACCACCATTTTGTCACGATGTGCCGCGAAAGCATCACGATCGCTCAGTGCGCTCCGCACAACCCACCCGTCCTCACTTTCAACTGTGGCAAGATGCACATGGTTGCCCAGGACCGTTTCGTTTGCGGTAATGCCAACGGCACCTGTGTCTGCTTCTTTGGCACCTGTGGCAGCGTTGTTCGTGATGTCACTACCAGCGGTATCGACCTCGCAGATATCGCCAAGGTTCGTTGTGCCAGCTGCACCGTTCGCGAGGATGCCGTTGGCGATCGTCGCAAGGGTCAGGAGATCCTCGAATCTGTCCTTCTTCAGCGACCCGCTGTCGGCAAGTCCGACCTTGAGAAACACGCTGCGCAGCTTACCGAACTTTGGCGCAACAAGGCAGGCTGTCCCTACCATGCTAAGGCCCTGAGCGAAGCCTCCATCGTTACCGGCACCGACTTTGAGTCTGCTGGTCACTGCACCTCATTTGGCATCGATGCTCAGCCTGCCGTCGAGCCTGATGTCACTGAGGCCGCGACTACTGGGCCTGATCTCGCCCAGCCCGTTTCCACCAAGTCTGAGCTCACTGAGCTCAGCACCAGCGAGCCTGCTCCCAGCGAGTCCGGTACCACCGAGCCGGAAACTGCTGAGCCCGAGCCTGCAGCCACTGAGCCTGCAGTCATTGAGCCTACTGAGCCAGAGCCTGTTGCTGTTGCCGATGAGTGGACTACAGGCACAGCTCCTCCCAGCAACCACGGAGATGAACAAGCTTGTGAGCCTATCTCTGATTCTGGTAAGTATTTTGACCCCGCCGATCACTCACAACAATCTCAGCTGACTTCGAAGTATCAGGCATCAAGAACGGACTGGAGTGTGAGGTCGGACTGAACACTAGCCGATGGGCCCCGGCCAAGTCTCCTGAGGGTTCTACCCAGGAGGAGCCTGTCGTTACCGAGCCTCGACGCGTGCCTACCGTCAACTTCATGTTCGATCCCAACAACGCCGAGAAACTGCGCGAGGCAACTCAGAAGTTCGCGACTCTGAAGTCGTCTTTCCTAGTTGGAAAGCTCGCCGCCTAGTTTTCTCGCCTGAGAATCGGGGGATCTGGTGAGCAATTACGAGTATGAAAGGAAAGGTGGATGGGCTATATGCAGTGAACGATTGGAACGTCATGCGATGAAAAGTACTTGTGGAGCCGCCTTCCGGCTCGCGTCAGACAGGGCAGAAATGAGAATTCAGAAATGATCTATGAGCTGGTGAAAATACCGTGATGGCTGACTGCAGGATGCGTGACAACAAAGGCCCAATCACGGCGATGTTTGAGCTGTACAACTGCAGAACAATACAAACAGACTGTTATTGTTTGGCAAGCGTGTCGTGTCTCTAACTGGAAATATGCAGGGTTTACGGGCACTACGGAGCTTGACGGGATCATCGATCTACCCCAGAATGTTTCATCATTTCGCAGATCGTCGTACTTATCTCGATATCTTTCTCCCGTTGCAGATAATCACTGGTTGTGCGCCTTGTTCCATCTTTCAGCAGAGCATTTGCTACGCTCAACTGGAACAGTCAAAATTTTCACAGCGACAAAGCGCGTCTCACAACAAAAGAAAAGTGATAACGAATGCCATCGGACTGGGATCACCGCGGGAATCTGAGACCTTGGCGATGGGCTGAGCCAATCACTCGCTCTGCTACGCCTCAAGCTGAAAGCCCCTGCATGAGATTTTGACGCATATTGTTGTGTTGTTCCCGCCTCGTACGAGCCGGGGCATGAAGAAGCGGGACGAATTTCTCCAGACCAGGTACAGACTAAATTGTTGCATGTGTTCTTCGAGGCTGATAAACCCACAGGCCATAAGACAATTATTCCCTGGGTGGTCCCCATTCTCGTCTTTGCTTCTCTCTGCTGCGAATCTTGGTATCCCAACGCGTCTGGAAACAACCGCGGGGTCTCAATAGGGTCCACCGGGTCGCACTGAACGATGTCCACAGACGACGCTCCCGCAGCCGGGCCGGCCCAGCGCACGGCTCAAGATCTAGTGAGGGAGATAGCCAAAGAACGCGGTTACCTTGGTGAAGATCAACTCGCGCGGATCGGGGCGATTAACCCTGACCTTAGACGCGAGGTCGAAGAAGCTCTCCTCCGAAAGGATGAGATGATAGGTTCGGCCGTCTTGACGTACGTATGGCATCTCAGGCACAATAGCCCTCAGTCGGCTGGCCAGGTCTTGGGCACATACTTACGTCGGGATTAGATTAGCGAGAAACCTCTACACAAGCAATGCCAGATTTGTCTTTGAGTTACTGCAGAACGCCGATGACAACAACTACAACACAGCTCTGGCTGACGGGCAGGACCCGTATGTGGCTTTCGAAGTACGCCCTGATAAGGTGTCGATTGAATGCAATGAGAATGGCTTTACGCCTGAGAACTTGAGGGCCATCTGTGCCATCGGCAAAAGTTCAAAGGTCGGCGCGGCTGGTTACATTGGAGAGAAGGGCATCGGGTTCAAATCCGTCTTCATGGCCGCCTGGAAGGTTCACATTCAGTCAAACGACTTTTCTTTCTCATTCACTCATCGCAAGGGGGACTCCGGCCTCGGCATGGTTACGCCTGTATGGGAAGCGACAGAAGAATTGCTTGGCAATTCTTCAACCCGTATCACTCTATTCCTTCATACGAGTGATGATCCAGCGGAAGACGCAAGGCAACGAGAAACCATCCGGCTCCAATTCCAAGACCTACAACATACGATCCTTCTCTTCTTGCGAAAGCTACGCAAGGTACAGGTTTCGTTCTTCGATGAGAATGGCGCTCAAACATCTACCACGACTTATTCTCTTCACGGTAGCAATCCGGCTACTGTCCGAAAGGTGACATCCGACGGTGTGGAAGACAGACAGTATCATGTCACGAAACACATCGCTGAGAACATCCCTAAGAGTGAAAACAGAACATACTCGGAAGAACAAGGCCGAGCTGATTCATCCACCGAGGTCGTTCTAGCGTTTCCATTGACGGATTCATCTACGCCAATCGTTGAGAACCAAGATGTCTTCGCGTTTCTACCAATGCGACCGATGGGCTTCAAGGTAAGTAGGGACACTTTGCTGGACAAGATCTACTAATGTCGAAGCGCGACAAGCTAATGATTTGGCGATATCCTAGTTCCTCATTCACACCGATTTCGTCACGGAGGCCAGCCGTCAAGGCATAGTCGTTACGTCTCTCAGGAACCGCGCGCTTTTGAACGGTATCGCAGATTGCTTTATCAAGGCTATCCAAGAGTTCTGCCAACACCCGACACTTCAATACCAGTGGATGCGATGGCTTCCCCAACGTAACTCGTATCCTTGGGATAGCTTCTGGTCAGGTCTTCTAGAGAGGATCGAAGAGCGGATACAAGAAGTCAAGATTCTTCGTACATTAGGCACAGGAAGGCTCGATTTTATCCACAAGCTATGTCGTCTTCAGCCATGGCTCCGCGACAAGAACGGCGACCCGCTGTTCACAGACATTGACGAAGAGGTCTATCTCGCCAAGGAATACTCGCGCGACGACCTCAAACTCTTGGAGCCATACGGCTTGGAGAACGTCTCTCCGTCAGACGTGATTACTCGTGTCGAAAACGACCTCGGAAAGGACCCAGAAACATCCAGAATGAAGAACCCTTCAACGGACAACGAGTGGCACTCGCTTGCAGCACGGGCGCTCATCCTATTGAATAACACTACGACACTAGGTCCGGCCCAAGACCGCCTCAAGCGACTTGAGCTGATTCCTCTGGAGAACGGCGAGTGGGTTTCGGCGAGCAGCGGTCCTCTCTATTATTCGCATTCCTCCGGGCAGCTCGCCATTCCTGACGATCTCGATCTGAGCTTGGTCGACCCAGATGCAGCAAAGAACCCTGACCGACGCGCTTTGTTCGATAAGTTTGGTGTCATTGAGGCGCTTGTTAAGGATGTGCGGTCTCTGATCCTGGAGAAGCCGTTTATTCCCGTTGCGGATGAGGCTGCCCTTTCGGCATCCATCAGCCATCTCAAGTTCCTATACCTTTCCGAGGGTTTGCTAGAGGATGGTGATCCCCAAGCGAGTCTACGTGACTACCGGGTCTATGATCAAGATATGAAAGCATGCTCACCGGTCATGCAAGACGTTTATATCACAACGGATGATGAATACGGGCCGAGCGAATTACTCAAATCAGACAATGACACAACAGGCTTCGCTGCGTCTTTTCTACACGACGCCTACCTTGAAGAGGAGCCAACGGTACCACAAGGGTGCGATTGGACTTGGGAAGAGTGGATGCAACTGCGTCTTTCCCTACGTCGTCATCTCCGACTTACCCAGAAGGCCGGGAAAGGGAAGCTAGAGATCTCTCCTGTGTTCCGCTACATTGAGCGTCACCGGTCCGAATGTCTCTTGGGTGCGTTGCAACGGGTTTGGGGTGTTGAGAGGGCAGAAGTCACATCTTCCACTGAAGTCTTGGGCGAGTTGCGAGACATGGAGGTCCCGTGCCAAGGTGGGGACGAATTTGCTCTATCAGAGCCATTGTCGACAACTTACTTACCCTTGCCCGAACTCGAAGGGAAGCATTCCCGCTACGCCGAAGACGAAGACTTTGTCTTCCTAGACTTGGGCGAGCCTATCATATCGAGCACCTACCGTACCAAATGGGGTTTCTTGGTCGATGATCTCGGTGTCGGCCATACAGATGACCTCAAGTTTTACTTGAGCATTCTCAAAACGATCCGTTACAATAATACTGCAGCGGGAGTACGTCGAAATACGAGGGTTTTGGATCTTTACGAGGTCATTCACGCCCGGTGCCGTGAAGCGGATAGCTTCCTTGATTCGCAGGCAGAAGCAAGGTGTGCATTTGTTCAAGTACACTAAAAGGCCATTTACTAATAGTCCTAGGCAAGTAATCAACGATGGAAACCTCATATACATCCCCGCACATGATTCCAGCTCAGCAACTTGGACATCACCCGACAAGTGTCTTTGGAACGCGCGCGAAGACATGCAGACGGCGTATCCCCTTGCACATCTCTACCGAACTACGTTCCATCGATCAGAAGACGACCTCGACGTCCTAAGACAATTCTTCAAAACAACGCTGGGAGTTCAAGACTGCTCTTGGGAGGATTATCTGAACGAGATACGGAGGTTGAAGTCGTCGGAAAGCGAGGACTTTGACTGGACGAATGATCTCTACGACTCCTTGAATGTGGAAAGGCTAAACTTGATGGAAAGTGATGCAATGAAGCTCAAGTACGGACTCTACCACGTTGTTCACGGCTACAAGCTAATTAGTATTCAGGAAAGCGTTCGCAGAAGAACCCTTGATATACTTCAACGTCGGCAACACAAGCCGCTGGTACACGGCTAGCGAATGCCTATGGTCCAGTGCCACCCAAATTCGAGGCAGAGTAGCTCTGAATGACCTCTATCCCGATCTAGAGGACTTCTTCGTCAACTTTCTTGGTGTACAAGAGCTCACGCTAGACATGGCCTACGACGAGCTCAAGGAGATGGGTGCTAGAGTACCGCCCCCATCGGTCGCTGCCGTCAAAGAAACCATATGGGCACTCAATTCTTTGTTGGGGTCGGAAGATGGTCTGCCTGACGAAGAACCAATCTTCTTAGGGACAGTATTCCCTGTGAAGTATCCGAATGGCTCGGTGAAGTTGCAGTCTGGCCGGACACAATTCGCAATTGCCGACCGAAAAGCTTTGGGCGACATCTTTTCTCCCCAGGCCAAGTTGCTCGACTTTACCCTCGATGAAGTGCGTCGACTACGGCCATTCTTGTCTTGGCTTGATCTGGAGGCGAGGTATCTCTCTACTGCAGTGAGGGAGATCTCGACGGTTACGGGTGGGCGGATGGACAAGTTGCAGTATCCTGATCGAGAGATCAGACAGAAAGCGGAAGGGCTATACAGGTAAGTCGTTCTGCCACGGGTAAAGGGTTTAACGACACTAATTATTGGTATAGGATTGCCGTGCACTTGAACAGTCCTCGCACCCTGGATGACAGCTCGGACCTTTACTGGATTCTTGCTGGTACGGAAGTCTACGAGACGGATGGCATCTCTTCGGAACTTCATCTGTCCCAGGACGGACACGGCTTGATTCACGTCCAAGAAAGAAGTGAGCTTCATATACGTGAGTATGACGGTGCCGTCAAGGTGTACGTCCCACGAGACCCCAAGGCCCAAGGATTCTGCTACTTTTCTGCCCTGCCGCGTCGCTTTCTCGAATGGATGATGACAGATCCAGCGACCTTACAAGTCAGGTATGCAGGCTCTAAAGCAGTTCAGATCGTGAGCGCTGTTTTGAACGCTCCTCTCATCAACATGACGCAGATTCTAGAGGCAGAGGGAATTGTCGATGTCGACATACCGATTGAGAGCGATGACGAGGAAGAGCTTGAAGAGGGAGATGCCGAAGAGCAAGAAGAAATGGAGGAAGACGAAACCGAAACCGTATCCGAGGGCGGTTCAAGCAACAAAGAAGAAGCAGATGTATTGTCTATGGATGATGAGGAGGAGGAATTGCATGATGCTACCATCTATCACGAAGCAGAGGAGGACCACAATGACGAGACCATCTTCCATGAGGCCGAAGAAGATCCCATCGCTCGGTTTTTGGCACAGCCGGAGATTCACGAAGACGACATTTCTAGCGACGAAGACTCAATCTTGAACCAATTTGCCGACATGAGATCCCCGCCTAGATGGTCGGATCTTCCGGTGCGACAGCGAAGCCCGGCCACGTCGAACTCTTCCGTTACCGGGCGACGACTCTTCACCCCAACATCATCAACAACCGATTATTTCCGTCAGAACAGACAGAGGTCCGAAAACAGACGAACGTCCGAACACAGTACGCAGGCATCAACCACTGGCCCGGCGAGCACACTTGGTGCTGCACGCTCGCCTCCAAGACCAGCCACACATCCAGCATTTGTCTTTGGCTCTTCACCTACAGTGCAGTCGAGCTCAGCGTTTCAGTTCCAGGGCGTGGGCGAGAGACCTCCTCAACAGCCGACTATTGAGGATGAGGCAGAATATTTGAGACTGGTCGGTAATGTCATCTCTACCGCTAGTACGGCAACTCTCCCTAGTAGGGGTGCTTACGACATGTCTGGGCTCTTTGGTGCATTGCCAGAGGTGGAAGAAGAAGGGACTGAGGTATCGCGACGATTCCGTTCGCATAGTCCTCATGAAAGGGACATGCGTGTCGGAGCGCTCGGGGAGCTTTTTGTAAGTTCATCACATGGCTTATTCTCACGGGTACGACTAACACGCATAATAGGTGTTCGAACTGCTGCTCAAGATGAACCCAGCGTTACCGCGATTCAGCAGGGAGAACTGGCAGAGTCAGATGAGAAAGTTTATCACCGTTCACCCCAACTACTCGGACATGCTTCCATGGACATCACAAGAAACAGCCGACATTGTCTACTTTGATCGCAAGCGGGTCTTGACGAATCACTTGGTTGACAAAGGTTACCTCGACAAAGCGGCCTGGCAGAACAAGAAGCCTTTGTACATGATCGAGGTCAAGTCCACAACCGGACATTGTCGCACACCATTTTACATGAGTAAGCGACAGTATCAGAGGGTAAGTCTTGTTCAGTACTGTGTTCTGGGATAATCGCTTACGTCTGCCGGCACAGATGCAGGAAAACTCCAACACGACTCTTTCGCCAATGGTGTCGCCAACCATTTACCTGATCGCCCGAGTATCCAACGTCGACAAGTCGAATATAGAACTTAAGCTGTATGTTGATCCGGAGAAACTGCGACAAGATGGATCGCTGGTGTTTACCGGGGAGACATGGTCAATTGTGCCAGGGCCGGGGTCAACATGATGTGGATTTTGATGTCAATTATCACGGCCTTTCAGTTCTCATTCTGTCATAGGATAATACATAGAATTCTTTCAATTTCTTGAGCACATAGAGTATGCTTTGATCAATTTTTGTCATGTTCAGGTCTCAGGTTGTGCTTTTTTATTGAGTCGAGCTGCGGTTAAGCCACGAAGTCTGAACAACTGTATTGTCCTATTCTCATTTTTAAGAACAATAAATCCAGAGAATCATTTAACACATAAGAACAAAGCCCGATTACATAGCAGGGTACTCACGTCAGTAATTGAATGAGCTGCAGGCTACCGCCTTGACATTAACGAGTTCACCAACAACAAAGACTTATCATTGTCCATACCTGCAGTCCAAGCTGCGCGCTTCCGTGAACACTGAACATGCATAGAAATAACGAATACCATGTCGCGAACAAGCCTCAATCATTCTACTATATATTCTCGGTCTTCCCAGTCAGTCTCTCGGTCTTTTTCCCATCTCATCAAGCTTTCTACAGCATCTTCTACTACCACCACCACCAACAACAACACTATCAATCTCACAGCAAACATCACCAGCAACACTTCTTCATCACCTTCTACCGACATCTTTCTCATCATGTCTCGCCGAGTTTCTCTTCTCCAGGGTGATCACCTCGATCTTCCCGACCGTCGTCTTCCCAACTACCCAGCCCGATCCAGCCACGTCCCCGAGGTGAGCTCGCGGCTACAGCAGTCATGGGCTCCTTCATCTGGTAGCTCTAGTCGTTCTTCTCCCCCTTCGGAGTCTTCTGAGCAGGGTGCGTCCGGTAATCCTCGCTACTCGCCGCCTCGTCATGGTCGACCTCCGCTTCCTACTGGCTCTAACTACTTGCCAGATGGATCTATTTATCCTCCTGTTCCTCCTGGATTTACGGAGGCTCATCGTGGACAGGCCAATCTGTATGATCGACCATTGAACGAGATTCCTGCGTACGGTCTGGCTCACCTTACTGATTCTCCTGGGTCAAGTGCTGTCAACTCTCCCATCGAGGCCTCGTATCAATCCCCTAGTGGCAGTGTTGAGTCCACCCCCGAGATGTCTCGTTCAGTCCGCGTTGAGCCCCGAGCCATGCGCCGGTCTCCCCCTGCCGAGCCTCGTGCAATGCGTCGCTCTCCTCCCCGCCGCCTGTCTACTCTCAACCCAGCAGCCAATGACTTTTCTCCCACTGTAGGTACGCCCCCAAGTTTCCCCACCCGTGGAGATGTCGAGAACATCATCGCCACTTATGGTCCTGCTTCAACTGATGTTGACCCTACTTTCGCGGAGCAGCTTCTCAAAGACCACATGGAGGCTGAACTGCGTTTCATCAATGAGATGGATGATGAGCGAGATCGTCTTGAGGCGTATGAGGAGTTTCTGTGGAAGCAGGCAAAGCAGCTGGATGAGGAGGAGGCAGCGAGGGAGCGTGAGGAGAGGGAGAAGGAGGCGATGGGGCCCAAACCTCTTTATCTCAAGAACATGCCTAAGCCTGAGTAGATTGGGATTCTGGACGGTGGTTTCACTTCCTTTGGGTTGGAGTTGGGGGCATAGAAGGATATGCGGGCATATTCTTGTATCTTAGACGGTAGACGTTTTGGATTGGCGGGCATTCTTTGGAGTTTTCTGTAGCATTATGGGATTCTTTTCACGGATTAGACATTTTAGCGATTGGTTTTCTAGCGATTGATTAGCTTTATTCATTTCTCTCTCTGTTAAATTGAAGATTCATTGATAAATGCGTTGTCGTTGAAGTGTATTGTATCAACTGATTTGCGTAGACGTCAACTTGCCTCGGGACACGAAGACCCTCAGTGATGGAAACACGATCGCGTAGAATACCGGTGTAAATCGGAGTCGTTATTAAACAAAAAAAATGAGCTCAGCTGGCATGAGCTTAAGAAGCGCATAATAGTGATAAATATTTGTACAATGAGACGATAACCACCGAAACCTGTCGTGATTGTTACTGAGCATAGGGTAGTCTCCGCTGACCGGACCGACCACGCCGATTCCCGGCCGGCAAGGTGGATCGCCGGCGCCGAGATAACATCGGAAGTCATCGATTCATCATACTGACGCCTCGGCGAACAATAATCCGCATCCAAAACCATTAGTCTTGACCGATAATTGATGGAAAGCCAAGAATAAATTCCCATTGTGTAAAAATGCAGTTAGATTTATCCATGACGTAATATGCCAATGTGCTTTATTTAACAACCGTAGAGACGTCACTCAGACACACCCGACGATCGCAAATCTTAACTTGACGACATTTGAGATACATTCGACATGGCTTCTTCAGAGAATAAAGATATTCCCGTTACGAATGAGGGCATGGGAAAGCCTCTTTCGGCAAAGAACCAAGTTCTTACTGCTGGGGCCGCAGTAACGCAGGTCAGGCTCTGCCCGGACCACCTCATAGGACAATGTAAAATGTACTCACTCAATGATAGGAGTTTCGACCGGTTAAGCATATTTGTGCTCATCTCAACGCATTTCATGCTTATGCAGACGATCCCTCCCGCTTCGTGGAGACGAATCATTACTGCGCGCACTTGAGTACAACTCTCCGTCATGCCTGCCCATCTCACCCCACTCACAGCATTTTAGACGAAGATGTTCGGCAATGTCTGCTTTACGACTCCGATGAACCCAACGCGCGGCTGATTGGAATTGAGTACATGATCACACCCAAGTTATACGAGACACTGGACAAAGAAGAGCGCAAACTGTGGCACTCACACGTCTACGAAGTCAAGTCCGGCATGCTCATCATGCCTAACCGGGCTGTACCTGAGAGCGCATGGCAGATTGCCGAAAACTACGAAATGGACCAGGTCGTGTATCTGTACGGAAAGGTGTATCATCTGTGGCAAACGGATCGCGGAGATACGCTGCCTCTGGGCCCGCCGAAGCTGATGACGAGTTTTACGGCGGATGGGCAGTTTGACTTTGAGAAGAATGTTGGAGATCGAGATAGGAGGTTTGGTACAGATTACAAGCTGAAGAAGGAGGCTAGGAAGGATATTCCGACTCCAACTATTCATGAGGGTGAGTATGAAGGTGTTACGTGTATGGGGTTGTGCTAATAGTGTGATAGATGCGGATCAGGCATGGAAGAAGAACTAATGACACAGGCGGGTAGCGAAAAAAAGGCAGTAGGTGTGGATGGAAGGTATAGGATGCATTGCCATTGAGAGGGAGTCTGGAGTTGAGAGCACGGTTGCGACACAGTAGGCAGTTGGCATAGTGGGAAGAGAATGATAGGCAATTTGAGGACTGTCTATCGTACCGGGTATCATCTATTGTTCAAGTTAAAAGAAACACCTCGGGGGGCGTACGCAGCTCGTGCAAGTGAAAAATTCTCTCTACATGGACCCCCTGAATCAATTCAGGCTTCGGGTGCGAAAACACAGTTATGCCCTCACTTCCCTATCGTGACCTTTTGCGGCAACTGTTGCACTCCCTGCGCCTGTTGGACAACTCTCGTATCGTGGACCTTGCGGTCGATCCCTCGAAAGTCGAAGACGCCTTCAAGCTCTCTTCGGACTGCCAACAGCTGGTCCTGGGCTTTTCGGATCTCGTCGGGTTTGTTGTCCTGTACTACATGTGCCTTGACCTGAAGGAACCATCGCTTCTGTTGGTCGATGGGTGTGAGAGACTCCCATTCAGGCAGGCTGTTCAGTGGAAAAGATGGTTGTTGTTTTCCCTCCATTGGAATGTAATTGTCCAGAGGTTGGAGGAAGTAATGGCGTACCAGACAGAACTCAATCTCATCTCGGTAGAAACGGTAGACCTCCTCGATTGTCTCTGTCTTGAACCTGTACTTTATCAATGGCTGTGGCGCTATGTCGGGGCACCTATACTTACGTGTGGTTATTGTCGCGCATGACTGAAGGCAGCTTCTTCTGCTCCCAAAGCTCGACCTTCTTGCGCTGTGTGAGCAAGGGTTGTCCGCGGGGTGGATCAGGAAAGTCGGTCCATCGGAGTACGCCCTGCGTCGTATCAAGATCCATCGGAGCTGCGTTGGGACCCATATCGCGATCTTTGAGGACATCATATCGTGTTTGAAGAATGTATGATTGTCGAGTTAAGTTTTGATGGAGGTCTTTCCATAAGAAGCCCGTATCCTTACGGATGGGCTTTTCGATAGAGGCCTGATTGGATATACCCACAGGCCGCGGTGGCCCTTGGAAGTAAAGAACTCGTTGCACGGCTTCCCAAGGGTTCATATTAGAGAGCGCGCCTAGTACAGCACATGCTGAGCCAAAGTCTTTGTCTTCAACAAGGGCCGTGAGGAAGATTTCGTGCATTTTGGTGTGGGTGAGGCACAAGCCAGCAAGAACGAGTCGGCAGTAGGTATCTCGATTATCCGTATTAAGACTTGGAGAAGACTCAAGATTTTGAGAGGCAAACTGTGTTCTCTCGTCGTAATTGTACGTATTGGATATGCAATAGAGTTGATGCTGGCTGTATGCTACCCCACCAAAGCTTGAGCTCTCAAGCTTGAGCTTTGTTCTTGGCAAGCACGTGACTACGCGACAGTCCACGCGTTTGGTTGCTCTGGACCCTCCATAAGGGCCTTGGCATTTTGACGTCCTGTGACAACAAACTACGAGATATTACCAGGATATCACAGCTCAACCAGATGCGTTCAATTTTACTGCTTACACCGAAAGAATGTCTTCAAGCGATTCCCAGAGCAAGCGCAAAGCCGCTGATGCCCCTGTCTCTCCGCCGCCCGTCAAACGAAAAGTCCAGAGTGGGACAACCAGTGAGTGCGCATCCCAAGACCACAGCGACAATCGAAGAGCGATTGACTAACATAGATCCAGAGACTGCTGTAGCGAATTTCTTCACTCCGACGTCACAAAAGCCTAAAGACCCTACCGTATGGACCGAGCGAAGTCCCAAAGATGACACCCCTGCGACACTCCTTGTCGGTCGTTTCGAACCAGAGAAAAAGGAAGACAAGACAATCAAGAGGAGAAAAATCGCTGCCTTTGACCTCGACTCGACATTGATCGCTACTGCGTCAGGCAAGAAGCACGCCAGTAGCGGGACAGATTGGAAATGGTGGCATAACTCGGTCCCCACCAGACTACAGGAGCTGTATCAAGATGGATACCGCGTTGTCATCCTTTCAAATCAAGCAGGATTGACGCTGCACTTTGATGCCAAGTACAAGGGCCCAAAAGGCAATGCTCAGAAGCGAGTTACCGAGTTTAAGCAGAAATGCAGCGCCGTCCTCACGAGCCTGAATCTCCCGACGTGCGTGTACGCGGCGACCGAGCACGATATATACCGAAAACCGAGGACGGGAATGTGGGCGGAGGTGTGCGACGACTACGACATCTCGGAAACCGAGCTCGACCTGGAGAATAGCATGTTTATCGGCGATGCAGGGGGCCGTACAGCAACGCTGGTCAAAGGATCTGACGGAGTGGCAGCGTCAGCCAAGGACTTCAGTTGTTCGGACAGGAACTTTGCACACAACGTCGGTATCAAATATTTGACGCCGGAGGAGTTCTTTCTCGGAGACAAGCCTCGGAGTTTCGCTCGTGAATTCGACTTGGCCGAGCATCCTTTTGTTCAAGATGCTGAATCGGGGAACTCCGGTGCGATCTTTGACAAAGCTAACGGCAAGGTTATCATCTTATTCTGTGGGCCACCTGGGGCAGGAAAAAGCACCTTTTACTGGAAATCCCTCAAGCCATTGGGGTACGAGCGCATCAACCAGGACCTGCTAAAGACTCGAGACAAGTGTGTGCAGGCAGCGAGGGAGCATCTCCAAGAGGGAAGCTCTATTGTCATAGGTGCGTTTCTCCAATTTCCCCAGTCCCGTTACAGCGTTACCCCATTGAGCCCCTCACGGCGCTAACAAGGATTTTGCAGACAATACCAATGCCGATCCAGAGACCAGGACCGTTTGGGTAGAGCTTGCCAAGAAATTCGGCACCGCTATCCGTTGTGTCTGGTTCAAAACATCTCTTCAAGTGTGCGAACACAATAACGCTGTGCGGGCGCTAAATGAGTCGCTGAATCCTGAGTCGCGACAGGTCTTACCCAAGATGGCATTCACAGGGTTCGCAAACCGGTTTAAACCACCACAGCTCAAGGAGGGGTTCCAGGACATTACCGAGATCAAGTTTCAGTTCAAGGGTACGGAAGATGAGTACCGGATCTGGGGTCGATACTGGACATGAGAGGAGCAAAGAGGAGAGCAGAGGAGAGATCCCCAACCTCAAAGCTTGGCATCATGCCATCTCCGCATCATGCAAATTTCTCTTCATCACAATCCTCCAAATCGCCGCCTAGGAGAGCCCCGCAGGCCCATATTGGGGAAGGCGAAGCGACAGACGAAGTGACCAACTGTTGAAGCGAGCTGGGTCCGTTCGCGGTCCTGCTGAGAATGTTCTGGGGTTGTGTCTGGAGTAGTGGAATCCGCCGGGATGTGGTTGACCAGCGAAACCGTTCTAAATTGTCATCTTACTCAATACTTACCCACTCGAGTCTCGCAACTGAGTCTGAATAGAGCAATAACCTCCATGGTGTGGGGGCACCTCGGTTGACAGAAATACCACCGGGTCCCGACTTTTTCCACTAGCAAGACTAGCTAACCCTGGTCCTGGGGCGACTTTATTTGCTTTAAGCTAGTTTTTCAAGCTTATTATTCAGAGATCAACAGAGATACACCTGCGGGGGAAATTCTGGGGAGTGACCTTTCTGTTACAGCAGGGACATGCCCATCATGCGGTCTAGCATGCGGAGAGGATCTAGAATTGGCCCATTCGCGTTCTCGTCCCATAGATTAAGCAGCGTCGCTAAATCTTTCTCTGGCCTGCGATGTTACGCCTACGGCAGTTGTTTTCGGCTTGCCCTATTTGGAGTGTTATTTTGAGTTCCTCTCGTGTTGGGATTAATTGCGGCTCGCTATTCCCGCCTCCAATTGGACGCGCCGCCCAGACGCTTGATTTGCATTGGCAAGCTTGGCGGTAACGTGGTATGGCTGGGCATTTTACGCCCTACGAGCAACCGCTTTCGGACGAGAAAACCACAAGTGCCGCTATCAAGAAGTTCGCCTCTGACGTCGGGGCCAACCACCCATTTCGATGATGGGAACCGTTCGGCGAACAAAAGATGAGTGCTAGCGCCGTTTAATTAGTTAATCCTTCTTTCTCCACGGCCATTGCAACGTCCTAGTACCGTTTCAGTGTGGAGGGATGGAAATGGAGACTCCGCCATTGGATGGGGAGGTCCCGTGGGGTGTCAAAACTTTGTCGGAGGGATCATCGTGCTCCTCTTCCTTTTGGGGGACCTGTCTAGAGTCTGTTAGTCGGTGTATGTATGTCCTACGGTAACATGTCCGGAGAGATGAGCGGGGTGCAAGTCGTGGGGAAGCCTGGGGGATCATCTCTTGTATAAAAGGATCCCCAT
Organism: Fusarium sp. MBC 119; assembly: GCA_030411635.1. Classification (NCBI taxonomy): domain Eukaryota; kingdom Fungi; phylum Ascomycota; class Sordariomycetes; order Hypocreales; family Nectriaceae; genus Fusarium; species Fusarium sp. MBC 119. The sequence continues at coordinate 34,608 of JAPERM010000087.1, forward strand.
ATTCAAGTCTTTTTGTGCTTTCTCGTCAGGCTTCTCATCTGTTACCTCTCCTCTCTATAACCCCCCATCTTTTGACCACCCGTTTGTGTGCGAAGCAAGCAGCATCGATCAAAAATGGCTGGAGGCGTCAAGAAACCCGTCAACATCTTCAAGCTCAAGGATTTGGGCGAGCCTGAGGGCGCTTTCAACTGGCGACTATGGTTCGCGGTCGTTTCGTTTGCCCTGCTGGGTGCGGCGCGAGGTATTGACGAGGGTCTCATTTCTGGATCTTTCAACTCCAAGGATTTCAAGGAGACTATCAACTATGAATCTTATTCCACGGTTGAGCAGGCCAACATCAAGGCCAACGTTTCTGCCATGGTGCAGATTGGTTCCGTCGGTGGTGCTCTCATGTAAGTTGTCGCTGATTCTGTCCCTGTTGGGATGGGGGGTGCTAATGTGTTACAGTGCTTTCATGGTCTGTGATCGCATCGGTCGTATCTGGGCTACTCGATTCCTCTGCTCTCTCTGGGCTCTCGGTATTGTCATCTTCATGATTGGCGGTGTCAACGGAAACCTGGGTGCTATCTACGCTGGTCGATTCATCTGCGGTCTCGGTGTTGGTCAGACACCCGTCGTTGGCCCGGTCTATATCGCTGAGATCGCTCCCGCTGCCATTCGAGGTCTCTGCTCTTGCATGTTCACAGTACGTTCCCCCACTCAATCTCATTCCTCGACAGTGTCTAACAAGTAACAGGGTGCTGTCTACATCGGTATCGTCCTCGCTTACTTCACCAACTACGGCTGCCACATCAACCTCCCCGATGACTCTCACAACCAATGGCTGGTTCCCACCAGTCTTCACATCATGATGTCTGGCATCATTTTCATCCTCAGCTTCTTCCAGGTCGAGTCTCCTCGATACCTGGTTAAGCAGGGCAAGCCCGATCAGGCCGCTCAGGTCATGGCCCGTCTTCGCAAGCAGCCCGCTGATGGCGAGTACGTCGTCCACCAGATCAGTGAGATCCAGGCCGCTCTTGACCATGAGCTCGAGGCTACCCAGGGTGTTGGCTTCCTTGGCAAGTTCAAGGAGATGTTCCTCGTCCCCAGCAACCTGTACCGTCTCTACATGGCTTCTATGGTTCAGTTCCTTTCTCAGTGGTCTGGTGCTGGTTCCATCACTCTCTACGCTCCCGATCTGTTCAAGATCATGGGTATCACCGGCAGTGAGGAGGGTCTTCTCGTGACTGCTGTCTTTGGTATCGTCAAGCTTATCGCCGCCGTCATTTGCGCTCTCTTCCTGGTCGATGTCATTGGCCGAAAGCGCGCTCTGCTCATCGGTATCACCCTCCAGACCATCTCCATGATCTACGTCGCTGCCTTCCTCACCAAGATTCCCCAGCTCGGTGTCGACGAGGACTTCGTGCTGCCCGCCGCCGACAAGGGCGCCAGCCGCGGTGCTATTGCCATGATCTACATGTCTGGTTTCGGTTGGGCTCTCGGCTGGAACTCCATGCAGTACCTCCTCACTGCCGAGCTGTTCCCTCTCCGCATTCGTGCCCTTGCTACCTCTTGGGCCATGACTCTCCACTTCGCCAACCAGTACGGCAACTCCCGCGCTGTCCCCAACATGCTTCTCTCCGTCGCCGAAGGCGGTATCTCCCCCAAGGGAACCTTCTGGTGCTTCGCCGCTGTCACCTTCGTCGGTGGTGTCTGGGTCTGGTTCTCCGTTCCTGAGACCAGCGGTCGCAGCCTCGAGAGCATGGATCAGCTCTTCGAGCTTCCCTGGTACAAGATTGGTCTCCACGGAAACAAGAACGCTGAGGAGCTTGACCAGGCTCGTGATGAGAAGCAGCGCTATGCTGAGGAGAGCCACGCTACGGGCATTGAGCTTGAGCACCAGCGCAAGCAAGAAGCATAAATGGAAATGCGAAATATGGTTACAAAAAGCGGTAAATCAGTTTAGCTGTGCCAGAATTGGACATAGTATATAGTCATGAATATTATGAATCTGTCAATTGAGTAAATGTTTTACTCAATCCTCATCTACTTGATCTTCTCTTTCCTCGCTCAGTGACATCACGTGGTCCATGACCTTTAACCTCAACTGCTCTTCCTCTTTCTCTTCCACTTCTCCTCCTACCATTCGATAGTCCTTTTCATCTACTTTCGCTTCATCCAAAATTAAATGTCTGTGTTCCTCCACTCAAGTGAACTCCAGTCACGATATTGTTGTCTGATGTAGCTCCGTGGAAGACGGGCCCTCTAATAGGCGCTCGACTACCTTCGCCAGAGTTGGCTACCTGCTTGCTAGGCCGGTCAGTTCTGGGGTATTCCTCTATGAGTGCCTTTGTCACAGACGCGGCCGTGGCGGCTGCAAAGTTCTGCCACTCTTTGTTCTTGTGACTATCAGCATAGTCGCAGACTCCCTTGACGACGATACAAGGAATCTCATCCCAGACACCGGCACCTTCCATCTCGAACGCGATGAGATTGTGTTTTTGGGCAAGTCTGTCGCGTTCTTCGCCAAATTTGACGACTGTATCTCCCGAACCGAGACGTCCGATGAAGACGAACGGAGCTTGAGCCGCTTCCGCGCGCCCAATCTCCTCCAACCTTCGATTGCCGTCAAGCCGTTTCCGCTGAACAAGTTGGTCCATATCGCACTCGAGCTCGCGGCACGAAAGTTTACGGCTCGCCTCGCACACGTTGTCTGTGTCATAGGAGCAAGTCCCACATGCAGAGTGGTGCTTATGGCGATATGTAGGGACGAACAGATGATCTTTATTTGCCCCAGGGTATTGGTAGTTTGGAGCTCGTCGCCTCCCTGTAATAAGGGACTGAAGACTTGTAAGGTGCAAGGCTGCTTTCTCTTCGAGTCGAACACGCGCTCTGTTTGTTTCGAAACGAGCGACAAAGTTGCGGATATTCTTTGTCGGTCTTCCAAGGCGATCGTCAAGAGTATCTTGAACCTCAAACTTGTCCGGGTACAGCGTGCCGTAATCGTGCTGAACGATGGTCTTACTAATGATCACATCACCGAGGAGTAGTTCTTCGCCTGAACAAGGCCTGGGAACGCCGCCACAAATTCCCGTCATAAGGACGAGCTCGAGGTTCGGGTAGCTAGAACGAAGGCTCGCCGCCGCGCTCGCAGAGTTGACCTTTCCCATTCCTGGGAGCAAGACAAGGACGACATTGAAGTTTGCGATGCGACCAACAGAGTAAGTGTTTGGATCTCCGATTGATCTTCCGAGTTTGGCCGCATCCCAGAACTCGTCGATGACGTGGTCAACAGCGTTGTATTCAAGCGGAAGAGCGCATACTATGGCGATCTGGAAGTCATCACGATTCTCTGGTGCAGCGTCCATTGTTATCACAACTTTCCATTCAAAAGTAATAAAAGACGACGACATCGACTGTTCAGCTGCCGAACCCTCCTTTTAGCAGGGTAGATGCAGTTATCATTGGCTACTGAATTGAGGTGGTGGCTGAGTAACAGGCTGATCTTTCACAGCCTGGTTTTCAGAGCCTGATTTGTTTTGGTTCAAGTCACAACGTTTCTCCCATTAGCCTTCTTGGGCTGCCTCTCCAAATTTATTCGACTGTTTCACTAGAAAAGAAGCAGCCAGCATACGTACACGCGCCTGACAGCGAACCTCACCGGTCATCATGAGTGGTGCAGAATTCCAAGGCCCCGTCCATAGCAGCAATATTGTGACGGGGATCAGTGTCTCGGGCAACGGCCAAACAGTCTTAAACTTCGGAAACCGCGCCGAGTCAAAGCCATTCTATGTCATGTCTTATGAAAGAAATGAGGACTTTGTTTCCAGACCAGACATTACCTCCCGACTCGAGGAACTGTTGCCCATTGATTCGAACGAGTTCCAGAGGGCAGCTCTTTGGGGTCTTGGAGGCTCTGGGTAAGCCCCAATACGCCGGTGGTGTCGATTTTATCTTACTTACAGGTGAATAGCAAAACACAAATTGCTCTGGAGTATGCCTGTAATCGATATCGCAAAAGCCTCTGCTCCGTCTTCTGGGTTCACGCAGATAGCCAAGCGACATTTGCCCACGATTATGGCTCGATCGCGAAGGTTCTGGAATTGAAGCAACAGGGAGACGGAGATGATCTTCTTCAGAGTGTGCGACGTAAAATTGAGTCGCTGGATAAATGGCTTTTGGTTCTCGACAATGCCGATGACTTGTCTCTTTTCGGGGTAGGCTCGACAGCAGGCAATTCGCCAAGCAAGATTACAGAGTACATCCCAAAGGGCCCCAACGGTACCATTTTGTGGACCAGTCGAGATGAACAGATTGATGGAAGCCTTTTCGGGCCACGGAGAAGCATCCAAGTCTCTAAAATGACGCCCAAGGAATCAAGGGAATTATTCGAGAAAACAAGGGATCGGTTGACAACTAAAGAAGAGCTAAAAGACATGAACTCCTTGATCCAGGAACTGCAGCACCTTCCACTCGCTATCTCACAAGCTGGAACATACATGCGCAGAACAGAAACACCTATAGGAAAGTACCTTTCAGACTTGAAAGAGGAACAGACGCGATGGCGTGTCCTGAGAGAAACCGAATATTACAGGCACAGGGGGCAAGGCAGTTCAAATAACATCCTTGAGACCTGGAGCATCTCAATTCGTCGCATCGAGAAAGAAAACGAAATGGCATACAAGATTCTTCACATCATTGCATACTTCGACAACCAGAACATTCCACGGCAGCTGATAGAAGCGGCTGCTGCGTATGGAGAGGACAAGCAAACAAAGGAAGAGCTTGATAACAACGCGAGAAAAGCAGTGCGGCGACTCAAAGACTTTTCCTTCTTGACCGAGCGTCAACTTGACGACAATGAGCCGAGTTTTGAGGTGCACAAGCTTGTGCAAGATGCCGCCCGTCATGGTCTCCAAGTAGGGGACGCCCTGGAGCGTAACGGGACGAAATCGATCAAAGAGTCTCGACATTTGAGGACCTGGGTCAAGCACTTTTTCAAGGCTAGCAGAAAGCAAGAGAGATACTTTGCTGGTGCTGCGATCAAAACAATCTTCAAGTTGTACCCAGCGGCCAATTTCGTGGGAATGATAAAAAGGGAGGTGTGGGATGCTTGTGAGAAATACCTGGCACATGCGCTGCAGGCCTGCGACTGGGCTGAACGGTGCAGAGAGGAGAGATTTGCTATAGCCATTCTTTCGCGTGTCGCTTGCTATCTCAAGATACGTAGTCGACACGAAGAGCAACTTCCCGTTGACCAGCATAGGGCGGATTTGTCGCAAAAAGTCAATGGCGAAAACCATCCCGACACAATTTGGGATCTTACGCGTCTTGGGTGGACTTTAATTGATGTCGGAAAATATCAGCAGTCAGAGGTAATTGCTGAAAAGGCTTTGCAGATGGCACTGACACACAATGCGGTTAAGAAACACGAAAAAATTGTATTGGCATGCAGACGCCTTGTCTCGGCAAGTCATCTGGAACAGGGCCGCCTCGAGGAGGCAGAGAAGGTGGCCCTCGAATCACTTGAGCAAGCGCGTAGAAGCGCCTGTAAGGCCGGCTGTGAGCGCGGCTGCAAAAGCGACGATGACTTCTTCGTATACAAGTTACATTTGTCAACGATTTATTACAGACAGAAACGATACGAAGAGGCTACGACACTCATCTTAAACGTGCTAGAGTATTATCAAACTAGGTTTGGCGAAGATGGCATTGGGACCTTGAATGCCTTTGGCCGACTCGGTCTCTACGATCTTACACAAGGCAAATGGGACAAGGCTGAGGAAACATACTGCAAAGCACTACAATTATCTCGCGACCTTTTGGGAGAGGACCATCCAATGTCCGTCAGAAACATGGCAGGTCTAGCGTTGGCATGGAAACACCATGGCAAGAGCGAGGAGGCGGTACAGATGCTGCGAGATTGCTGCCGCCTCAGTCATGAAGTTTTAGGGGCCGAACACTCAGGAACAAAAATGCGCGACAAGGTTCTCAAAGAATGGCTAGAGGAAATGCCACCAGTAAACGGAGGGACTGGATGAAAGGTTGTAATCGACATTGATATGGTGACAGCCAGTGTAGAGCTGCAAGTTCAATTTATCTACTCCAATGAGCGTGTTCAAACGTGTAAGCGAAAGCATTCAGTGCAGGGAATACGGTATAGATCGTGCTAAGCTGCAGTCGTGACAGTGGATCGGAACTGCTTCTCATCCTCTGTCATGGAGGCCGGTCGTAGCACATCACCAATGCACCTACTCGCATTTCCAACAATTCTATGACCACCCAGAAAGGCGGCTTTATACGGTCTGCGCTTCTAGGAGGAGTACCGATCAAGGTTCAGTAAAGCACCGTGAGTTGTTAACTCTTGCGAGAAATGCTAAGTTTTGAGATAGAATGATTTAGAATCTGCCAATGAGAGTAGTTTTCAAGCTTCCGAGAGGCGTTATTGTGTTAATTACTGCGTATGAATGACTTCATGTCCTCTATCGAAAGATCAAGACAGCTGGCTCTGTATAGTTAAACTCTACAGACGTGCAAGTCGTATTTGTTTCGGTTCATATGAGCCATGTCTGACTTATCAAGTATATCTTTGTAGATCTGCTAAACGTGCCGAGTTATTATCCTTCTCGTTGATGACGTTCCTGAGGCTAAGGGTGTAGACGTCTTGTTGGACGGTGGCGTGGCCGGCGAGGGAGCTCAACGAGGCCGAGGAGCCGGAAAAGGTTGTATATATATAGCTACCATCGTGCTTCTATGTAGAGAAACATAAGGATTCGTCTCAATGTCTCTAGGTGATGGTTTTTTGAGGCTGCATTGCTATCCCGAGTCAGTAGCTTCGAGTGTTTCCTACTCAGCAGAGGTTACTTCCAGCTGCTACTGCTGCTTTTCGATCTCATTATTCGTTCAATTGTTGGCCCAGATGTGCGACTGCTGAGTACTTGAGCAGGTGGTCCAGCAAGACCTTGAGAGGGGTCTTCTACTTTGGATATTATAGAATTCTTATTAGATCTGGTCTTCGAAGTTGATATAATAACTTCTTGGCATTGGAGGCTGGGACAGGTATGTGTACCATCAGTATGTATCTAGTGGCCATATACCGCGCAGGTATCTACCATATATTCCATGACCCATTCATATTCTTCCGATGCCAATCCCTCAGATTGAGAAGCCTTAGCCTCTTCCTCCTTGATCTCATTCTTCAAGTCTTCAGTCTCTCCACTATACCTCTTGCCCACATCCAGGAAAGTCGGTTCGGCCAAACCCAAATCTTTTCCCGCCAGTCGTGCAGCGCGACCACGCGGGCCTTCCAGGCCTCCTACTCCCACTTCTCCTCTGGTATCGGAAGTGATATTTGATGTTTGCATAGTCTATCCCATGGTTTTTAGGGTTATGGGTTTGTCATCTCAGTCGACTGAGTTTGACTCTCAGATCAGAGACAACCTCCTTTATCCTACTGAATTGAGTGCATCAGCTGCATATGAACCGAATCAGGTTAAAGCTAGCCTATAATTGCCACATGAGTTAATCTAGATGCTTTGTAGCTCATAATAGGGTAATCTAGACATCTAATTAGTCGGGGCCTTCATCGGAAGTCAATGTCATCGAGGAGGATCTTACATAAGACAAAAATCGGTGGAGGATGATATAACACTGCAGGAGACAAATTTTCCTTGATCAAGTTCTGCCAAGCCTTTTGACGCTACTTGTGCCTCGTAGATGGTTCTTCCATTGTCCGACGTCTGGTTTCTTTGGAAAAATCGATGTCGAGCTTTGATTCGGAACTGAGGTCTTGTCAGTTGGGTCGGACGCCATGCCAAAGCGGGCGCAGATGGGAGCGAGGAGTTTGACCTTTGGGCTCATGATTCCCTTCTCGATATCTTTTCGAGGATGCCAACTCGAGTGGCTTTCGATTTGTCTCATCTGGGATGATAGAGTCTGATTCTAGACCAGTGTGATTACACATCTGGCCGAAGGTGACTGGCGTGCAGTAAATGACTCTGACCAGCTCGGACACAAAAGCGGAAAATTGGCAGAGAGAAACCAGAAGAATGATATTAACATCAGGACCATGATATCGGGGCTGGCTGTAACCTGTTTGTTCATAGTCTCGCCGACCAGCGGCAATGGGTCTGGGCCCTCGACACAGCGGCGTTAAGTAAGGTATGACAAGTCGTTCAATGTTGTCATGGTAAGAGTTTATAACTTTCACAAGATTCCAAAACACTGGGCATTTCTGACCGAGGCGGTGTAGTCGATATATTGTCTGATCCATAACAGATGCGCTTAGGTGCCAGTTTAAGAATATGCCCCGCGAATAGCATCGGTGTAGGTTTACACCTACACTCATCGTCTGGACATTGGCAACAAAGATATTCATTTTTGAATCAGGATGGTTCCATTTCGCGAGAACTTTGGAGCGTACAGCCGGGCCATCTCCAGATCGCACTATGCTAACTTTGTACCTAAAGAGAGTAAGCAGAGCGATAACAAAGCCATCAATCAGTTAGTAATAATTCTATTATCTAAGGAACAAAGAAAGGGCTAGAAAGATAGCTTCATCATAGAGTTAGGGCAGTCGACATCGTATGAGAATTTCTTGAACCAGGTAGATTCGATATATATACAAGAGTCCCAGGCGTGGTTATTTGATGTTACGAGCCCATCTTGCACTTCGGCCATGGACTTGTGAAGTATACCGTGCAGGGGTATGCTGGTGTCGCTGCAGCTAGCGGCGATGAGCAGCCTCCCCGGCTGAATCGACGGTCGCGTTCTTTGAAGAAGTCATTTTCGAGGCACTGGAAGACGTTAGTGGTCAGCCTCTACGCGTCGCTCCTCTCGATCAGGTGGCAGGTGCGATCCGCAGCAGCAGCCCAGGGCGAGGAGACGACTCACCTGACTCCAGGATGATGAGGATAATGTTGTTGTCGGGGAAAGGCACACTAGAAGACTTTAGCACGAATAGCCTCCCCTCGGCCATTCACCTTCTTTCTCATTCAGTCGTAAAGGAGATAATATCGGCCAGAGAGGCTCCCAAACTCCTCGATAGGCTGTCTCTAGTCGGTGACCCATGTTTTCCATGTCAGCAGAGGCCAGAGGAACCGGGGTAGGGCCAAGCAGAGAAAGTGTCGAGAGCGAGTATTATCGGACCAGAAGTGTCGTCCACTTTTGTCTAGTTCCGATGCTTAGTCCATATCGGAGGAAGGTCATGGGACTGCGTTCGGCGCTCGTTGCGTGAGAGGCCTCTTCTGTTGGCAACATTGCTCTTTCTGGGAGTCTTTTCTGATATGTACCAGTTCACCGCACTAATATCGATGTAGATGGTTAGTATGACTATAAGAGGGGATTATATCCTTGATGAGCTCACCTGGACGTTATCAGTTACTCCAACAATGACAATATACTTCATCATTCGGAACAACTGGTTGAACTAGCACACTTCCTTGTTATCTATAATCAGCGACAACTAGTTAGCGTTGAAGCTCACATTGCGCCCTGAAATACTGACGTGTATATAAAACTTCCAAGCCCCAGCGACGGCCTTCGGCTCTGACATGTGGTTCGACTTTCTCGTCAACTGTGATGTTGCCCAGCAATAAAGAGCATAATATAACCCCCAATATTATAATAGCGCATGTAGGTTGACGTCTTTTTTTTTTTTTGAGAAATGTAGTGTATATCTAGTGTGGATGGAGAAAAGACCATCTACTATTGAGGGAGGGGGGCCGGTTTTATATGCTTCCCGACGTCTATTGTCCTGTTCCAAATCTCTACCTCTTTCTGAACCGACATAGCTTGTCTTGGATTGGATTGGATCGTTCAGAATTAGTTTGCGACATAATTGTATGGTTCTTCCTTTGTCATTCGCCGGTTCTCTCAAACTGACGTGTTTGTTAGCCGATCTTGATGATTGGCACACAGTTTTGAAGTTCTGATTGCATAGTCTCAAAAAGATTGAGATGAACTACCACTCCGGATTGTAGCTTCAGTAGAGCTATCTAGTACTTTGGCAAATGAGGGTGTGGCCTTAGCTACCACGCGATAAACGACTCTCTGACTGTCAAGCCCCCACTCAAGCCTCTTCGAGTTATATCGTTAAGTTGGCTCTATATGGCAAAATAATGCATGAAAATCCAGGATCATAAGTAAAGAAAAGGTTTTAGACAGCAAACTACGAGTGTTGATACTGTAGCAAGTAAAACCTGTCAAGCAAGCAAATGAGAAGTTTACGGCCTTGATTTGCTAGAGTCCCGGCCAAGTATAAGACTTGTGTCGTTAAGGATTTAATGAGATAGTAGCTGAGTAGGTATGCTCAGCGCGGGTTAAAATCGCAGTGAAAAAGATGTACTGGGGATGTACATACCGTACCAACTCATGAAATTCGGTAGTGCTCAGCCGATTGGGTCATCATTGGGAAAAGATCTGACAGGCTAACCATAGGCACTACCAAATTACATGAGTTTATACGGTATGTAGGGGCTGAGTTTTCCTGATTGCCTCATTACAAATCAAGATGTTGTGACGGTTTGCAGTGAGATTAAGAAACCAGTTGTTCAGTGAAAGCAAGAGAGTTTGTGAATGGTCCGTTAATGTCTCAAAACCCAAGCTTAACCGCGCAGTAGCGCAATGGCTCCAACATGATACCCTCTTCCAAATGGTTTATATTCTACTCAAAAATGCTGTGATTCTAGAATGAGTTTCTCGCCTGGCTGGGTATCAGTAGGTTCAAAGCTGTCTCGAGCAACGCTGCGACTTTTGGCTAAGCGCTTGCGCGCAGGTTACCATCTCTAAGATGCAGCGTACGCGGAATGCAAAGCGGAATCAAGATTAGACACCAACGGCAATGCAGCGGGTAACGGACTCTAAAAACGCCTTCTCTTCGAATCCGCCTCGGTCCATTTCCTGAAGAAGCAACATGCGTATCAATAGCGCGCCACGAAGTCGACGATGCTGAGCTGTAAGTGGTTGCGCATTTGCGGCTGAGGTTACAACAGAACCCCTGCAAACACAAGCGCATACCAGTTGAGGGGTTGAAAGAATTCCAACACCATCTTAAGGCATTGAGTATTCTTTCAACATCTGCAGCCATCTTCAAGTCTCGAGACATCTTGCACGGTTGGTGATTGACAGGGGAGATCTAAACGTGAGGGGATAATGGGTTCAATAAATAGAACGCCAAGCGGGGATCTTGTCCATCTGCCGTCTTGTCGTTTCTTGTCCCTCCACTTCTACTGTTTCGTGTAAGTCAACGAAATGGCGTCCCCACAGCCTCAACCGAACGTTCTACGACATGCCAATACAATGCCTCCTCAGCCTTTGACACATCAGAGATCTGTGGCTAGGAAACCTGTTGGTCAACAATCTGCAGCTCCGACACCTAGACCGCAATCTATCTCGCTTGCTCATCGACCGGCTCCTTCGCCTCATCCGCAGCAACATCCACAGAGCGGTTATCCTCCTCAGAATCAGCAGCAACATGTTCAACAACCGCGACCCCAATCTTACCATCCTGGACAGCAGACTCAACATGTATACCAACAGCAGCAGCAACAGATACCGCAACAGATTCCTCAAGCTCAGCCAGTAGTCCAGCCCGTCCAACACCACCAAGCGCAACCTGCTCAGTACCCTCCGCAACAGCAACAAAGCCACCCTCAGCAAGCCCATCAACCTCATCACCAACCTCCCCAGCACCAGCAAACACATCAACAAGCATATCAACAACAGCCGCCATTCCCGCAACAAAACATTCAGGCGCAACAACCTCAGCCCCAGCAACAAATCCAACCTCAACAGCAACAGCAACCTCACCAGCAATCATTCCAGAATCAGCAACCGCACCAAGAACCACATCAACAGCATCCAACATTGCAGCAACAACATGCTCCAGCTCAACACCCTCAGCATCAGCCCTTCAGTCCGACAAGTGCAACACCAAACCCCGCTCACCAAACAGCATCGCCATCACCAGCTGCTCACCAAGCACATGCTTCTCCAGCAAGCCCGACCCCACAAATTCATCGTGTCGATACTGGCAACAGTAACATCAACACATACGTGACAGAACATGGGATACCTGCAAGTATCAGCAGTGGAAGCGCTGGCATTCCGACGCCTGCCACGACAACAGCGACACCCAGCGCAGCAGGCGCTCCAAACTGGCGGCCAAACGCTATCCCTCCGGCAGTACAGCAAGCACCAGCAGTAGAGGTGAGGCGCGCTTCAAATGGGCAGCCCCAGCTATGTAATCATTGTCGAAAAGGTGAGTTATTTGACTGAACAAGCCTCACGGTTGTTAACCATCGTAGGAATTCCTCTCAATGTGTCGGTCTACACTTGTCTCGTCTGCAGCACAGCGCACATCGCAACAAACTTCTGTGTATGGTGCTTTACCTCCAACGCAGTCAATACGTCTCACAGCCACGACAAATCCTACTACGCAACCGAGTCCGACCCACGAGTCCAGCCATCCGTACAAGACGCTATAACGCACATGTGGACTATGCGAAAGAATGTCTCGGGGCGAGTTTGGTATACTCACAATGCCACAGGCTTAAAAACGCATCTGAAGCCAACGACAGCAGCCCTGTCCGGCTTCTCAGGATTGCCACCCGGCTGGGATGAGCGCAAAACACCCGATGGCCGGACTTTCTACTTCAACAAAAGAATGGGAACTAGCGCGTGGGTGAAGCCCGCCAATTCTTTGCCCGATGGATGGAAAGAGTTGAGAACCCCAGACTTGGTGCCATTTTACGTCAATGAGCAGCTTGGTTTGTCAACATGGGATAGACCAGGGCAACAGCCGCGACAGCAAACGAAGCAGGGCAAACAGGTCGTCGTCAGACGTGCACGCCCTGGACAGCCCAACAACGGTCAGAACGTTGGCGATAACCTGCTTTCCGCTACGATCAACGCAGCTAGACTCACTGGCCAGGGCGTGGAAATGGCGAGCCGACAGATGGGAAAGCTGGGCAAGAAGAAGAACTGGAGGAAGATGGGCAGAATGCTCAACCAGGTCAATAGCGTGACCGGCAATGGTTCTGACAGCGATGGGGAATACAACGATTGCAATGATGATGGCGGATTCGGTTTCGGAGGCGACGATTCAGGCGGCTATCAAGATCAACAGCAGCAAGGACAGTTCCAGCAGAATTTCGACTTCCAACAGAGTTCTTACTCGGAGCAGCCGCAGCAGTCATTTGCATTTGAGGATAATCAGCAACAGCCCATGTTCCAACAACCAGCCTACGAGCAACAGTCGACCTTTGAGTATTCCGTGCAACCCGGACAACCAACATACGAACAGCCGGCATTCGAGCAACAGCCTGAGCAGTTCAGTGTTACAGCCGAGGTGTCTTACTCAACAGGCGAGCCTCAGCAGACATACGAGCAGCAGGATCAGTACACTCAGCAGTTCAGTGCCACAGCAGAAGTTTCTTATACGACAAATGAACCCCAGCCAGGCTATGAACAGCAACAGGATCAGTATACCCAGCAAGCATATGAGCAGCAGCCCGGCAGTGAACCTCAGCAGCAACCTACCTTTGAGTCAGCCCCTAACCAAGAGCCTGTCCCTGCTCAGCAACCAGCGACATTTGAACCTGCTATGCCTCCTCAGCAGAATGATGGTCTTCCGCCGCAGATGCCGCAGGAGTCATACATGCCGCCTCCGCAACCAACACCTCAGCCTCAGCCCGTCTACCAAGAGTTTTATACGACCCAGCAAGTTGTGTACGAGCCAGCTCAAATTCCTCAACAGCAAGTGACCGTCTCGTATCAAGTGCCAACATATACTCCTGAGCCGACGCCGGAGTTCACATCCCAGATTCAAGTCCAGCAGCCTGTTTATCCAGTGTTCATGCCGAACAACCAACCCGAGATCATCACCAGCGACGTTCCTCTTGTCGAAGTTCCCGGCACGCCCGACAATACCACCATCATCGTTGGGAGTGGATATGAGGGCAACGACATCCTGGCGGGGACCAGTCTAGCAGCTGAGAACAACAATATTGTGACTCCCCAGAGCAACGTGGCAGTGCCCCAGGATAACATCGTGGTCGAGGTGACCATTCAACAAACACCCCAGCCTGGCTTGGAGACTGCTGCGTCGCCAGCGCCGGTAGTCGTTCAAGAATATGATAGCTCAGCAAAGCCATCTTCCTTTGTAATGGTTGATACTGTGCAGCCAGAAGTTGATTTCAACACTGGAGAGAGGTGTGCAGCGCTCATTTGATCATGATCAGATTTGGGTAACTGGTGATAGGATCTTGCTACAACTAGGGATAGTCTTCGGAGTTACATATGCTTTAAATACTCTGGCGTTCGCGGTGAGGGATGATATCAATTGTTTGCAATACACGATAGTTCATCATGATACCGAATTGAGTTTCATTCTATTTCAAAGGCCGATAAACAAACACCAAGCCGTTCATTTCGTAAAGTCATAGCCAAAATGCTTCGATCCCAGCGCCCAACAGATAGCAGCGTCCAATCCCATACTTATGCACAGAGTCCTTCTAGAGTCTAAACAACATCATCAATCCTAGTACCAGTTTTCATCATCTCAAATACATCTCTAAGCTTTACCGGTCCGGCAGACTGCTCCTCTCCCCCAATTTTAGACGGCGGATGATATTTCTGCCACAACAACCACGAACCACCGGTGAGAATCGTGACAGGAATCGCAATCACCCAGTACAGCCAAAACTTTTCCGAAACGCTCCACTCTCCCGTATCGTCATCCATCTTGAAGAAGGACATACTGAAGAGGGCCGAGATGAAGGTAGCAGGTAGGAAAGTCAATGTGACGAAAGCAATCGTCTTCATCGCTGCGCTGTCAGACTGGGTTGCTTGACCGATCTTGACAGATATTCGCGAGTCGTACTGAGCTACTGAGTTGAAAGCCAGTTGGATCTCGTTGATAAGACGTTCCTTGTTTGCCGAAGCGCGACATTGTAGACTTTGAAGCATGTGGTCGTACCACAGCAATCGCTCGCCAACATGTCGATACTTTGCTTTTGCCGCCTTGTTACCCAACCCCGATTCTGCTTCGAATGAGGTGTGCTGTTGTATGATAGACGCGACCGACTTCTCTGCTACTTCAAGCGTCTCAGAAACATGAATGGCATGTCTAGCAGTGTCGTGCAAGCTTCTGTAATTGGGGTTTGGCTTTTTGCTGAGGTCCTCTTTCTCAACCTTTCGAACGAGGTTTCGAACTGCCCAAACGGTTTTATCCTGAAGCCGACAAAGATCTTCAAAGAGTCGGAGGTAAACCCAGAAGGGATCGCTGATGGTGTCGTTATGCGAGTCTGTCAGCAACGGGGCAGGAAACTTATTTCTCAGTTTTTCCCTCAATTCCAGTTGTTTTTTTGACTCGAAAACGATGAGAAATGTCTGTTGGGATGATGCAATCCAGCGGGTGACGATGTTGAATTTGTGCCATTCGTGGGTGGACTCGTGGCCATTCTCGTAGAATTGCTTGACGAGGAATCGCGACCAGGTATCTGGGTTTTGGTTAGCAACCTATGTCAATGGTAGGTCTGCGATGCCTACTGAGAGCCGTGATATCCCCTTTGTCGTCTCGAAACGTTTCGCTGCCAAAGTAGCCATTTGATCTGCGACTGTAGCTAGACCACCACAGCTCAGGCATGCAGAATTCATCGGTGAAGCATTTTCGGCAAGATGCGCACTCGCGCACTTTGTCCGCGTCGGCGAATCTGCTATCGTATTAGCATTCGACCGTCAATCATGGAATTACAACATACATTACTGTGACATGCGAGTCTGTTCGCAGTAAAGGATGCAAAGTCTTGTTATAGAACTCGGTCGGCTGGAGATCCTTGTCGTTCCAGTCCGATTTGCCTAAACATTGCTCATCAGCACTATACTAACCAAGTATAAAGTTGAGCCACGCACCCTTATCCCATGATAACACTCGAAAGGGGGCACATTTTTCGTGTATTTTCTTTGGTGATGCCGCCATTTGGTGCAAAGGTGAAAAGAGTTGAAGAAATGCCTCGTTAAGCGCTGGACGGTCGGTTTTCAAGCAGCACAATTGGATCAGGCTGACCGGGGTTGGGCTGCACTGCACAAGGCTCTGGCGGAGGCGGAGTAAACATGGCTTTTTCCAGTTTTTTCTACGACTCCGTTTGCGATGGACCGGTGTAGCACAAAGAGCTGAGCCTCAAAGTTGAAATTGGGCCAATCATTCATGGCAAGGAAAAAGGTAGATGCATGATCTGCGCCCGGTCACATTGTGATAGCTGCCTAGCAAATCGGGGTGCATATGACTAACGACATCACAGTGCTTTGCAATTTGTCGCACAATAACAAAGAAAGCGGCTGTGTTTGCTAAGACAATATGAGAATAATGCCGTGGTGTTGTGGTGTTAATCTTCGCCAAGGGCTTCGCCCAGCCATCTTGCACTGCCAAGCTTGAATACCTACACCAATGCCACTGCACAATGTCTTCGTCCAAAACAGTTACTGCAACGCGTTCGAAGCCCTTGAAGAACTTAAGATATGTGTATTCTTAGTGGAAACTGAACCGTTAACTGTACATCTTACGAAGCCAGGCAAATCACCATGTACCGCACATGAAGCCTTTTGAGTAATGCGAGTCCCAGTCTATTCTCCGGTATCTAATAGATGCACATTCCTTCTATGCTACCACTCTAGGACGTCTTTTCTCGCTGTGTCTAGTCCATTATTCTCTTGAGATCTTATCCGCTGAATACCATCAAAGTGGTTGAGAAAGTAATGCTTCAAGATCGACGAATGCTGCATAGCAAGACTGCTAGCTAATTCATTCTTCAAGATCAAAATCCCTGTTTTCCTTGTATTAATACTTGGTGTCGTTCCAGTCAACTCAGGCCGCTTTCGCATGGACTTACCAGACGGGCTCCGAGTCTTCCTGTTGATCCATCTCCTAGTGGCTCTTCTTCGCAGGCTTCTTCTTGCCGTGACCGCGCTTCTTCTGAACTCCTGCCGAGTTCTTGGCAACCCTGGCCAGGTGAAGGTTCTCTTTGGTGGGCGTCTTGTTCTGGCCACTCTTGTTGTCCTTCTTTGCGGTCGCTCCAGTAGTCTTGGAGCACACGTACCGTCAGTTGCTTATCAAGGATTCTTGTTGAGCAGCACTTACTTCTCTCTTCTTGCGGGTGGGTCCTCCTTTAGACGCTTTCAAAAGGCCGAGAGACTCTATGAGAGCTCTCGCTGCCTTTCGCTCGTCTGAGCCCGGCTCGTACTTTTTCAGGACCTGTACAACGTCCTGAATGGTCGCCGTTTCGGTCATGGTGCGCGCCATGCTGACAAACAGATGTTCAATATAAGCGGTAGTAGTGTTTTGAAGTGATCCAAAGTTGTTGAGAAGGTTGGCGGATGAAGGAAATATGAGGAACGTACGGGATCAGAAGAAAACCAGCTCTTTATATACCTAACAATTGAGAATGATGCAGTGAATCACTCTCAAAGAGCTCTAGGCATGCACTTCACCTTTAAGATCACCGCTTCCGTGTTTCCACTCGATGGCATAAAAACCCATGCGGAAGTGACAAGCGAGCGCTGCCTATCGATATCAATAGAGGCTTTTCTCCCCATCATCCATTCATTTCCACTCTTCTCTTTGATCCGTTTCTCCCCTTCATGCATCATCTCTTTTGATGAAATTCACATTATTCACTGACATAGATTAACACCTCTAAGATGCGTTCTCTTTCTATTGATCATCCCCCACTACTTGATACGTGTGATGCGAGAGGTTTGTGTGAAGAAAACGGTACGTAAGGCACAAACACAAGAGCACTTAGGACTGACTCGAGAGAATCCAGAAAACAACCATAATAATCCTCCTTGTAGATCTTGTCGTCTTGGCACCCCTGCCTCTTTCATGGTATCGATGTAGTGACTTGAGATCCCAGTGATATCGAAGAGTGCGCGTTTGCGAAGTCAAAGGCTTGCACATCCAGCATTTCCCCCAAGTCCAGAATAGCCTAGACTGGCGTTCTACAGCATGGTCTCGAACTGATCATCAAACTAGACTCTGACGGAGTGTGCGTAGTCCCTTCTCCAAAATAACGGTCAGGGATCGACAAGACACGCCTGCTTCTCCAGCAGCTGCGGATCACCGTTGTGCCAGAGCCGGTCCACTGAGCAACGGGCTGGATCTTACATACCTAGTACGTACCTGGTAAGTCTAGATTTATTGTCTGCGGGTAGATCAACTCTGATCATCAGGGGAGTCAGCGACGGGGTGGGTAAGAAGGCTGGTGGTCTAAGAAAGTCTTGGGGTAATTCAGTCATGTAAATACGTATATGCGGATAAGCTTAGGTAAAGGCTCGATGTCAACTAATTAAAGGTTTACGAAGATATTAAACACTAATCCCAGTTTTAGCATAATACTCTTTTCTGGTTCTCATAGGAAGTACCATGGGTGGTCTAAGACACAGATGTTGTCTCAACACCAACCAAACAATCATTACCAATGTACATCAACGTCTAGATAACCTCAACTGCATACATGCAGTGCATTAGACAATTTATTCTTGTCTCCGCAGTAAAATCAGCCGACGGAAAAGTCACGAGCTCACGCCCATCTTCAACACCCATCCTCAGAATAGCATCATTGAAACCTCAACCCACGACCTTAACGCATCTGATCTCAAAGCTTCCCCGCACACCACCCCGAATCTTCAGGAAGAGAAAGCGAATGCGATGCCAAACGGCGTCAAGCTCCGGACGACTCACAATCAACGGATGGCCGTCCGTCTGAAACAGGTTTGGGGCGAGCACGGGAGAGTAACATGACTATCACGTCTTTCTACACCGCAAGGTGGCAAACTTGTCAAAAGCCGATCTTTAACAAATGCCATTTTGAATTTTACCATTTTCAGATACTGTGCTGTAGACTGCGCGGAACTGTTAATTAAAAACAGTTTTCTATTCCTTTCCTTTCCTTACATCATCGACAGTTAAAGTGTGCATGAGGATTTATTAACCGGATGTCGACGTCATCACAACTGCGGCGCAATCATGGGATTCTTGATGCCCAACTTACATCAAGATCGAGATCGAGCTTCGGATTCCTAACATGCAGGTTTTCTGCAGATAAGTAAATTGGGACACTGTTGTTTGCACGTGGCATGACTGCGCGCGTGACCTCATGGGTGGATCATCTGCCTCGGGCGACATGATGCGAACTAGAGAGCTGTGAAAGATTGGAGACACTGTAACGTTGTCAGAAACATGGCATAAGCTCATGTGGGATGAGCGATGGTTACAGACTGTCTAATATTTACGCGATACGTCTTGATGAGGCGATTTCTTCTGTATTGGCAAGACATTCACATCACAGAGCATTAAAGACAACATGATAGTGTTAACTTATGGTATTTCTGCCATTCAGTGTGGGAGCTACCTCTTGCAGTTTGTATCACCGCCATCCCATCCCATCAAACCACTCTCCTATCCACAGGAGAGAATATTGCGCACTCTCTACCACGTCCCTTTCCCCTTCATGGAGAGTATTGGCGGTCCAAGCCAGCCAAGTATTGTAATAATCCAACAAGATGGGGTATCCCAAATGCAGAATAGAGTATAATCATAATAAAAACAAAATAACAACGCCTAAAACATGTGCAGCCGAATCCATATTGCATGGAGTGGAAAGTGTTGGTCCCCAGAGTCTAAATGCGCTTTCCTGTCATGATGGTTCCCAATGCTGATGCCAATGCTGATGTAGAGCATGTAAGAGAGAAGAGGTTGTTTGTTGAGGTGAGCGAGAGGAGGTGGTACAGTAGAGGTCGTTGTATGAGCGATGTGTAGTGGGTATTGTAGGGATCTGAGTGTCTATAGTCGTTTCATGTGGATATGTCGAGTGATAGGAGTTGATGTGATGGCGAGGTGAAGTGCGAAGAGGTGGATGCTAGGTGGATGCATCAAGCAAGGTGTTGCGGCGGTGATGTCGTGTCGGTTGAGGTGTCTAAAAGGGTATCATAGTGTCGAAGAATGTCCGCCGCAAGGCACCGCTCGCTTCCCTGCTCCTCCATTATGGCAACGAAGCCATTTACTTCTTGTGAGACTTGCCAGAGCGCGTGTAGTTTCTTCGCACACGCTCGCGTCCACGGCGCTCCTCCTCGTCGCTGCCACTGCTATGACGGCGACGGTCCTCCTCGTACCAGGTGCTCAGGGCCTTTCCACCAAAGGTGAGGTCCTCGTCTTCGATGATGGTTGGTTGCACCCAGACGTAGGCTGAAGGGTCGACTTCGCGGGGGACGTAGTAGTAGTAGGTTTCGGATGCGTGAGCCATGGTGACTGATGTGATGTGATGCGGTGTGGAAGAATTTGTTGGTTGTGGGTGGTTGTCGTAGTGTTGTTATATGTTATTGTTGTTGTTTGTTTGTGTGAGATGTGCGTTGGTAAAGGTTTGTTTATGTGAGTTGTTGTGAGTCGGTAAAAGTTTGAGCTTGTTCCTTGTTTGGGTGGATGGAATGGACACGCCCTTGATAAACAAAGCAGCTGGCACTCAAAAGGGACAAATGGGATATGGTGGGTTGATTGTTGCGTCAAGCAAAAATGTTATTGAGGTCCAGCTCGTGAACAAAAAACAAACGCTGAAACCGGGCTGTGACGACTATCTCGTGATATGATGCAGAATATAATAATCAAGAGAGAAGAAGAGCTCGGGGAAGAGGATTTCGGGGGGAAGGCTGATGGATATAGACAGACAGAGGCTGTAGTGGGGAGTGAATGGATGGAGCCTCAGGTGAAGCGGAGTGGAGCGTGGCGGGCTCTTTCAGGGGGGGAGTGGCGAACGCCAAGGGGCGTGGGGGATGGTTCAGCCGCACTGTGCTGTCATCCCAGATGATGAGCCTCAGTGGCACAGTATCTAGGGGTCATGGAAATCCACAGTGGCAATGGGGGACGTGGCTCCCGGTACCGAACAAGGCATCCCGTCTCGGGGCACCAGGTTCCGCGCACGGTGAGCTTGGGGGTGGAACTAGCCAAGCCGGAATCTTGCCCTGGCCTCAAGCCCAAAATAAAGTCTTTTTTTAAGGGCCTGGACACGACAAGGCCAGGCCAGCAGGCTGGATCCATTCCGACAGAGTTATTTTGCGGGGATGCGCGAGGGCCTAGATAAAGATGCCCTAGGTCCTGAGTCCTGACATTCCACGAAATGGGAATACAGTATTATCTTTTCGGAACCACCGACGATGGCTCATTCTTTGTGTTACAGCGCCGAATATCGGCTATGGTGGATGCATATCTGAGGTAATGACCCCAAATCAACTACCAAATCGTGAGGGAATTTATTGTTTATTTGGTTGAGTACTCATTCTGGCGCACACACGGTAAAACCTTGGGCGGGTTGGGGTGTTGAACCCGCCGTGTTGGAGTCAAGATGGATGGACGGTCTTGTACGCGACTGGATGAACCAAGATGGGGATGCTGAGTTTTTTTCTTTTCTTCTTTTTGGAGGGAGAGGATCAGTGCCTACTCGAGCGACTACATCTCACTTTTTCTTCTCGGCCGAACTATGTCGTGTAATACCGTACCGTAACGTACCGTAACGTGTTGTGTTGTGTTTATTTACAGGTGCTGATATCTGATTTGAGATGGCGGATGGAGAATCCAATACGAGTCGCATTTCAACTCGAGTAAGACAGAAAAAAGGGCCGCTTGTTGGGCGATCGGGCTTGGCAGTGTTTACCAAAAAAGGAAACTGTATTAATCTCTTGACTCGATTGCTGGCATTTCGGTGTCAGGTCGCAATTACTCCAAAAGTGCTCCCAGACATTTTAATGATGACTTGTCTTGGAACCAAGAAACGAGAAACATGTGGTGGGCCGTGGATCCGCCTCGGTGAACTGATTCGATCCTTCGCGGTCCATACGATGATAGACACCGGCCGAACGGTTTGATAAAGTGAGGCTACGTTGTCGCTATCGTCCGAAGAAGCTCGGGCCCTTTCCCAGGGAGAGAGATGAGTCGATGGTACGATGCTCATTACGCTTACCTGTGAGAGTGTTCTGGACTTGTAGGCATTGCTGTCAAATCTGATGCTATCGCAGACGGGAATTGCGACACTGTGCATGCACAAGATCGCCTTTGTCATGTCCATTTGGTGGTTGAAAATGGTTGCAGTTGCCTACTTGCGTACAGGTTCAGCCAGCCTGGCCTGTAGTGAGCGACCGTACTATTGCCGCCTTGCGTGTGACTATTGACAAATGAGATTGCGACAGACACCAAAAGCAGGCCTCACTCAAGGCAGCTCGCATAAAGATACCCTTGATAGTCTCTGATCAGCTCCGACACTTTGGCTTTATATTGGAGACAAATGCAGAAATCTCATCCTCGGTATCCGCCGCCACCTGTCCAGGCCAAGCGACCAAGCCAACAAACACCACGCAGAGACGCACTCGCGATGGGGCCTGATTGCGGGGGAGCAGGCATTCACAGTGGAGGCTCGGCTCTGACAGGGGGACCACGAGAAAGAGGGGAGTGCGGATAAGCTAATCGAGCTACCTATTCGAGCGAGCTGCCAGATGCAAACCATCCTTTCCCCGCGCGAAGATGCGCAAAAGGCCACATGGGAATCACCCGAAGGGCAGAGGTTACAGGTTCCATCTGCTGACGCCCAACCTGGAGCTGCTGACGATGCGCCGCGACGACTGCCTCGAACGGACTGACCAGCAGAACGTACGCAGCTGACGGGACACGAGTACGCTCAATACGCCCAGGCTGAGTAGAGATGGGCGTTCCTCGCGCCGCAAGCGCAAATCTCCAAGCTCTGGACCCTGATTTTCGGCCCAGAGATGGGGGCAGGACAAAACGCTCTCCAAGAACAATATACCTACTAACAGCCCGGACTTGAACTGTCACATCATGTTGTAGGGACTGAGGCTTAGAATCACCTGCAGCCGATAAACAAGATAATCTGAGACAAATAAACGGCTAGCTTGAAGAACCCCATGATTTGATAAGGCGCATGTGCCGCATCTTGATTTGATTCTAATAGAGGAGGCGGGGGAGCAAAACTGGGGTTGCGCCATCGTCACATGCTGTCTTTAGAGAATGGGGGATCAAATCATCAATCTCATTAGGCGGGGAAATACGATGGACAAAAACGATCAGTGTCAGAGCTTCACGCCACGGGGGACCAAGGGCTGAAACGGTGTATGAATTCAAGGGGATACGGCGGGATGTGCATATTAAACAGTCCTGATCTGATCCTTAATGTAAGTTCATCACATCGCGGCGGCCGAGTTTGTTCTGGGAGACGTTATCCTTTGTGACAAGTCCTCGGAGCCAGAACGAAGCCGAGGATGATTGTCTGTAAAGGGGAATCTGGGGTCAGCCTACAGGGGCTCGATAGGAATCCCTGTCCCAAGTATGCGGGAGCCTCTGCACTGCACCGAAAATCCCGGAGCCGCGAATCCTTCTCTCCCGGGCCTGTCGGGAACGGTGTCCATTTCTTGTTTTTCTATTCGGTCCCTAGTCAACAGATAGACTCTCCTAGAACAATTCAATCTCTGGGTATCGAAGAGCCTCGACCTAGAGCCGTTAGAGCTTGTTCCCGAGTCTATTGAAAAGTTTATCGAAACTCTTTTAAAGTCCGAGACATACCGTAGGCTATTGACCAGCCCAGTCCCCGGAACGAGAACGAACTTGTCAAAGTTTTTCTTTCCGGGCCTTGACTCATTCCCATTCGCGCATCCCGATTCTGAACAAGGGGAAATAGATTTTTCATTTCAGAGTTGGCCGCCACTGAGCAAAGCTTTGAGTCAGTCATGGGTCACCGTCTTTCCCCCCTCGTCGTACAGTGTGCGCTTCTTGAATCGTTCTAAACACCCAACACCCCCTTCTACCCTTCTAGCCTTGTCGCTCTCGTCAGCCACGAGCGACCAGAAGACGTCAAGATTGCTGACCAGAAGCATGACACCGCCTTGTTACTTACTTATCTTATTGATAGTGGCAGCGCTATCTCCCTGACTCTCACCGACTCCGTGGTCATCCCTTATCTTGATTCATGTTCAAGAAGATGCAATCAATGACTCTATCGTCGCAATCCTCAACACACACACACAACCCCCGCCATGCCAAGCGCCGTCTCCCCCGCTCCGGCTTCGGCCCGGCTAGTTAGGTAGAGTGGACTCTCCGTACCCGGCGCCCCGTCCGGGAGTGAAAAATCTTTTGACTCTCGGACCATGAGAATTTTCATAAATGCTCCTCAATTAATCGCACGGTACCACAATTCTGGGGAAAGCAAAAAAAGGCCGGCACCAACAGAGAGGAAATAACGGGGCTCCTTTCGTCCAGGGCGGGGAGCTTGCAGAACCGTTGAAGGGTAGCCGAGCCGCCGGCGGGCTGCAGTACCGTGCCTCTGCTGCAAAGTCTGTGTCGGGATGATCAACAGGTGCAACGGTATGAACGGAAAGCTATTGAAGCAAGGCTTAGAACAAGGCGTCCAGTCAGCACATAAAAACTGCTCTGCCCTGTTTGGTTGGCCGGGGGGTCGACGATCCAGGGCGAAAAGCTTTGCCTCAAACGACGTCACTGGGGCATAATCATCAACGCTCAACATGTTCGCTAAAACATGCTTCCCGCGATCCACTCCTTGCTCGTCCCGTCATCGTGGGGAAGAAACAAAGATTGATTGCAAATTTTTGGCTTGTAACAGAGAATAACCGGTTTTGCAGCGGGCAGAAGCACCGGGTTTAAGAATTGTCAGAGCCCGCCCCTCCTATGATGTCACGATTTGCTTCACTGCCCTGAACGAATCTCTCAGCCGGTTCCGAGATCTCGGATAACGGGCTGTGACTGGTGAATTGAAGCTGTCGTCTAAGGGGCGTGTAATGTCTAATCTTGCCAATCTCATTTGTAATTGCTTGAATTGATGGTACAGTATGAACTTGTGAGACCGAAAGAGAAGTGTTTACCCTTGGCGGCTTACACACGACGTAATTCTGGTATCAAAACTCGTAGACGATGTTTGATGCCGCATTATGCACTCATCAGAGATGGTATTAGAAGAGCTTACATATGATTGCCACGACGGGGCAGTGATGAATGTTCAGGGTTCTTCACTTCAGACTCACTTAACTCTAGCCGTTTGGTCGAGGTACTGCGATCAGCTTTACTCACGTAGATAAGATACCAAGAATGAGAGGCGGTTGCAAACGGATTCTTGATCTGGTCTGTCCTATCAATCCCTACTTGGTCTAGTGACGTCTTCAGTGCAGATGTCATTGCCAATTGGGGCTTGTCTCCATACTGTAATCGACATGGCTGGCGAGGACAAGGGGCTACTTGAACAAGCGTATCAGATTGCAGATCCTCCACTGAACCACTGACAACCTCTATTCGACAAGCTAAACCCATAGACTATTGTCCTGAACTATGGAGATGTTAACCATCTTTAACTCAACCGTTATCACCATCGCAGCAAAGAGCGGTATTCGGAGAAATTACTCACCAATCAGTAACAAGAGCGAGTAGTCACCTGACACACCCCGCAGTTAGAGAGCTTCGCTGTAACATTCGCATCCCTTCTCCAGGCAATCCTCCGATACGTGACATGCTTCAGCCGCAACAACTCACTGCATGTCAACGAAACGAACAATGCGTTACATGGCATTGGCTACGAATAAGCAGAAAATTTACGAACGTCATCATCATCGATGCTAGGGGCCTAGTGCTAAGCTAAGCCATGCCCAGCAGCAAGTTCCCTAATCTCGCCCCTGCTCCCCCGAAACACGACATCGCTTCACCGGCTCCGGCTCCGGCTCCAGGCCTTACCCGTCGTAGATCCGAAGTCCGCCCCAGGGCCCCACGGGCGACTTCACAAAAGACCTCGACGAATTATGCCTGTGTGCAGTGCCGCAAGACAAAGACAAAGTGTGATGGCAAGCAGCCCTGCGCCCGATGTCAGTTGAGCAGCAATGTCTGTACATACGACACAAAGACTTTGTCAGGCGAGAGGTTGAATCGTCTCACTCATGCATTTAACCAACAGAAAGGGAGGCTTAATCAGCTCGAGACTATCCTGGCGGCCATGCGCAATGGAACAGATTCCGAAGCTGCCGAGGTCATGTCTTGGATCAGGATAGGTGAATCCGTTGAGTCTATCGTTTCTTATATAGACTCCAGATCTAAGGCCGTTCTCGTACCCCAAAGGTAAGGTAGCGTTTTTTGGATTCTTTTCGTAAGATGCCTGTTGTGCATAAGTTGTCTAGAGAGGGTCCCATATAGGTGTTTTCAAGTGAAAAAACAATCTCATTAGACATGAATATTTTCTCTATCCTCTTTCTCCTCAGGCCGGGCATGAAAGTATCTTGGCTGGTGAAATACTAGTTTCAAAGCCTTTGGGTAGTTCCCATAGAATCCAGCTTATTCACCCCCTTCAACTTTGATATTTGCTGACCACCCCCAGGCTCGCCGGTGTAAACCACCAAGCCAAGAGCAAGTTTATCGAGACCCTATTCGACCGAGCTGAGTGGCTCGACGGCACAACCTTTGAAGTCGACGACATGCCAGGAATTGACCTGGGATCCCGCACCAAGAGCTACTTCTCACACAACTTCGGCAACCTCCCCTTCTCCAGTGGCATCAAGGCGAATCACTATCCCGCCGTTGCCCAGCAGGGTCAGCTACAGAACTACTACGCCAAGCACAACTGGGCCATGATGACGGCAAATGACGGCCATGGCGTCGACTCTGTCACAAAGGCCTGGGCGGACACACTGCAGAAGGCCCGGCAGTTGGTTTCCGAGGGCGCGAAACCTGATGACTTGACAGGGACGTTCCCGTCCGTGGCAGCTCTGTTTGATAAAATGGAGTATGAAACTGCACCTATGATTAGCAAATGGGCTGTTCAGTTTATCTACAGTGCTCGACGTCAGGACTATTCGTTTACTTCGATGGCTGCTGTGTGGGTTGTTTGGGTTGTTATGAGATGGCAGATCAATCCGACTCCTGAAACCTATGCCGTGAGTTCTTTCATGAATGCCATCATGCTCCAGAAAAGCAGCTAGATTTCAACATCTGTTGTTGAAACCGAACCACTTGGCTGGGTTTTAGAATATCAACTAATCATGCGCTTAGGATATGCCCGATTGGATTCGACCGACTGAGCTGCAAGTGTTTGTGCCGCATATCGACATGCTGGACTGCATATCATGGCCATACTTTCGAGACTACATTATTCAGCATCCTGAAATGCAACACGGCGAGTTGCAGTGGCTTGCGGCATGTACTTCGGGGGTTCAAGCCCATTGGCATGGAACAATTGAAGAAGCACTATGTATTGATGAAACTACCAACCGGAAACGACTAACTTCAGAGGCCGAGGTGCGTTCTCCCAGCTTTTTCTTTGAATCTTTGTCTAACAAATCATAGGCAGCAGTCAGGGACATACGGAATTGGTCTCTTGCATCGTCGTATCGTGCGTTCATGCCTGGCATCGATGGTAACATTCCTATCAGAACAGTGGTAGACGCTGGAGAAACATAAGGATATCCGTCCTTTCAAGAAAGGAATGTGTGGAGTCATGTACGTACCATAATCATTGTACATTAGCGATTTGATTTCAGAGATGAATGGTGCAGGGGTCAATATCGAATGATAGTCTCCTTAGAAACAACACCATTTAGATTCAATTAAAATAGATATTTTAGAAACAGAGCTTAGATTTGAATTTTCAAGAGATATGGCATTATAGTGCCAGACTTGTTTGTGCCCCCTCGACCTTTTGTATTAATATTACTCATACCGTTCTCTCAAACGTATCCTGCTTCAAAGAGGTCAGAACAAGGCCAAGATTGTAACCTGACCATCTTATCAGACTCAGAGGCACAGCAGGACGCAATAAGAACGAGAAATATAGCCCTGGCCAAGGGACCTGTCAGCCGCAGATGAAAGGGCCTATAGCATGCCCTGAAATCCAATCAGGCTGCGGTGGCCCTGGCAATCTGCGTCTTCCACTCGACTTAATAGGCCGCACCTCGACAACTGCTGCATGATGGCGGAGACGGGGAATCCTTATTTGGCTCGTTGATGGTTCGTGAGGTTGTGGTTGTTGCGTATCCTGGCAACTTGGGGGCCTAGGGCTGAAGTTGTAACAATACTCAATCTAGGCTCTGCGCTATTTTCGCCGAGTTGAGCGGCACAACTCTGTTATTTGCTGCTTTCATTACTCAGAATGTCTTCGACTCCCCCCAAAGACCTTTCCGAGAACCAGGCCGTGAAGGTATCCGCGAAGCCGCCAAAGCGAAACTCGGTGACGGCCAAGATAGGCCGTTTCTTGTCGCGCATATGGTTTGGTATAGCATCGTCCTGGCTCATCCAAAAGTGCAGAACTCTTCTTCGAAATCTTGGTTTCGGTATCGTTACTTTCCTCGGAGGTGATAAAGATGAACCGCCCAAGGTGCTGATCGACTCATCAATTCGACTTACCATGGCTCGCTGCGCGATTCACATCGTACCCGCATTCATATCCATAGCGTTGATCACGCTTAACTGCATCTGTTTCTTTATTGGAAATGAACTGCAAGGTACCAAGGGCCAGGATGATCTCAAGATGGGCTTGCTCCAGATTGCGGCCAAGATCCAGGAGCTTCTCATTGTCGGGAGCGTGGGTTCTGTCATCTTTCACGTTCTTCGGTCGGAGCTCGTTTTTGGAGATGGGATGCCCCTCGGGTTGCTAGTCTCTGGCTTCTCCTTTTCGCAAGTTAGGTGAGTGTCTCGAGCTGACTGAGACGTTGCGCAACTTTCGGCTCACCAAGTGGTGTTTAGTTATTTCTGGTCGGCCGAGTTTCTTGGAGGTCTGTGTTGTAGTGATAACATGACCTTTTCACAGCGATGGAAGAGACGTGGTTTTGTTCTTCTTCTGCTTGTCGGTGGTGCTCTGGCTCTTCTGGCTGGTCCAGCGGCGGCATTGCTCATGATACCTAGAGAAATGGACTGGCCGGTTGGTGGAGGAGTATACTGGCTCAATGGTAATACACCAAGAAACCATCTGCGATACATTGACTGACTTAGATCTCAGGGGGCGATGAACAACTTTGGCCGACGTATCTCGACGCAAAGTACTACTCTGAAGTCAACTGCAGTCTCGAAGGCGGGCAGTTTACCGACAACAAATGCCGATCGCAGGGCTTCATGGCCATCTACCAACACTTTCTCTCATGGTGGAATAGCTATAACACGGGCTATTCCTTTGAGCTGAAAGATAACTTTATACGAAAGACCATGTACGTAAGGCCCGCGTTGCTAGCAGACGCCAACACCTGGGCCTTCACGGCGCACGCAGCTACTGCTACACTACAGGACGCGATGAGAGGAATCCATATGAATGCGCTGCGGTATCTTGCCGATACGAGCCCCGATCAATATCCGTTTCCTGGGCGTTTGGCATGGGCGGATCCGATGCGCTACGAGGTCGACACAAAGGTCCCAGCAGCGCGGGTCTTTTGTGAACTGCAGGGCGTGTTAGATCTTGAGGGCACCAACTTGACCGTCAAGTTTCCAAACATCAAAGGCATCGACGATTTCTGGACCGATACAACTCCTCTCTTAGTTAGAGAGGTACACGGTGCCGAGGTCTTGGATGAGGTCGAAGTTTGAGCGACGTGCAACGAATTCTAGCTGCTAGAGGAATCTTGAACGACACAAAGTCGCGTCTGGACGCTTCCATCTTTGATCAACGACGTGATGCTCTCATAGTTCCTACCAATATCTGGAACAGCACCAATAACTCTCTTGGCCTTGTCATACTATTAAAAGACCTGTACAACCGCACGAACAGTAGCCCGGAGATATCTCCACCGTCAAACGCCATTGCCTGCTCCATTGACGCTCGGTGGGCGAAAGCAAAGACCGTCATGGAAATGACAATGAACACTCCTCTCGACCACGAGTTCGTTGCTGGCAGAGTCCTCAATCTTGTAGAGACTGAGCTGGAGTTCCAGGGCCTCTTGGGTTATGTCCGCGCGAGACCACCTGCCAATGCATCCATGGTACCTATCAGGTTGACCCCAGATTGGTATGACATGTTATCACCCACGTTGCCAGATAAAGCGCCTGATGAACTGCCATGGCTACCCATCATCGGATCGAAGCGGACCACCCTCGAGACGTTATTCACTACCATGTTTCATCGTAATAACAGCCGACAAACAGAATTTGAGAACCTTATTGCAACCGTGTTTGTCGATGGATTATCGCACAGCGGTCTCATACCCAATTTCGATGGGTCTCGCTTCCTCGCGCCATTACCCTTTGGTGGATTTGTACCTGAGCACGAAAGCCTGGCCAGAAGGCTGCTTCGCCCAGGCGATCCTGAAGAGGTGTTCCCTGAGCCAGAAATCCTCAAGTCTGGCGAAAGGACTCGCCTGGAGATGAAGGCTATTTACAAAGGCTATGTCATGACGGTTGATGGCTGGTTTGATTGGCTTTCCGTCATTGGTCTTCTTCTCCATGCTGTGATTGCCATTGCACATCCGATTCTCGTTGTCATCATGCGCAAGACAGGTGGAGCGTGGGACTCGCTTCTAGAGCTGATTGCTCTGACGCAAAGGTCTGCTCCGCCCGCTCCGTCGCTTCTTGCTAATACGTCTGCCGGGATACGGTCGTTCAAAACGGTCAGGTTGATGGCTTGGGTAGAGGCGCCGGAGGCTGGGGAGACGACTGCGTTGGAGAATAAGTCGGTGCCAGGAGGGGAGCTGCAGATGAGATTTCGGGATCACTTGGAGCGGCGAGATGAAGGGTTGAAGCCGGCTGTGAACAAAGTATATGGCGTGTCTGAGGAAAGATATCGGCCATTGTTCAGTCGCAATACTCTGTAAACAACGCTTGATGAGGAATTACTAAAGGAGTAACTGGGAATAGGTCAATGTCATCCAGCTATGTATGGTAGAATGGCTACAACTGCTTGGTGGTTTGTCTTACGAGGCCCATTGGAATAAGGTCAAGTGTCCTTCGATTCATTGTGTCTGTAAACAAGAAGCCATGTCTCCAAGGTAGGTAGCTATGCGTCTCAGACAAAATGCCCATGAAGAATGCTTTGTAATAGACTATGCTTCGCATATCATTAATCAGCGAACATGAGGATTGACTCATACAGTAAGACACAAGGATTGGCTGAAGGTAGTATCAGACCAAGATCATCCAGATCTATCGAACTCGACCGTTGTTCCGAAGTTCCGACGTGATGTATGCGTCAGTAGAGTGACCTTCGGGATGTCACAGAGCTTTTCAATGTCGAATCTCTAAAACCCACCCTTGCAGGATACTCGCAGGATACTCGTCCGTATCTTGCAGCGTGTATATCTAGCCACCCCTGATATCGACCGCGAACCTGAAGTTAGAGTTATGATATGAGAGTTTATTAGCAAATGTAAAATGTAGCATAGATAACGCTAGGCCAAAGACTGAAGATATCTCACTCATAACTATCAATTTTCGACGTCAGATATAAGTCAAAGTCAATTCTGACGTCAAGGATCCCTCCATCCCGGCCCGTTCGGCAATCTCCAGTTCAATTCTATTTAAAGTGGTTACCAGGGAGTCATACCAATTGACTTCTCACAATCGCCAAACTGCAGTAAATTAATCAGCACTCACTCAACGACGGCCGTATTACCATCCGCGTCTTCAGCTATAAAGCAGCCGTCTTACTCTTCGTATTAAAAATCGGTAAAGCTGTTCTTATCTTTCGCAACCACAACCCAGTAAAACGAAGGAACCGGCATTAGTGAGCTGACTGCATAAAGCTTGACCGTAACGCCGGATTATTCGTGCTTATGCCCAACACCCCTTTAACTCCGTTCAGCTTTTCACAGGGCTGAAGAGACAACGCGACGTAGAGTCTCGAACAAAGGATCATCAAGGGGCATGGCTTTGACACTGGAAGGAAGGGCAGCCACAGCTGGGGACGCCACGAAGTTGTGACGCCACAGGGTTCTCGCTGAGTATCAGTCTTTGGCCTAGTCTCGGAGATGCCATTTTAATTGGTATGTGTTTGTTGTATTGACAATTATAGACAAAGGCCTACCGTAGTCTATTCTTGGTGATTTCTAATTGTTGAGTTTCTGCATGATTGTTCTGGTCTGTTGAATGAATGTATCGTAATTATCCCTTGCATACACTGGGTCAGTCAGTTGTTCAGCTCTCTTCACCGTTTGACGTGTATCATGCAAGTATCAGCCACCTGCAGCAAGGCACGCAAACCTGACCGCTGTTGTCTGTGTCAAACTGGCTTACTCAACCTCAAAATCAATGACCATTCCGTGTCAATGATTATTCCGCATTTCCCATGTCAAAAGAAGGCGTCTTGGTTACTAAAGGGGTTCCTCCGCCCTGTGGATCCCAGGGTCCATGTCCTTTCGGGAAACCCCACTCGGGGCATGCGGATGGCTTCCATGTTCAGCCTTAAACCGGGCTTGGCTTGTGAGTCAAACAAAACAAAGCAGAGCAGAGCATTAAAAATCCATCATGTTGATTGCTGATCTACGGCTATGTCGGCTTTTACGGGACAGCAGGGTATATTCACCTACCCGTCAGTGCGATATCATGCCATTATCTTCACCGGAACATTTGCGTCGTCATTGTTCTATCATCCCATCAGTGACAATGACCCCTTCTCTCCAGCCTTTGCCAGACCTGGCGTCAAAGCTTATCGCGCCGTGTCCCTTTTTCACAGTACTGTAGGGAAGTATCACAAGCTTGCCATGGCCCATACCAGACCTTGTGACCAGCGCCCTTATCACGGCAATTTGGGCATCCAGGTTTGTCGCCATCAGGCTTGCAAGCCTCAGGTCTTGGCTTCGTGTGGGCCTAGTCTCGCCCGCAGATCATGAAGCCAGGTTCCAAGCTAGTTCCAACACGCGCCCTCATCCAACTGAATGACACAATTGCCTGAGTACAGGAATTATGTAACTACGTACCCAACTGCCGAAATGATTTGCTCATGCAGAGTTGATCACCGTGATGCCGTAGTCCTCCCTTGGCCCTTTCTGGGCGATGATGAAAGCCGGCTCCTTTATTGAATCATGTTCATTACTGAAGATCTCATGACATTTTTGACAGACAACCCTCCATCGCAATGCCCAGAAGTAGAAACTCCATTATGACAAACGGAAATGCGGTCTCTTATTTCCACATGTGACTCAACTCCCACCCACCAACACCAGCCCGCCACTAATTTTGGTCGGCGATGAGGATGAAGCTCTCCTCTCGCCTGTCTCAGACCCTTTCAATGTGGCGTTCTCCCGCTGACTCCCAACTCAAAAAAAGATTAACTAACAGGATGAGATGAGAGTTTCCAAGGGGGTGTCCACCTCCATCTCGGTTCCCGCCGTTTGGGCATCTAGCACACAGGTATAATAGTCTACAGTACCCAAACGTCGTCTTGGAAACAGGCATTGTTTTTTTCTCACTCACACTCTCGCCCTATTTAAATAAACTTTTTTTTCTTCCGTCATCCTTGATTGTTGTCTTATATAACAAGGACCTGCCTGTCACATTAGGCCAGTCTGACCCACCACAACAGAGACAACGCATCAGCCCGCCCTGACCTCTGGAGAAAGCAGGAAAAAAGGGCAGAGAAAAAGAAAAGAAAAAACACGACGAGGCAATTGAATTGAGACGGCTGTTGAGATAATTGATATATTACCCCAACAGCCCTGCCTTTATCGATTTTCCACTTCACCTTACCGACTCCTTCAACTTACCACCACATTTACCGTTCGACTTAGACAAAATGTATCGTGAGAACCGCCCAGGCCGCCTCTCCCTCCCCACCATGTGGAGTCCTCCTCCCAGCGATGACGGCATGAAACAGTCCCAGCACGACGACCAGCGATGTCGACAGGCGAGCACCTGCTCTGAACGAAGCTGCGAGGGCATGACGATCGACGAGACGAGGGAACTATGGCTGTGCATGCTGGAATTGCAGCTTCGATATGGATGCTACAACTCGACTCGGATAGATATGGCTATCGATGCTGGTGAAGATGGTATTGACCTAATGCGTAAGTTTACTCATCTTGATCATTCTCACAACTGTTATTAATTCTTTGTAGCAAACCGCTTCATCATCGACACTCTCAACGAGTCCGTCGTTGATCTCCCCGACGAGGGTCGCGAACTTCTCAACCGCTATCTATGTCCAACATCGCCGACCAAGCAAAAGTGGAAGTTTTGGAAGAAGGACTGAGCTTGGCTCATTTCCTCTTTTCTGCATTTGGTTTATGGCGTTGACAATGGGCATTAGAGAGGAATTTGCTCATGAAAGCAAGCGGGAGTTGGACTTTGGTGCTATCCGCACTTGATAAAATTATCGATCGATACCCACGATATCAGAATGGACCTGGTCTCTTAACTTTACTTTTACTCTTATTTAATCATAAACAAATAATCATACTACATTATCATCATCTCATCTCACCATCAACATCATCATCGTCATCTCATACATCTAAAGCTTCTCATCAACAAACTCCTCCTCCCCATACCCAATATGCTTCGCCTGTATCTTCATACTCTCCAAAACCCTCCCCCTAACACCCTCATCCTCAATATCCATCCCTGCAAAGCCTCCATGCGTAGCCCGGAACTCATACCGCCTCAGCACGCGCCACATCCGTGCCATCTCCTCCACGCTCAGCGGTATAAAGTTGGGAATACTCCACAGGAAGGAAAAGGAGTTGAGACCAGGCGGCTTCTGGCGCGCAGAGCCCGTGGCGTCTTTATCCCAGTTCCCTATGCCTGACGCCGTCGTCATGAGCGTATCAGCAATGAAGAGCCGCTTGTCGTACAGGAGAACCATGGACCCGGGGAAGTGGCCGCCGAGTTTAATTGCCTTTGCGCTCGTGCCTTCAATCTCCGTTTCAGTTTGTGTTAGGGCGATTTGATGCGTTGACGATAGCGTCGTCCAGCGCTTGTCTTCTGAGGCCATGTACACGGGACACGCAAAGGCTCTGGCCCACTGGACATGGGTGCTGTAAAAGTGTGGGTGGCTAATGACAATCGCCTTGAGACCGCCTAGATCTTTGATGCGCGCAATGGTCTCGTCGTCGAGGAGGGAGATGCAGTCCCATAGGATATTGCCATTGGGGGTCTGGATCAACATGGCGCGTTGTCCAATGGCCAACTTTGGCGTGGATGAAATGAAGGTGATGTTCGGGTCTGAAGCAAGCGGTGTGAATTCATTCTTGTGCTTCTTTTTGAGTTCATCCAGCGTTGAAAAGGATTGGCCTGATGGAGGCACGAATTGTCGAGGGTCATCGCAAATATGGCACGTCTTGACCTCGTTGCGATCAGAGGTAGGGAATTGAGTACCGCAAGTATCGCAAACGAGCCACGAACCTGCCGTGACTGGATCGAAAGGTTCCGTCGTGATACCCATGTTGATCAATGGTGATGATACTGAAACCTAATTTTATGGTGTTTTGGTAGATCTTTCACATAAGCATGCTTAGCTCAATTGTTCAAGCTGGATATTCTCGTCTCTTGTATTTCACCAAACCAATGCCTATCCCCCACTTCTGAGCTGAATCTTCAACCGACCTCGGCTTCGAATAAACTGCCTGCTCTGTAAGCATCATCATGTACTCCGCAATCCAATCGTCTTTTATTGACGTCACCCTATCACGATCGTGCGCTTATCCGATGAGCTCTCCCACTTTACCCCACGTACGGGATTTGCTTGGACAGCTATACGAATTGACTCACGACAGATGACAAAGCAGGACTTTTTGTAAACCAGAATCACCAAGTATGTGGAATCATGAGCTCTAGATTATAAACACTTGCAACGTGGCATGTTCAATGAATTTTGTTACCATTATCATATCTCATGCTAAAGGTATCATCCCGAGTGCCAATGGCGTTTCATGTGCTTTCATCAGAACACATTGAACCCATCACCAAACTCCAGACACCTGTTCTACATGCTGCATAAAAAACACCATAACCCAAACCATCCTGATCATGTTCTCGTAATTTACCACGCCTCCCACATCTGGCTTCCCATGGAGATCAATCTGTTGAACAACTGATCTCTCATCGAAACCGCTGTGAGATGGTGCTCCTTGCCATCCTTTGTTCGAATCATTAATCCATCGACAATCTCACTTCCCATCGCCCATCCGACAATGATCTTGCTCTTCCAGCCCAGACCACCCATCTTCTTGAGCTCATCAATCTCTCCGATTGTCACCGTCCAAGCTGGCTTCAGGTCGCCAGTCTCAGTTGTCCAGCTAACAGCCGGTGTAGTAGCTGTAGCCGTGATGTACGCATGACCCTTCTTGCCCTTGTATCGTGCCGGGAATCGAATCGGTCCAGTGATAGGATTGGGCTCTTCGCCCTTGACAACACCAAGACGGTTCTTTGCGTGGTGAGCGCCCGCCTTGGCCTTGGCCTTGTCAGCAGCCAGTGCTGTGGCAACGCCGCCCTTGGTAGTACCGCGGATAAAGTTCATGATGCGATGCGATTTCTTATGCTTAGTCTTGTCTTCCTCCTGTTCCTTGTCATCTTCGTGGATGATATTAGGATCGGGCTGAACAGCCTCAGCGATTTCGCTTTGCGATACTCCTTCTAGTGGTGTCAGCATGAGTTGAACGTGTAGTTGAGACTGTCGATACACACCTAAATGATCCAAGCCCTCGCCGGCAGTCTCATGGGGAACAGTCGAGGGAGGAACATCCGAAGAAGGCGGTGGAGGTAGAGGAGCCTTGTTCTTCTCGCCGATACGTAGAAGCGTAATAGCCAGCTGGGCATTCGTGGGAACTCCTCGAAGGATGGTGTTTCGCAGCTCGACATACTTCTCCCAGCGAGGATACGTCCTGTTGATAAAGTTCAAGGTCGGGGTAATGATAGGGTCACCAAAGAATCCAAAGCCAGCACCAAAGCCCATGCCCTTCATGGCCATGTAGGGAGACGTGAACCAGGCTCCTAGAAGCATCGGGGCGAGAACGGCAATGAGGATAAGCTTGGGTCGATGACGGTGGAAGGGTGCAGCTGGGCTAAGAGCGTTTCCGAATCGCTCCCAGGTGTCGACAAAGTCAGCGATCAGATGCATCGTCGGACGAGCCTTATCCCAGACGGCGTTGGAAACAGGCTTCTTGGCTCTGTTGTGTTCAGCATGGGGGTTGTCTCCCACCGACTTCTGTCTAGCTTCTGTGACATCTTCAGTGAGCTGCGTCGGGTCCGGGGCAGCACTATCGTCGTAGGGATCCGTCTGGGGATGCTTTCCGGCAGCGGTACTAACAACAATCTGTGCATATGTTAGTACTTTTCTGTCAAAATGAACTACAACGCAATAAAAAGCAAATCCTTACACCGGAACATACCGTAGACAGACTTGTCACAAAGCTATGAGCCTCCTGCTCAACTGCTTCTCCCTTGTGCTTCTCTGGAGCACCAGTGACTGAATCATCAGAAGCAAGAACACCAGCTGCTGGCTTCTTCACCCCTCCCGTCTTGGAGCTGATCAGGGAGGGTGGTGCTCCAGGGAAACAAATTTCGCGGGCCTCGGGGGACCAGATGAGGACCATAAGAAAGACGATTATGGTCGGTCCGAGAATATCAAGCAACCAAGCCAGGGTGTAAACAGCCAAGAAAGCAGATGTTCGCTGATACTCCCTCCACGATCGGAGACGAACAATATGCTTCCAAAAAGAAAAGAGCTGCACAAAAACGGAGACATAGAGACGCTCAATCTGCGCCCTAAGCTTCTCAGGCGAAAACTCCTCTTCGTCGGCAATGTTCATGTCAAGCTCACCCAGCGGCGGCTCCTCGATACTCCGGACATAAAAGACCTGCTTATCGAAACGTCGAACCAAGGTCCATAGATCCTCATTCTTAAGTCCTCCCACCAGGTGCGGCACATGGTGAGCCTCCTCGTTCCAACCCAGATTCTTGACTTCGACGTCTCCATGCTCGAGCTGTGCGGCGCCCTTTTCTTCGGCATCCTTGCTCTCCTCTGCGAGTGCGTGGCTGGCTGTGGGTGCTTCTTCTTGGTGTTCCTCGACAATTTCTGGTTCGCTCATTGTGCCGCTTGTCGAAAACCGACGGTTGGGGTCGTCGGAAGTTGTAGCCATTGTGATAGCTACCAGTTTGATGGTGTCGAAAAGGTGAAGTTGGAGACTCGAGATAGAATTAAAAGCCTTGGCTATATTCTCTACTTAAACTACGGTACATATTAAGTTAGGTACTCATTGGAATCCCATACCCCGCCGCCTACGTCAAACTGCCAGGAAATCCATCGGTATCATGACATCTAATCTCAGGTCGTGACGTCATAAGATCTCAGCTGAAAGACGATCATGACCAGCAGCGACCAACAGGGAATTCATTCACTGAAGACATCCCCCAAAATAAACACCAGTGTCCCCTAAAACGTCTAATGGATGGTCGCTAATTCCATGTCTTCAGCTGCTTTGCCCTGGAAAAGCTGCCTGAGACGCGCACCGCCAACGTCACCATTCCACAAGTGGTACAACATCCTTGGTCTAGTGCCTCAGCTAGGCGCACACGGATATTGCCGCCATCTTGGTAAAACCGCCATATCCTGTTTTTTGACATGCATTTGCTTGGTCGATGAGGCTCTCGGTCAAGGATCACGTCGATCCCGGGTGCAACCTCCGTAGGTGGGGCCGTTTGCCGATATCACCGGACCACAACATCCGGGGAGACATGTCAGCTTCCAAGATATTCATGGTGTTGAAGCGCTGCGCCTTGACCTTGATTTACCGTCTTGAAGAAAATAGCGTCTCAGCCTCGTGCGTGAATGCTACCCTGATTTAAGCCGCCTCGTCACCCTTTGTATCATGGCAGAGACCCTGCTGCAGGTCAGTGAGTAGAGCTGTGTAGGTGATGGAAAGCCTCAGCGAACTCGAATACTGGAGTTTAGTTTACACTCACGCGCGTACACAGAAGGAACATTGACACATTTGATGTGTTACTATCAAGTGAGAAGGCGCGATGTCAAAGCAGTTGACCTTTACAGGATGGTTGGATCTGCCCGAGTCCTGCCCTGATACTGCCTTTCTGCCCGATCCGACGTTCGCACGACTACAAGATCACTTGAAAACAAGTCCTCTACTTCATTATAGCGATCAGAGCAGTCTGCCTATTCCTCTACCTCTAATCCCGTATACGAACGACAAGTTTCGCTAAAGGGCGAGTTCAAGACGTGCCTGGAAGTATCCAATAGTCAAACAAGCAAAGACCGTAGGACACATGTTATCAAATACAACACGTCTTCCAGGTTGAGTATCCGCCTTATCTAGGTCGTTCATGATAATTGACTAACCTACAGCAAGTCATGATCACAAGTCTGGTTACCCTGAAACACTACG
The DNA here is from genome assembly GCA_030411635.1 of Fusarium sp. MBC 119. Taxonomy (NCBI): domain Eukaryota; kingdom Fungi; phylum Ascomycota; class Sordariomycetes; order Hypocreales; family Nectriaceae; genus Fusarium; species Fusarium sp. MBC 119. Next base: position 73,938 of record JAPERM010000087.1, read on the forward strand.
CACGGAAACAATGCTCAACACACAGCAATAAGACAGACGAACTTGCCCATGGGCAATACTCTTCTTGGTGCATGATCAGAAACCTTTGATTGTCTCGTGGTGTTTCTTCGACCATAATCAGGCTCCCTCATCTCTTCTCGTTCGAGTGTCCTGGTCGTCGCAGGTACAACGATGCATCACATACGTCTGGGAACTTTACATGTCATTTCATTAGAGCAAAACCTCTGCGTCACGTATTCCGTTAAATAAAACTTACGCACGAATTATTCAGCAGTCTCAGACAGTGAATCTGCAGCTCGAGTATGGTTGTCTTCATGCTCACATCCAGGTCCAGAGACATCATCTTCCTGTTCCTGTGTTGTCCAACCCTTGGTTTCCAGCACAACAAAGCTCGATTCCAATCATGCTACAACTTAAACTCATCGACGCCTATTATTTCACCTCTATCCTTGGGAAAAGAGTAGTAGCTTTTTGAGAACACGCCTGGAATGCACTTGTCATTCAGCTCATCGTTCTAACGGCCAAATCAAGTAGGCTACCCTAGAGCCGTAAACTTCGAGGCAATTGAGATACCAAGTCAACTACGATAGCTCTGATTGACCTGAGGTTCACAATCTCAATGAATCGATGCAGAAGACTCTAATGGGATGTCACAGTCTTCGGTTTGAGTTATCAATTTAAATCACGATTGGTACGAGAGTCCGTCTACCTCGCTAGCCAAAAGCGCAACCACAATGGCAGTCAATCCAAGAGCTACGCGAACAGGTCTACACAATGACAAAGGCTCGAATCATCCCTATGAATTACGCACAAAACTATTTCAAAAGGCCTTTCTCGCCAAAGCAAGGACCGCTTCGACAACTAGAAAGTATCCTGGCCATCCATCCTTCTCCACCACACGACTCACCTCCCATCACAATGCACCCAAGGGATCTACAAACAACACAGCAATGAGACATATAGACACGTCGTCGACCACGTCTTTACAATCTAGAATTTCTCGCCACAGTGTGGCCTCCTGCTGTCATGGCGGTATTTCTGCTTGCAGCCACGGCTGATTGGTGAACTGCAGCGTCTATCACATATCCACGCAAAAGCGCCTTGTGTGATTTCCTTTTCGCAGGCACAGCGAGGCCAGAAAATATGCAGGAACAGACTCTCCCAGAAACCGGTGAGGCCTTGCCTGTACAGACCAGGATTGAGGCCGACGTCGCATGCCACATATATCGGCATCACGAGATAGCCTGATGTCCATCTCTCTCGAACGCGATAGATATCGTGGCCGTCTCAGAGCAATTGCCCCCCCACACTCAATACAACTCATTGACTCTCGCAATCTTGTATCTCGGTCTGATTGTAGCCTCGGCTGCAATACCAGATTCTGGACGAATGAGCGGTCGCCACACGGCCCTGGCCACTAAGCCAGGGCCATCCTCCAGACGTGGATTGCTTTGTAAGAGTCAACAGGCGAACGTGATCCTTCTCGAATGACCAGCAAGGCGAGAAAAGGTCGGAAAACAAGGGTTTTGATTAATTCGTCCAGCGGTGAACAGACCGAGCTGCACTGGCAGGGTTCATTGGGTGACTCGCACTCTCAGTAACAGCAAAGTAGCAATGATACTTGTGAGCGATATTCTGACGTGACAATAGAAGCCCAAGTCCCGAATTCCAAGCACAACTATAGACGAATGCATCTCAGCCGCGGCTCCCGATACTCGAGCTGACCTGTAGGTCTCTGTGCCATGCCATCCATGTATGCGCCCGATCAGTATCCGTCTTACCACGTGCCTTGCCGAGGTGTTCTTGTTTCATCCAAATGATTAAACATACCACCAGAATAGACAGATGACGGATGGCCACTTGGCCAGTGGGAGCAAGCCATGTTCAAGCCGCCGAAGCCGCTGTGCTGTACAGTGAACAGCGAGAGTACCTACTATACTCAGACCCTTGGTACGATCAGAGCAACTTTTCTAGAGATCAGGTACACTCTAGAGCCGCAACCGGGCCACATTCTAGCTCGGGACAAATGCAAGCGCTCAACTCTATCCAACACTTGAGCAATAAACGATAGATACCTGAGAAGTAACCGGTCCGAGAAACATGGTGGAGTTAAGATTGGTGACCACTTCGCGAAATGCGACTGGCTTATGGGATATAATCATGGACTTCAGGATCAAGTCTGCCTCACTGCAATTAGCAGAATCTTGCTAAGCAGAGACCAACATGTGCAGCGCATCGCATTGCTCGTGCCTCAATGGCTTGTCCCAGCTCAACTCAGCCTCAGGGCCTTGAGAAGGCACACAGCCACGAGAATGACCCTTGTCGCGATCGTCAGGAACGCGACACACCAAACTTTTCGGACCCCATGTCCGGTGGCCGCGCGCTCTCTAATATCCCTCTTTCGGAATAGTGAGGGCCATTGGGAGACTTCATTCGCAGGTATATGCAAGAGAGGCTGAAGAGAAGAAAGTCAATCAGCCACCGTTGGGAAGTTTTGCACAAGGGTGTTGAGACACTATCAACTTGCGACAGAGAGCGCTCTCCCTGCGTTCGGCTGCATACAATTAATTTCTCTCCTGTTCATCCAGTTGCCACCATCGAACGAACCATCGCAAAAGAGGAATAAGCAATAAGCAATATGGAAGTGTCCGTCTTACAGCCGCTGTCGAGACTTACTACCTCGCAAAGGCTGCACCTGGAGACCAGGTATCCCCTTCCTCAATCTTGCATATCGCCTGATCCCCCCTCTCTGCCTTTCCCCCGCGATGCATCGCAGATTCCCGACACATAATCACGATCTCTCCGGCTTCTCCTAACGATGTATCACACGGAGAGAGTCGGAGCCGTACCTGGGCAGTGATTGAGAGGCACAAGACGCGGCGTGGGGCCGCCGTTAAAATCTTTCACATCGACGTGCAGAGAACCAAGAAACGAAAACTCTGACATCGTCAGCCAGTGTGGAGATGCAAAGTGGGAATCGCTAGCCAATGCTCCTCGCAGCTGTCGGTGCCGTGCCCTTCTTTCCTGTCTCGGTGCTGATGGAAACCCAGCCTCCAAAGCTGTTTGGCCCAATCATCGTGAACTTGATGCCAATCTATTCCATAGTTTGCCCGAGGCCGAGGTGACAATGGTGGGTGTTTAAACATGCTTCAAAGACTGACCCGACTGAAAACACATGGCATCTAGACATGTCAGTGCTCAATGCAACGGCAAAGCTTTCGGGGAACAAATCCCAGCCTCCCGAAACGGATTGTGACGTGCAACTGACGAGTGAAATTGAGTTGGCGATATCGGTTGAAATTGAAGAGATATTCAGAGCTCGGCGATGTCCTTGAATCGTGATTGGCTCCAGTCAATTTGGGTTGGCCAAAACTTCAAAGGTTGCCAACAATTCATGAGGCTCATGCATCTCTCCCAGCACTTTGGACTTCTGCAGGCCCTAACTCGCAGATCGTCCTCTGATTTTCCAGTTGTGCCTTTAATGGGTGACATCGTGGGGCTGATGAAGTCGAAGACGATGTAACCACACTGGAGAATTTGAGGCAATTGCCCAATCGAGTTCCAGAAGAGCCCTAGTATTGCCACCAGGAACAGACTTCAAGGTGAGATCTCGGGGGCTTGGGACCCAAAGGTTTGGTGCCATTGCCTTTTGCGAAAACTGCTGCATGTTTTCAACAAATTTCAAGCAACTGATTCAATGAACGAACGGCATGTTGGGTGGTCTACGATTTGCGATTGAGTAGGTTTTCGTCGTATACGTTCACTTCCAACGACTGTTCCTCGATGAAGAAGCACGTATGTAATCTCGTCTGCTCCGTTGTCAAAGGCCGGCAACGGTGATATTAATGCATGTGCGCAATTTCAGCCGCAGCCGTTGGGAATGTAAAACACAACGGTAGGCGGCCCGCGTATCGTTCCCGATACTGATAAAGCTCCAGTAGTCACAACTGGCTGAACTCTGTTCCCAACGAAGAGGCTGTAATGTAATACGACTAGAGAAACGGGCTGAAATCATTCGTGGAACTCGATCGAGAAGCCCGTGCTTTTCTTTTTGTCTAGATCAGTCTCTCGTCATCAAACCGGCCTTGACCATTCGCATAAAGAGCGTGCAGCTATAGCGCTCAAAGGCATTGGGCGGCCCGACGCCAGTAAGAATCGCAAACTCAGTTGCCTTCAACTTGGGTCACGGCCAATTGACCGGATCCGTAATCGCCCAGCGCAAGGATGAATTCATTACCCGGCAAAGTAATGGAATTACCAGATAATGATGATGATAATGATGATGACGATGACGGCATTTGGTGGATTCTTGTTGAAGCTCTGCTCCATGCTCTATCCACTAGTCAAGCTCGTTTCCTTGTTTGTAAGGGATCATCGGCATAGACAGCGAAATGAGATTTCTGCCTTGCGCCCAAGGCATCAAAAGCTGCGGGCTTACACCATTTGAAAGGTTCTGCAAGGGACCAACGGAAGCCGTCAACCAATCAACAAGTCTTGGTTGACAAAGACTTTTAACCATGAGATAACAGAGAAACGTTGGCGTAATTGTGCTTGTAGACAGGACTTCGCAGCCCTAGTAGTTGATGGCTGGTGGAGGGTCGCGTAATCGAAACAGAATTGAGTTTGTGGGAGCATAAAGTGAATGCATTGGGGTTGTGAGTGGTGTCTGGGGTATTGTAACTGAGAGTTGTTGGCCACCACTGCAGGATGTTAACCCAAGAGACATAGCTTGCTATTGGCGGAAAAGAACACCATAGCAGGAAACCCCAAAGGATCGTCCGCGTTGTCAACCAACTCCTTCATCCAGAGCCATCATTGAGAGAAAGTGTTCAGAAAGAAGAGTCCGGATGAGAGTCCGAAACCGGGACAAGCGAACAATCTTTCAAGTCTAGGGGTTCTGTCAACCCAATCTTCCTCTCTCTGTTCAACAGTGACCTTCCAGCGTTATCTGCCACATGGTGCGCGTGTCTGACAGCTCAACTCAACCAATTGTTTAAGTGTGAACTCAAACCGACATTTGCACGCGCTGTCTATCAATCGCATTCAACAAGACGTGATAGTAACGCCACTGGGGCTGAGTCTGATGGCGTCTTCACAAACTGCGTTTGTGGATTAAAGCACCATTCCAAATCACGAAGGTGCAGACTTGGTGGTGAAGGTGTTCATCATGGCGCAATTGGCCATCAGTATCAGATGCAAGCGATCGAAAGTGGCAGGTCTGAACAATCAACCGTCAAGAAGGAGTCATTGTGTGTTGATGAAAAACCTTCAGACCCATGTCTTCTTATCATCCACGCTGATGGAAGACTTGGGCGAAGGCTCAACCGGCTGCAACGACAGTGACCGCCGCAGGTACGGAACGGTTGAAAGCTTCCGCGGGCACCAACGGCCAGCCTAGGTCTTCTCGCCAACGTCGGCCCAGGTACCGTGGTGAGGCTAATGCAGCAGGGCTTTCAACCCCCGGGGCCAGGGTCATCGTGGCCGCTGGAGGATGGTTAAACGGTCTGGCATTGTGCCGACAGCTGGCAGTACGTACTGAATTAGTCGCGTATTGTACTTATCGGTAAAGAGGATAGAATTGGTCTGTTCCGCCCCAAGAGCGGTGATGCTTCAAAATGGAGTAACAATACCGACAGAGCGAGTATTGCTCACCGATCAGCAACTTTGTTAATTCTCCGATGCTCTCCACGAGTTTTTTCTCCGTATGTTCTCATGCGATCATCATATGAGATCCCGATGCTTGCCCGATGAAAGACCACTGGTCAGGTCCCTGGCAGATCGACACCGACAAGACTGGAGACAGTAAAATGAGCAATCGAGGGTTAAGCTTTTTTTCACTTGACTTTGTTCCCGGAGCGCTGGACGCCGGTGCGATTTGGCGTCTGTTTGGCGGCTCCCCAGTAACCTCTCGGTGTCAAGCTTTGCAGCCACGCAGACCCGCCCAGGGGACTAATGGGCCTTCCATGTTCTTCCATGGGCTCCGGTACACACCATCGGCGTCGCTTCCCTTCCGCTGGAAGCCCGGACTGCGGCCACTATGCCGCGATGGGTAGGCGTGCCCCGTTTGGCCACGAGTTTGTCGCGCGACAGGATGCAAGAGTTGAAGGCGAGACATGGCAATGTGAAGAGATGTACTTGGTGAAGACGTGGGATGTCTGGTTCCTGTATGGTGGGACGAAAGCACACCAGGATAGCCACTTCGTCTTGCGCTTGGAAAAATACTCAAAAGTGCCATTCCGCCTTGAACCTGTTCAAGGGTCTTGAAGGGAGACACCAACCAACCACTGGGCGGGGAGCGCCGCCGTTTAGAGGGGCGCGGAATGATTCAACGGGTTTGGCAAGTCAACTGCAACTGACTCTCTATCACCCATACAACAGAAAAGGAATAATTTTGTGTCGGATACATCCGCCTTAACTTTCAGAGTGGACCGTAGTTTAGCTGTGAATGGAAGTGGACTCAAGAAGTAGCCGAAGAGACGTAGACACGCAAGTCGAAGAGAGTTTAAAGAATACAGCGGGTGGGATCGTAGAGACGGGGGAACGGGAAGGACCCAGTTGTCGCGTTGGAACAAGTCGAGTGTTCTATCTCACAGAGGAAGTGATCGACGTCGTTGCTTCGTCCATGGCTAGCTGGCCCAGCTCTAGACATCGACGTAATATTGCATAGCCAGCAAGCTCAACAAGTTGTCCAGCCAGTGACCTTGAAAGAGACAAGAGGTTGCTTTTCGCGCATAGAGAATAGAGTTGTGCCGTCAGCGGCTTCGGCCAACGGTTTCCTAATTCTCTTGATTGAGTTCATTGGTGGCGGAACAGCGGATGAATTTTTCACTCGTGTACAGTATCCGATGTCGAAAGCAGTGGGGGAGTCATGTTGTTCGGTCAGAATTTCCGCTCCGAAAGCACGCGCAGTATTTCCACAATGGCACAAGCGCATGACAGGAAAGGACTTTGTCAGAGATAACGGTGACAGGCAGAAGAAGACGACGACGACGACGACAACGGCGGTTACTGCAAGTCCGGTCTTTCAAACTCACTGATCCATGGGAATCTGGGGACAAGGATAGACCGAAAACGGCGACGACAGAATCGAGACTGGCTTCGATTGACCCAGAGAGGCGGTGCCAGATGCGATGCTCGAGTGCAAGGCTACGTACCCCCTGCTGGCCCCTCTCAAGCTTTCCCACCTTAGTTGCACCCTTGTCACCGGCTTCTCGATATCCTGGTCTGGCTGCACAAGCCCTGGTTGACAGGGAATAAACACTTTGGAGAGCTGGGTCCGGACCCAATGTGGGACGAGAAGTGGAAAGATTGAATGAGGAGATGGTAGGAGGTAAAGAGCATTGCATAGATTTTGGGAGGTATTGGTGACAGCAAAGAGCGTAGAAAGGAAGAGATCGACAATAGTAATGAGGTCGAATGAACAAAGGGGAAAAAAGAAAAAAGGAAGAAAGGCGGAAAACTTCAAAGGGCGGGCGACGATCTTTGCGTCCAATGGCAAGAGGGGAGCTTACTGCCAGCCACAGACATGTGAAGGATAAAGCTGGAGCTGCCAGGAAAAGGCTCGAGCTCTTACCATTTCGGGAGCTACACAAAACGGTTTCCAACGTTGAGCCACGGAAGCATAAATGGATTTAGTGAATGCATAACTCAACAACCAGAGAATCATTATTGCATAGAAGGTGCTTACCCTTGAGGTACTAATTATTAGGATTGACTTTTCATCGTCGATTAGCAATTGTCAATTCATTTGCTCGTCAATTCATCGTAAGCCCTGCCGACAATGGAGCTGTGCCGGTCATGGATCTCGTTATCCTGATACCGGACAAGCTCTCTTTCAGGGTCCCTACGGTTCCCCCCAAATCGTGTGTTGTTTGACTCAAACCTTCCCTCCGCGTGCAGCCATGTGTGCAGCTGTTTCGTCTCATCGTGCTTGTTTCGTCCGTCCATAATGCCATTGTTTCAAAGGTTGCACTTAATAGTCCATCTGTCGATCAGCCCAATTGAGAAAAGCTTGGAACTATCTGAGCCACAAACAATAACAATGCACGGGCTGTTCCCTTGCGCAGTGCGTTTCTCCTACGATGCCAGAATGCCTTGCAATAACCAGCCACTCTAAGCCAAGTCGTCATCCACTGGGCTTCGGTGTTTCTCCATTGTGCTTTTTCTCACTGAGGACTCAAATCCTGACCAACCTCCCCACTACAGTCCACAGAGACAACAAGCCCCACTTGCTTGAGCCCTGAAGGAGCCCTGCAAAATCCAGTGGGCGCTGTAAGCGTCCACTGAAGGTTGCTGTACAGTATCACTGCAGACAAGCAGGTTTTCCATCAAGTGCTAGAGTCACCTACGAGCCTATGATTTCCTTTGATTCATCTCCTCATCACCTTATTCCCACGTCACAGTTGAATCCCTGTCGAAAATTACAGCAATACAATTAACATCAGCCGCGAGAAGAGACACAGCATCTCGTCAACCGGAGCATCTCTCTCCGCCCCCGTGCCCCAGAAACGTCAGCCAACCTTTATCCCTGTATGCACAGAGGTATAACGCAGCTTCTATACTACACTGCATATGTATTGAGAGCGCAACGTCGGTACTCTATTCCATCACCGCCTGTCAATCCACAAATCATTATGCAGTAGGAGAGGGAACAACAGCGCAGATACTCAGTACATAGAAGCACAGAAGCCACCTCACCGGCCATTGCCAGTACACCACACAGCTTCACCCTCCACTAGACATACATACTTTATACATACATAAAATACGTACAACACCACGACAATATCACATCACAGCTACAGCCGCGGTTGAGCAAGACCAACGCCAGCAAGCTCATGTACTCGCGCCCAACCCTCGGTTCAATAACACGTGGACGACCGAGCGCTTGTTCTCTCAGTTACATCCATACATAACATAGTAACTTTGCAAGGCCCTGTCTCTGTCCTGTGCTGCCGCGCACTGGGACCCCAGCCCTGCCCAGCCGCCGCCCAGACAGACGCCCGAACTCAGCAGTCCATCATCCCATCCCATGCATTACCTCCCACCTTTGATATACGACGGTCATGCCCAGGTGCTTCCTTGCGCTCTTTTCTCGACGACTTTCTATCGGACCAAAGAACCCTTTCAACCTAGTCTATTAGACTGACAAGCTGTTCTGTCGTCATTGAAACTTGGATCTTCCATCAACCATCTCTGTCGCTTATTACGAGTCACACCCGCCTCACGAGAGGAACCAACCAGCGCCGTCCAACGGCGGGCTAAAGTCAAAAAAGCAACCAGCAACCGGACTTTGTTTTTCTTGAGTCGGCCTCCATACAAACATCAACAAAAAACAAGAGTCAGCCAGTACCAGCGCCAGCTTTTCGCCCTAGTCTGTACTGGACACAGCCCACTTAGAACGAGAAAAAAATCCACCGTCGGGAAACCGTCTCCTCGTTGACTCCTACCCAACGTACCCCACCATTTTCTTAGGTCCGCTCAGACTCAGACAAAAAGTTGCAACCCAGAGCCCAGCGCCCAGGCTTGGAAGGACCCGCCTGTGCTTGCACCTGCCCCCTGCCCACCCACCAGCACAACTTTCCGCTTCCCATCCTTCCCAGAATCCCACCCCGGTCTTGGAGGAAAGAGCACCCCTGGTCCCCGGATCCGCCGCCACCTGGTCCGAAGTACCCAAGTACACGAGCTAACCTAACAGGGCTGCTGTGTCACTGCCGCCTCTATCAACATCCACCTCCCGAGGCATCCCTCCAACTTCTTGTTTTCCTCTTCTTTTGTTTTTCTTCAACACCAAAACAACAACACAACCATTCGAAATAGTCACTCGCTCTCCCGACCTCTCTAATATCCACGGCTTCGACCGTACCGGCCGACATCATGTCGCCCAATCTCAAGCCGCTGCTCCTCCCGCAGTTGGTAGAGGAGCGCCGCAAGTGGGAGGTACAACAAGTTAGCCCCGAAACCGACCTCTCCTACGTCTACTACACCACAAATTCGTCTTCGTCCGATGTTGCTTCCCCAGTCACTCCGACATTCTCCCCTGGAAAGGGTCACTTCCGAATGTCCAGTTCAGCATCTTCTCTCGATCTTCCACCTCAATTGAACGAAAGTCCTGTCTCGCCTACACAATCGGTTCATACAAAGGCCCCAATGCGATCATTGCCCGATGTTCAGGAAGAGCCTTTGGAACCCGACCACCAGAACCGCGCTAGCCTTGCCCCTTCGGATCAGTTTAGTCTCTATGACTGCTTGTGTATGTCCCGTCTATTTGGCCAGGCCGTAGTCTCGTCCTTATCCCAGGAACAGTGCTTGGCCTGCCATATCCGTGATCGTGGAGTTACTGACCCAAATCCTTCCCGTGTAGGCGATGACCCTTGTGAGCTCCGAAATAGCTCCGAAGATGTCATGTTCCATAGCAGTGTTGTTCGCGACTACGATATCGACTACGACATGGGTTTCTTGAGTGACGGTGACATGCCCATGGACGAGCGCTCTCGCAAGAAGAGGTCGGGTAACGAATCACCCTTTGCCGGCCTCACGTCACGCATTGGTGCCCGTTTCCCCAACCTGCCGCGTTGGAAATCAAGCAGTCCCAGGGGCAACCCAATGCTTTCACCCAGTACGGAACTCAGCCTGGAAAGTGTTGTGCTCTCTGGAGGCCCTTCGAGTCGATCTTCATCCATGTCTGCACCCAGCCGACCTGGTCAAGAACGCATGTTGGAAAACACTGGCCTTCCCACTCCCGCGGTATCTTACTACGGGAGCACCGAGAGCATTAACCTGCCTGCCCCTATTGACATCGAGAAGGCACAGGCTCTTGTTGAGCGATCAGACCTTGAGCGAGAGCGAGGCTTGGCTACCACTCCTCTACTACCTCCTCTAATGACTAGCCCTTTGAGCGGACCGCCGCCAGAGTCGCCTCTGCAATCGCCTACCATCGCACCGCCCTCGTCGAGCACCGAAGTTCCGTCGCCTGTTCCATCTGCCACGCAATTCCCTCGACCATCCCTGAGCACGAAACCTTCGGTGTCGTCATTCCGATATGGATCCAACACTCCAGAGATTCCACTCCCACTCCCCTCGATCCTGCAGGAGCACGATGAGTGGTCGGATCGCCTGGGACATGCCAACTTCACCATCACTCCGCAGCCCTATCAACCTGAAGCTGTGAACATGGAGACTCTTCAACAGTTACGCAAGGACTGGGACGCGGCACGATGCAACTACACCAAGCACCTGGTACGCACGGGTGAGAACTACGGCGAGACGAGCAAGATTTACGCGCTTACCGAGGCCAAATGGGCCAATATCGAGAAGCGATGGAGGGCAACACACGACGGGCTCATGGCGCAGATTGTGGAAGCCACCAGCTCTGCACCTGGTTCAACGAGTGCCTCACGAAGCCGAAGCCGTGGTCGTGGACGATCACGAGCCAACAGCGGCGGTTCTATCATCGGTCGACCACCTCCCCTGGACGAAGCCTTTGCTGGAATGCAATGGAAGCGCCTGGAGGACGGACTGCCCAGCGCAATTCCTCGCCTGGTGGATGCCGACGGCAAGTTCCCCGCGCGAGGCGACGAAGACATTGTAGGACCTATGCAACGGGACGAGGTGATGCTACGGACGCACAGCGAGGAGCGCAAGGGGGCACGGTTCTGGAAGAGCCTCGCTGGCAAAGTTGGCCTGCGAAAGTAATAGGTGCCCCCTCGAAACCGAACTATGACGGATCAACGATCAACTTAATGACCTGCAACGCGATGACGACTAGACAAAACTAGAAGTCGTTGGATGACACAGCCAGCTTCATGGGGTTGCTTGGCGTTTCTTCTTCTTTCATGTCCTTTTTTGTTGCATCTTTTTCACAGAGATACCCCGACTCATGTCACTCCTTTTTATTTTTGGGGCAAATACCCCAATATAGCCACGACGGCACGACACACCACTTGGGTCTACTCAGTTTTGAGAGGCTTGCACATTATTGTTTATTGTTTAGAATTGTACATAATTGTTAGTGCGGGGCGTTGACCAGAGGAAAACCGATTGGATATCGAAAAGCGAAAGTCAAAAAGTTTAGACGGAAGTTGGAGGGCACGAAAAGGGAACAAAGAGTTGAGTAAAGCATAGCTCTCACTCTGGAGTTTGTATGCTTTTACATTGTTTCCCCACCAAGGATGGGTGTGCACGACATGGCAACACGGGCATGCACGCACAAACGCAAACAATTATCCCCGGATTGCGAATGCAAGTAATGGGCAGATGTTGGAGGCAGGGGAACATGTCACGACGGGGGGTGATTGTGTACAATCATGTGTATCATGGGGCTTTGATATTTTGGCGTATCGGATGGGTGGAGGATGAGGGGACGAATATTAATGGCTGTCGACTTGGACAGCTCTCCGGCCTTGAGTGATAGATCAAGGTGTCGAGGAGGAAGAGATGAGAAGTATTACTTGATCAGATTGAGAGTTTTCGTTGTTAGACGAGAAGCCATGAGACTGATGCAAAACAAGATAATAAAAAGAATTAAAATACCTGACTGGTCCTTTGTGCTGTGTTGCGCTGTGTTGTCCTCTTCTGACTGACAGCCATGCTGTGAAAGGTCTTGTTTCTGCGAGTTTGTAATCCAAACACGGGTTATCCAAGCGAAGAGTCACGATAACCAGTCATTCACTCATTGACCTCTCCTCCTCCAACTTAATGGCCAAGGCACTAGACTCAACCTGATGCCGTCGTGACACTACCCCCGCGGCACGACGCGACCCTCCACAAGCAAACTCCCCTCCTCCCCCTCACCAAACACGAAGATCAGCAAACACACCAAAAAAAAGCCTCTGGACCAGTTGGACCCTCCATTTTCTAAATCATGACGACACCAATCACCCATCCATCCATCCCCGCGTGAAGCAAGCAAGGATACGCGTGTCTAGCTTTAGTTACGCGTTTGACGCCATGGCTGTTTTGGGTGTGTTACCGTGGGGGGGAGGCTTTTGTTTTGTTTCGTTTCGTTTCAAGGATAGGATGGGGGAAAAGGAAGGATGAGCCGTGGTTTTGACAGCAGATCTGGTGTTTCACGAGACTATGCGGCTTGCCGTTGAGCGGGGTCTATGGTGTGTTTTTTTATTGTATCGTGAAGAGATAGACGGGAGGACGCATCGGACCGGGTGTCTCGGGAGGAGAGGGGAGTGAGATTGGATGAGGATATCTTGATCGATGGGCTTTATTTAGATTGAGGGGTTGCTGGATGCATTTGAGGGCATCAGACTATATGTGCATTGTGTTATTACACAAGAGATGTAAAGTAGGGTACTGAGAATAGGGCAAGTTAAGTGGTTTATTGTTGATTTGGGTTAATATTTGTTTATGCTTGGAGTTGAGCCTGACATGCCTTGTGGTGACACAAATACCTGGCAGTTGCATTGTTTGCATTGACAACCTATACACTTGACAGCTGGTGTATTGTCATGTTGGAAGTGATAGTAGCTGGCTAGTATTGCTTGTCGATGCAGACTGAGAGAGTAAGTCAAGGATATTGGGGCTGAATAAGCTCTGGTGCTCTGGTGATCTTTTCACACGTCAATGAGACACCACCACGGCTGATTAAAGAGTTTCTTTCTCATGCTTGAACGTCCGTCTACATGCTGAATTGCGGTGGCGGCGATGAGTGTTGCCTTGGCTACCGAACGAAGACATGGAACATCGTCGACGCAAACGCTCACAGAGTCATCGAAAAAGACATATCCGCATCAACTTGAAGAGATTCTGTGCTATACTGACCCATTTTGATACCCAGTCAATGACAAGTGACCAGTTCCCCTTCGATCAAGTCAAGTGGTGGGCAACTACCTCCCACCACCTCTTCTCGATCCATTGTGACAAAGCCTGGAAATCTCAAGTTCTGGAAGGATTCAAAAGTAAACACATATGACATAGCATCGGCATGTACATCCCTCAGCCCGAGAGGGACAGCTAGTCATACTCGGGTCAATGGCCAGCATTGGTTCACCCATATTGAGTAGTATCTGAGCTGCACTCAACCATCGTGAAGATGAGCTATAACTACCTTCATTCTGGCTATCCAACCCGATCACTTCGTTGTTTTGCTCACTCTCGTAGCCTCTCACGATTACAACTCTAATGCATATCGAGAGATCTCTTGAGGATTGGACCCAATAACGAAGAGTTTGATGAGTACAACAATGCTTGCATTCGTTTTGCCCATGAACTCAACTACAACTTGGAGCAAAGCGGTATCTCAAAGCGTACTCGCGATGTGGTTATCAGCAAAGTGCCTGCTAAGTTCGTCAAGAGCCTCGAGGCTCCCTTCAGTAGCCTCGCTAAATCGGGCTCTGAAAATTAGAACCCTTAATTGTTCTGGGCTGATGAAGGGGGTTACGTAACTGGGACTCAAAATATCGAAGCTGCTCGCAGGAGTCACAGGACAGGCATAGAGAGACCTATTTAGGATGTGACTTCGTAAGGATAGATCGAGTGATCTACAGTGTTGATACTTAGGACCTCCAGTCAAAAGCGAATCGCTGCCGTGCTGTGTTCCTTAAATCAAACCATCGTATATCTAAACACCCAGTCCAATCACCCCCAACATCTGCTCAGACACCTACCCATGCTCATTCTTTATTGCCGATGTAGAACCAATACTGGCTTATCCCATCTCCAACTCAGCGACAATTCACACACGATTCCTCGCAACAGCTACAGCAGCTCGGGTAGAACCAGAGCAAGAGCAGCAACAGCATACATTGATTGCATGGGGGGTGTTTTGCAGGTCGTCAACACCATCCGTGTCTTGCTGAGATGACAGCAATCTCCTCGAACAAGTAATGAGGCGAATGGATTTCTCAGTAACTGCCAATATAACGCCAGTCATGAATAAAATATCCTTCGAGAAGATACAAGATATTGAATGAACGACAAATATGCTGGACGCTGTCGTGGATTCCTGCCATACTACTTTCAAGGGTCATGGCTGAGGTTTATTACGCCGGTCGTTCAACTCGTTGTCGCAAACATCACGAACAAAGTCATGAGTAGCGAAGTTCGGAGAGCTCGTGGCCGGGGCTGGAGCAGGGGCCGTGGCAGGCTTCCGAGTTGCCATAGAGTTGGAGGTGGGTGTCTTGACGTCTCGCGCAACCTTCGACAGACTGGCCGTAACGATACCAAGATCAAGGTCGACAGCTACTTGTCGTTTTACACTCTGGACATCAACAACACGCACGAAGTAGAAGCATCACAGGTCAAGGCAAACATCAAAGTGTGGTCAAAATCTTTGTTCTCGTACATCCGGCCCCTTCTGGGTTTCTATGCTTTCCCTGCCTCATCCCGAGGTCTTTCAAAACCATACACCGGCCTGCGTCGTCCACCGAAAACAGGCCCCAAACGCAACCAAAAACTGTGGTATCTTGCGCAACCACCAACGCCTTTCGCAATGCATCTCGTACACTCATGATATCGCAGAAAGGCGTTGGGAGCCCCCCTCCCAACGCCGCCACAAAAACAAAAACTTTCATTCACGCACCGTCTGGTGCCGACCCCCATCCTGGGTCTGTCTGTCCGAATCAAAAAACAAAACTGCGAAACCACCAAGGTGCCGTCCCCATCTGTCGAGAGATTGCTGGGGCGCTCAAGCCCCAGAGCGTGCGCGAGATCGCGTCACGCGCTGGGACTTGGCGGGGGTGCCGTTGGCAACCATGCCTAAACTCTCGGCCACCTTGGTGGTCCGCTTCGCCTTTGGTGTCGACTTGGTGGTCGACTTGGGCTTGGCGATGCCCGTCTGGCCCTGCGTGGCCTTGCCCTTGGAAGGCCGTCCCTTCTTGGGCTTCTCCTTCTTCTCTTCTTCCTCCTCCTCGTCCTGGACACTAGCCAGGGGAGTCTTCCATCCCACACGTCGGCCCTGGCTGTTGGCCGACCCCTCCGATCCCTGACTCCCATCCGAGTCATCACCAGCCGAGGCCGCAGCGAACTTAGCGAGCACCTCGGCGGGATACTCAGCATCACCCTTGTTCTTTCTGGTGTTGGCCCGCGTCTTGTTGCTCAACTCCTTCTCTTTGGTTCGGGAGTCAGACGCTGAGTTGAGGACAGCGCCTCCGTTGCGGCCAGCACCAGCTCGGGTGAGCTTGATGGGAGTTGGGATCGAGGATTTAGGGGCACCGCTGGTGTTGTCCTGGCCTCGAAGGCGCGTGGATCTTCGCGTGACTGGACCAGCCGTATCAAGCTCGTCAACCTGCTTGTCGGTGGTGTCGATAGTAGGAGCGGTGGTAGGAGCGGTGGTGGGAGAGGTGGAAAAGGTGGTAGTAGGTGGGAGATCGTTCATATCAATTTCAAGATCAGTCTTCTGGCGACTGGTCTTGGTGCGTCGGACTCTCTTTGGCGTCGACTGCTGTTGAATCTCGGCCTTGGTCTCCTTGTCTGCCTTGGTCTTCTTGGCTGGCGACTGCACATCATCACTATCGTCTTCGTGCTTGCGCTTGTTCTTCAGCGGGCTACCCCTGTTAGGGCTTCGAGCGCCGAGAGGTTGGCGCTTAGTAGGAGGTGCGATGGGAGAGCCGGTCTCTGTGGTAGTGGTCTGGCGAGAGCGCTTGATGAATTCACGCATGTATTCGCGACCTGGGCTGTCATATTCCTGGCGACGAGCGTCTGCGGCAGGAGCAGCTTGTGCCTCTTGGGCGGGTGTGGTGTTGTTGTTAAGGGAGGCTTGGTCCTCTGCAGAGTCCATGATATGGGTGGGAGTGGTAGAACCGGGAGTGGTAAGATCAGACTCGGTGGCTTCTGTAACCTCGATGGAGGGGGCAGGCTGGTTCACGGGTGTGGACATCTGGGCTGGTGAGGCAATAGTAGGGAGGTTGTCTGACGAGACCGCGGGTGTATCGGAGGTGACTTCATCTTGTCCCTTGCTGGGAAGAGTTTGAGCAGAAGTAATAGCCTCTGTCTGAGATTCATCGTTCTCTCGGACGGGAGTAGGCTGCTCAGGAGTGGCAGCTTCAGTAAGAGCCTCGTCGTTCTGTCGGGCAGGAGTGTCCTTAACATCAGGCCAGGAGACAGCAAGAGTTCGATCAGCATCATCTGCCATGGGAGTAGCAAATTTCGGGGTGGACACGGCGTTAGTAGTACCACGCTTGAGAGGCGTCATCGAGTTAGTGATGGCTCTCTTGAGAGGTGTCATCGCGCTCTGGCGTCGTGACATGCGCTTGTTCGACGTGGGTCGAGCAGAGGCAGGAGGTTCAGCGAACATGAGAGTGTTGTCGTGATGAGGAAGCTCAGGTGTTTGGAAGTCAGAAGTGTCGGCGGTGTTGATAATTCCAAGGCCAGTGACATCAGGAGTTTTGAGAATATCATCGACAGAAGAAGAGTCGCGCATAGATGACTTGTTGGCAGGCGTGAAGCCGCCTTCGGGGGAGCCAAAGACAACGGTGTGCTCGTCAGCTGGGATCTCGGGGGTACGGAAACCAGATGTGCTGGATCGCGAACGGCCAAAGGTAGTAAACTTGGGTGTCTTCAACATGTCGCTGACAGAAGAGGGCTCCGGAATGGGCGAAAGCTTCTGTGTAGGAGTGTTCTCGAGCCAAGGGGAGTTCGCGGCTAAGAAATCTCGGGATGCACCAGTGACTGGGGTCTGATCAACCTTGACAGGGGAAGAAGACAGGGCAGGCTGAGCCTGGAACTCGGATTGGTTCATCTTGAAAGAGATTCTCGGCGAGGAGGAAATGGCCGATGGCGAAGTAGTAAAACGAGAATCGTCGAAGCCCTGGCTAGCAGGGAACATGTGGGCATACTCGGCCGATAACTTAAATCGGACAAAAAGTCTGCCGTTCTCCTCGGCAACCACGATCTTAGCGTGGCCTTCGCAGGCATCATTAGCCATGCGAGACAGTTTGTAAATTGGAGCAGGAGGTGAAGAGGCATGGGTCCCGAAAATATCAGGGTTCTCTCGCATGTCAATGTTCACCACACCATTCTCAACGGTGACAGTTTGGCCATGGTGTATGGGGGTAGGAGCAGACTCCTCTTGGGCAAGGTCGATCTCCATACTCTTCTCCATAGTCATAGCCTCATCGACATCGGGCTGAGCGGCAGTAGTCTCAGTAGCTACATCCTTGAGAGGAGTAGCAGAAGCGGTGTCGGAAATATCATCGGTGGCTTGGGGTACGACGTCGATAGACATCTCCTCATCGGCAATGTGCTGGTTTGCAGTAGTTTCAGTAGCGGGTGTCTCGCTAATAGAAGTCTCGGCCGCAGTGGAAGACTCGGTGGCGGCAGGCTTGGTAGCAGTGACAACATCAGAGGCCTCTTGGGTTACCTCAGGCTCAATGATCATAGAGACGTCCTCATCAGCAGGAGTCTGGGCTGCAGCGGTCTCATCAGCTAGGATCTCGGTAGAAGAAGTCTCAACGGGAGCGTCAGTAGCTGCGATCTCGGTAGCAGCAGTCTCAGCAGGGGCAGTCTCGGTGGCTGCAGGCTTGAGAGGAGTAGCACAAGCAGTGTCAAAAAGAGAAGCAATAGAAAAGTCATCACGAAAAGTGTCCTCCTCCTGGTATCGAACCTTCTGGGGAGAAGAAGAGCGACGACGAGCTTGGTTCTCAAGATACTTGCGGATCAGAGGCTCGCTCTGGCGTCGGCGAGCCTGGTTGACATTCTTAATGCGCTTCGGCTCACTGGCCTGAACAGATGTGTTCATCCAAGAAATGGAGTTGCGGAAAGGCGAAGCCTTGCCAAAGTCAAAGGACTCAGCTCCAGTGGGGGTTTCATATGTGCAAGCGGGCAGCTTGGGGGTAGATGGGAGGACAAGGGAAGCAAGACCAATAGGGCTGAAAGTCTCGCCAGGAGTAACAGGTGCCGCACTCCGAGGCATGGGAGTAAACATCTGAGGGGTAGAGGGCTCAGGTCGGTTCCATTGGGAAGGAGTAGGAGCAATAGGTCGCGAGTAGTTGACTGGCGAAGCCTTGGGAGTCTCAGGAGGATCCTGGGTGCTGTGGTCGAAGGACGATGAATCGAACTCGGATGGAACGCGGAATGTGCGACCAGGGCGAGGAGAACCCTCATCAGCAGACTCGGTGGACAAGTTCTCCTTGGCGGTAACGGGAGATCCAGAGATAGGGCTGGACTCAATACCGCTGGGTGTGATATCAGGCTTCACTTGGGTAGGAGACAGTCGGACAGGCGTAGAGGGAGCAGAGTCCGTCTTGGTGGGAGAGGTAGGTGCCTTGTGGCCATTGCCAGGGACGAGCTTGACAAAGCCATCTGTGATACGGTTCATACCGTTCTTGATAGGGCTCGTGAGGCGAGCGAGACGCTTCTGGGGCGATCGGGACTCAGCCTTCAGGATAGGCTGTCGGACGACAGTAGGGCTTTCAGGCTCAGCCATGTCCATGATATCAGACAGGTCAGAGGCACCAAAGGCAGCGAGGTGCTGGCGAGGGTTTCGGCGGATTCGACGCATGAGAGTAGAGAACTCAGCCACGGAGGCAGTAGGCAAGTCGATCTCAGCCTTACCGATTCGCAGGGCTCGCTTGATGATGGGAATGAGCTGGTTGTAGATGGACAACTTGTTGCCGCCGGTGGGAACCAGCATGATGGGAGTATCGACGATGTCGTTGTTGGCGTATCGCTTCATGGGAACGACCTGGTAGATACCGCGTCGAGCCGCAATCTTGTCCTCGAAGGTAGTGCAAGAGGATGTAGCCATAAAGTTGTTGGAAACGTCAACTAGAGTATGTCAGTACGTAGTTTCGAAGCGCAAGCCAGTAAAACTCACCCTTAGCTTGCATAAATTGGTTAAGAATCTCGGCGCGGCTGCTGGCTCGGCCAGAGAAGTCGCAGTCACCAGTGACGGCCTTGAACTTAGGACCTCGGCGAAGCTTTCGGGGCACGTATTGATCGAGACCAATGTCTTCGCGGGTAGGGACAGGTACGACAGAAACGAGGGGTGGCAACAACAAGAAGGGCTTGGGAGCTCGCTTCTGAGTGCAGACTCCAACGCGCTTCATGATCTGGCGAGTCTTGCCAGTAGCTGGGTGCGACTGGGTAGGGACACGATCCCAAGCAGGCAGTCGAACGTGGGGAGCAGGTACAGCGAAGTTGTTTTTCCAAGACCTGTCAAGCCGTTAGTACTCATGTTTTGACTTTCAACGGCCATGCAAGCCTACATATTTGCATCGGTGCGGGTCGAGTCGCAAGTCGAGAAGAAGGGGACGAACGAGTTCGCAACGGGTTTACTGCAACGAAAAGTCAGTATCCTCGAGAAAGACTATCGTATCTCGCGATTAGAAGAGGAGTAACTTACATTTCCATGGGCTCTTGCCCAAACCCCCATTTGGGGACATCCGCCGCCGCCATCGCGAAGATGCAGCGCGGATGGACGAAAGTAAACAAACCGCCCAAACAACGGGGCAACGAGCAGCGATGATGCAGAAAAGAAAAAGTGAAGCTTTTAGAAGCTGGAGTAAGTGAGGAATCTTTTTGCGCTTGGCGAGTCGAGTTCGTAAAGTGGTGAGGAAGAAGTCGAGTGCGAATGCGCAAAAGGCGTTTTTGTTTTGTTTGGTTTACTGGGGTTTGGATTTGATGTGGGCTGCGAGGATTGGAGTATTTCTTAGACGCGTCGGAGGTGGCTCCAAACAATGGGAGCGGGTCACGTGTGGCGACTCCACTAGCAGTGCAAGCCGCGATGGCCAGTGATTAGCGGTGATTAGGAGTGCCAAGCAGTGACAAGGATGAATGAGGGGTCATAAAATGAAGCTGATTTTACTGTCAAATCTATTGGTAATTGTGTATGTCGGTGTGGTCGTCTGAAAGCCTACCAGTTGTTGGTTTAACAATGTTGAAGCACAATTGAGTTAGTCTTCAGAACTGTTTGTAGATCAGAGGCTGTGAGCAACGCAAGCGGGTCGCAAAAAATAGGGTCTGGTCTCCAAGAGCATTTGACAGAAATATATGATCATTTTTAGACTAAGATTGCCCTGAGATTGGTCTGAGATTTATGTCGCTATATACCTAAGTATGGCTGCTACGGTAGACATTGAATCGATAGAGACCAATCGCTTCAGCTGAATGACAACCCAATTGTTGTGCTGTACCTGTGAATACCGGCTTGGTCCTGACACTATTGATTCAGCATATTGAGCAATCTTGATGAATGTCTTACTCATTTAAGAGACGAATGTCTTCAAATTCAGCCACAGCCTATTCTTGAATATTGAAGAGTGTATTTTGACTCAATTTAATTTAATGTCCGTGGTTAATCGCACGGCTGCTTGCGGGAACCAGCGGATATGCTAGACCAGGTCAGGGTCCTCTCACCGACTTCAATGTTTACTTTCGCTCAAAGTAATGCGACAATCTTAACAACAAACCACACAAGCGATGAACAAGGGAACTACGTGGAACAAATGACATAGTGTATGCTATTCTATACTTTGATATGTATTTGGCCATCTAAATACCTTTAATTCATTTAAAATACCGTCTAAACCCAATTTCTTCAACAACACAACTTTAAAAGCTTAGTCATACAGGGTAGCTCGCTCGCCGTGCTCAGATCTCCAGGTGGGGTGCCATACCCGCCCCGCCACTCCATCTTTGAGCCGCGTGCGCAGCGAAACGTCATCTCTCCAGGCCACCATTTCCGACATTCATCAGCTACTTACACAACGACACATCCTCACAACACCTCTCCCTCTCTACCTACCTCACACAAACAACTATTCACGACAGCCACAATGAACCGCCTCTTCGGCTCCAAGCCCACGGGCCCCAAACCCACCCTCAACGGCGCCATCACCAACCTCGACACCCGCATCTCCTCCGTCGACACCAAACTCAAAGCCCTCAACAGCGAACTCGGCGCCTACCAAGAAAAGCTGTCCCGCATGCGCGAAGGCCCCGGCAAGCAAGCCATGAAGCAAAAAGCCCTCAAAGTGCTGCAGCGCCGCAAGGCATACGAGGCAGAGAAGGACAAGCTCGAGAGTCAGGTGTGGAACATGGAGCAGGCGAACAACATGCAGGACAACCTGAAGAACGTGATGACGCAGGTGGATGCGATGAAGACGACGAACAAGGAACTCAAGAAGCAGTACGGAAAGATCGACATTGACAAGATTGAACGGCTGCAGGATGAAATGGCTGATTTGATGGATGTGGGTAATGAGATCCAGGAGAGTTTGGCGAGAAGTTATGATATCCCTGATGATGTTGAGGAGGACGAGTTGGATGCTGAGCTTGAGGCGCTGGGGATGGAGGTTGAGATGGAGCATGAGATGGGTGGTGCGGTGCCGGGTTTCTTGCAGGATGAGGTTGTGCCCGAGTTTGTGGATGAGCCGCCTCAGACTGAGGACAAGGTGAAGCAGGCCGCGGGATGATCGAGACAGCGACGTCGGATCATGCTGGGCTGTTAGGGATAGTCCCGCATGTTGGTTTGCTACTACAAGGCGTTGGTTAGGTTCAGTAAGGTCTCACAAGCATATGATTTCACCATCTTCAAGTTTTCGGCATGGTTCTAAACATGTATTTTCTACCCGTGCAATAGCACTTCCAACCATGAATGTATACATGCTATCATCGTCTTATACAGAGAAAGTATTGCCTGACGCCGCTCCATGGATCACTTGATGGTAAATCCAATCCCATATTCCCAACAAACACTCCTGCCATGCCCATGCAATCCGCCAACTCCCTCGCTCAAATGAATGCTTGTAAATGCGCGCGTCGTGCATAGCGTCGGAATTCTAGTCGACCGTTGCGAAAAATCTAACAGCTTCCTCCAATGCTGGGTCCTTGTTACAGAAATCCCATCCCACAATCACAGGAGCTTGACTGCAGCAAATGATTCTGTGCGCGTCGAATTGGAGCTTGAAAACTCGAGCCGAGGTGTTCTCTGCTGCGGCGATATGTGGGTGATGGCCGCCGCCCTGCAACATGTTAGGAGGCATGTTCTGCGGTTGACCCGCTACGACCGGCTGGACGGGTGGTGCACCCTGTGGATGTGTGTTGGCTACGACCGGAGGTTGCGCAATAGGTGCTCCCGCGCCAGGAACGACTGGAATATTAGGCACAGCGACAGCGGGAGGCACTGGCATCAGGGGTCTTGGGTTGTTGCGGCTGCTGTCTCCAGAGTTGTGGTGCGAACTGTTGGAATTTGACTGCTGTCGCATCGGTAGCTGACGAATCTGAAGAGTAGCTAGAGCATCTGTAACCACTCCTCTGAGCTGAGCTCGGGTCAAAGGCGACGTTTCGCGTTCGATGGCAGACTGGAGGTAGGTATGATGAGCGAGCGCAATCGGGTATGTTGCGAGTACCTGCTGTAGCGCGCCTGGGCCAAGTGGTATGGTCTCGTCTATTAGCGCCTGGTACGAAGTCGCTGTTCGACCGGTATCTCCATGGTGATCACGTAGCATCATCGGTCCGAGGGGTGTGCCATTGGTAGGTGGAGAACGTGGCACGATGGTTGATGAGTGCGAAGACCGGCTAGATATAGACCCAGCCACCGCAACGTTCGATGTTACACTGGACAATGCGGCGGCAGCCTCACGCTGAGCAGCAGCAGCGGCCTCCTCCTGTCTGAGATGGTGTGCGGGCTTCCAAACACCTTCCTTGTCGCGCCTCCATACAATGATGCTCTGGTCGTAAGAGCCAGATACTATACGGCCGTACTTTCTGCCTCCTCCACCACCTGGAGGAACCTTGGCGCCGAATGCCTGAAGGTCTTCTGGACGAGAGCTACCAGCATTCGCTCGACGGTCCCTACGACGTCTTCGATCCATGCTATGGTCAATCTCACCAGCTTCGAGTGCTCGGAAATACTCAGCATCCACAGCCTTGGCTTCTGCTTCGTCCTCAGTCTTGCTATACGGCAGGTCACCGAAGCCAGCTTGCAGAGTGCGGACCAGGTGAGCGTGTCCTCGCAACTGGGCGACTTTGAGACCGGTAGGCGCATCAAAGATACACACTTCGTAGTCACTGCTGCCACTCACGATTCTGCGCCCATCGAACTCAACGCACGCGATCCCCTTGTCGTGTGCTGGGATCGTCTGAGTGCAAATTTGCTCCGGCCATCTCCATACCTTGATATGTCTATCTCCGGATACGGAAACAATGGTCTGATCGCGAACTTGAATTGCATTTACAGCAGCGCTGTGTCCATCCAGACGACCGATCATGGTGAATGGCGGCTTGACTGGAAGCTCCTGGGCTAGGTCGGGTTCATAACCGTACCTGCGCAAGTTGACAGGCACTGGGCCAACCACATCGTTCCCGCCATATCCCAGATCACCGTGTCGTAGGGGATGCCTGTTGAAGATCTTGATCGTCTTGTCCTTGGAAGATGTAACAAGGATTCGTTTGTCAAACCTTACGTTGAGCACAGACTCATGATGAGCTCTAGTCAGCTTTTGTACCAATTCGCCGGTCGAGAACTTCCAAATGAAAACATTGGAGTCACTGCTTCCAGAAACAAGGAGATCCTCTTCTGGGTCAGAATCAAACTGAAGACACAAGACGGAACCCATGTGTCCAGTCAGTGGTGCTCGGATGAGCCGGCGGGTATGCACATTCCATATGCGCATGGTCTGATCCCTGCTGCCGCTCACCAAGTAGTCTTTATCGAATTGCAACGTGTATACGTATTCCTGGTGTCCCTCCTCAGGAAAGTTGGGATGAGGAAATTGGAAAGTGCTGTATTTCCCAAGCTCCCAATTCGACTCTAGTCTGCGTCTCATGGCGTATAGATAACGCCAGTTGATGCGATATCGTGATCGGCCTATATCCCAGATATAGAGCGATGACGGAGGTAACGTGTTGGCCGCATCAAGCGTCGTGGGAGGTACGGACGATTCAGGATCGCCGCTCGGTTCCTTGCGCTTCCCTCTACTGTCGGAAGAGGTAGACAGGCTTCGATCTAAGCTCGTCTTTCTGGTATTTAGGCCATCAAGATCCATCTCTCCCATGGGCACGATAGCAGGCCTACTCGACGAGAAGGACGATGAAGGGCTACCGAACATGCTACCTCCAGTGAAGCTCTCGCTAGGGCCGGGCGTGCGGTCGCGATCGGTCATCTCGAGGTCCTCATCGGGGTTGACAACAGCGCGGATCTTGTTCGGATGGGCGTCTTGCATCGATTGAAGTCGGTTGAGATGACGGATGGAATGGTCAAGACCATTGTTAACCTTCGTTTCGCAGGCATCGATCTCGCTCGTGATGGTCTTCCACCCCTCCATGTAGTATAGATGCTCCCATAGCTTCCTGTCCAAAGCCAACTCGTACCAGGCGCGGCATGTCTGGGTGACGCTTACGAGAGAGACGGGATCGAGGAAACCAAGAATCTTAAGGCAGATTTCCGCAGGAAGATATTGGATAAAGTCGATGTATAGTCTCGGGTTTAGACGATGAACAATTTCGGCGATGACGGAAGTGGGCAAGTTATCAAGGAGAGCCATAGTCAACTCTGTAGTTGTGTCAGCGACACAATAGATTAGGCATAAGGTAATCACCACAACACGTACCTGTCCTGACCTGAAGCGGTAAAAGAGACGAGTTTGCGACAAGCCATGTGCTGAGGTCGGAGGGGGATCGTAGAGTAGCGAGAGCGGATGAGAGATCTTGATTCACGGTTGGTGTAAGAGGGTCCTCAGAGTAACCCTCGTCAGGCTGATGTGCAGGAGAGAAGGGATCCATGGAGGATAAGCTTTCATTCTTATTCGACATTGGAACCAACCGATTGCGCGAGGCCTGCAGGCCCCTGTTGATGTAGTAATTCCTTCCTCAAGCGAGAAGGGGACCAGGACGGCAAGGCAGTTGAGAACGACACGAGCGGTCAGAAAGACGGAAAGCGTATGCGTAAAGTGAGCTTGGCAGATGGCGTTTCGAGACGTTGGCGGGACGTTGAACGGGAGGACGAATGCAAGAGTGTCACAGCAGGACGCGCAAGGCAGCACAGCACAGCACAGCACGGCACAGCAAGACACGACGAAGGGATCGAGATATCGCAGCGCAATGCAGAGGGAAGAATTCAAGATACAAGATATAGTGAACAAATCTTCGAGAACAGGAAAAGACTCATGTACAATCTGTCGATGCGGCCAAGATAAAAAGAATCGAATCGACGGGACGGGACGGGAATGAATGGAGATGATGCTTCGGGTTAAACATCCATGGATGGGAAGATGAGGTGGAGGCTCTGGCCATCAAGGCCCAGGCCAAGGCGAGACTCCACTCAAATAACATTGGCTGATGTGGATGGAATGTCTCCTCTGCCGAGAGGGGCGGCACGCATAAAGTTACGGGCGATTTTGCAGCTCCCCAACTCGTCTTAGCGCTGGACGAATGGCCAAACGCTTATGCAAAACAGGCTTACAGATTTGTCTTTTCTTTCCACTCTATCAGACCAGTAGAAAGGAAGTCGTGACAAGATGTTGGCTCTCCGGCGGGCTCTGATCTGCCGTTCGACTGTAACAAAGTATCCACATTTGCATGGAGGCTGCTCTGACTACCCACCCACCCTAGACCCTACGGGTAGCCACCCGCCGTCTGACAGCACAGATGTTGAATGGACATGGAAACATGAGGTTGACAACAACATCAGTGCATTAGTGCAGATTCCTAATTTTTTCATCTTTGATTAGCACATTGATTGGTAGGCAATTGCTCTCAGATATGTCTCTCAACTAAATTATTCAATCATTCAACCGTAAGATTGCTGTCGCGTGATAGATTAAACAAACTCACCGTGCCACACCACGAATGTAACATCATTCGACCAGGGTGATTGACTATCACAATACCCTGCTCGATTCCTAATTTCATAATACAACTAATAGTACAGGTCACTATTCTTGATGGTCTTACCAGACCCTCATTATGGGTTTTCATCAGAAAATCAACGAAAAGTTTTCCATGTCCAATGGAAACTCCTCTAGTATCGTATTCCAGTCCGGCATGGCGAAATCCCCCTCAGCATTCTGCTGAACTTCTTGGACACCATCTCCCGAACCCTCGAAGCCAGCTTGAAGTTTATTCTGTCCCTCCTGGACAGCCTTTGAATTCTCCTCAACCTTTTGCATCATCAAAAGGGCCCTCTCTCGAAGCGTCATGAGCACCGTCCACTTTAACCCAGTCAACGGTTCATTCTCGCGCGCCTTGAAAGTCTCTAGATGAAACTCAACCGCGGCGAATGCCCTGCTTGAATATGGTCCTTGAGGACAGACGCACAGATGGCGTAGAATGTAGAGCATCATGTGGAACTGCGGAAAAGCCCTGGATATCCAATGAAAGGGTTCCATATCGTCGTCTTGCCACATGCCATTGGCGAGTTCCAGTAGCTCTACTGCTTCCAAGAAATCATCCTCAGTGGCCTTGCACGGCCGATCATCAGACTGACGCAGGGTTTGCCATTGTCGTCGGGAAACGACGTCGACTTTGCGTATGATCATGCGGGCAATGCGAATCGTCATTCTTTGCTCTGGTACCACGGGGTTACAACGCTCGAGAATCTCTTCAACCTTGTCCATGGCATCTTTGATAATTTGTTTTCGGACGTTTTCATCTGGGATGTTATCCGTCGAAGAAGTCATCTGGAAAAGCTGGGACCATGCCCGTGACGCTTGGATGTTGCAGATGGGCATTGTCATCCGTGTCCAGTCTGGCCTAGAAGGAGGTAGTTCTTTCATCTCTGGGAAGAGGTCGTTGTCGTGTAGATTTCGGGGCTGTTCAACACCGAATTGCTGGTAAGAGCCTGTCGGATTCTGTAGGCCGTAGTCCTCAGCACCTCTACTGTCGCGCTCGAGGAAATGCCACCATACTCGACGGCGGATCTCAGATTCAAAAGTCGATAAGCCGAGTTTGCTGCCATCTCTGTGGAGGCCTATTGATTGTGCAGCTCGAAGCGCAAGGCCGTTGATTATCCAAACGGCTCGGCCAGAGTTGTGAACACGCATTGCTGCCTGTGCCGTTGTTAGCATTGTCCTTTTGATTCTTGAAGTGTTCTTACCGAGTAAATTGCGAGAGCCTGCAGCAGAGTTATGGTTGGACTCTCGAGAAACTCTGCTTGAGCAAGAGATTGTTCTAAACCAATTTTGAATCGATGGAGGACTTGCTTCTTGTCCTCTCCCAAGATGTCATGGACCTTGCTGGGACTTAACGCTGTAGCAGAGGCGTAGTAAATAGCGAAGCACAGGCCTAGGTTTTCAATCGTCGCTTTTGCAGGGTCGTTTACTACAGTATATATTATAGTCTCAGCAGTAGGGAGATGTATGACTTTGGTACACGAATCGACACATTCTGAGAAGACTTTCCATAGTCGTATGGCGCCTTGCCTGTGAGGATGAAAGTTGGCAATGGGTACCGTAACCATACCAGGTGTAAGCATGGCCATTGGGTTGAAGGGGGAGGCAGGAGAGTTGACATCACGGGGAGGTTCGATCCTTGGCGTTGCCAAGGCCGTCCGTACATCATCTTCCTGGCAAGTGTGTTAGTAAAAATGAGGGTGACGGTCAGGTTGGGTCTGTACCTGTTCGATAACTCGTGAAAAGAGGACTTCATTGACATAGTGGCTGACTTTTCCTTTATTAAATAAGAGACCTTCGTGACGACTCTGATCTGAAGTTGATGGTTCTGGCGGTATATCTCTTGATATAAGACCTACAGACGGAGAAGTAGACGTAGTTGTAGACGCAGGTGGTTGTGGAGAAGAAGCTTCACCAGACTTGAACGCCTCAATCGTCTTCTCCATCTGTGAGATTCGGCTTGCAACATCATTGATAGTAGTCTTCCTCGGCCGTCGCACAATAGGCCCTGCAGGCGGATACGAGCATGAGAATCCGCTGCGTGTGCATTGTGAACAGGGGTCTCTTCTGTCACAGCGAAC
The DNA here is from genome assembly GCA_030411635.1 of Fusarium sp. MBC 119. Taxonomy (NCBI): domain Eukaryota; kingdom Fungi; phylum Ascomycota; class Sordariomycetes; order Hypocreales; family Nectriaceae; genus Fusarium; species Fusarium sp. MBC 119. Next base: position 102,799 of record JAPERM010000087.1, read on the forward strand.
CTTTCGGCGATGACATACGGCGCAGGACCGTTCAACACTCCGGGTTGATTGAGTCCGGGGCCGAGAAGACATGGCTCTGTGTTACCCCGAGAATGATTTATCAGATCGCCGAGAAATGAAACGGGTGGGCCGAGAATATGTCTTTTGATTGTTGCCAGTGCTGAGTGCTTCGGTCCTTGTATAATTGAAACCGACCGAGTTGAGGACCGAAGATTCGGGGTATTCAAAAGAGTGGAATTCAAGATGACAAAGTGAGATCTAATTCGATGCCCCGGATCTTATCTGGCGATCTAGCGTCGGTTTTGGCGGGTGTACAGCTGCCGAGACCGACACAGCCAATCAGAAACTGTTTCTCGGCATCAATCAATCCACCTTCATCGGCCTTTCGCCATCTCGCGTCGCGAAATTGCTAACTCCATACGCAAAAGCCCATTGGGATGGTGCCCTGTAGGGCTCATTACGGGCCCCTTTAGGCTCAGATCTTTTGATCTTACTCTGACTATATAGTGGTCGGCATGTCCAGTCCCTGTCATGATTTCAGCCTCATCGAAAGCCAAGCCTCTTGATAACCACTATTCACCAAGACCGACAGACACTCTTCAACATGGCAGCACAAAACACAGCCCCCTCGTCACCTCGACTGTCAGAGCTGACACTCCAATCCCCGGATCAGAATCTAGCTGGTAATAACGAGAAGTCGGACCTTGAGGATGGTAACACGCAACCTGAAGCTAAGCCAGCGGCTGGTGGAGCGCCAGATGGTGGTCTTACAGCTTGGCTTGTCGTTCTTGGCGCTTGGTGTACATCGTTTTGCAGTTTTGGATGGATCAACAGTATGTATCATCGATGCAGTGAAACTTGAGGCTTGACTAACCATATCAGGTGTCGGTGCTTTCCAGGAATATTATCAAAACGACCTCTTGAGTTCTTACTCGTCGAGCACCATCGCATGGATTCCTTCGCTACAGATCTTCTTCATCATGGGCATGGGCCCTATCATTGGAAAGATTTACGACAGCTATGGCCCCCGATGGCTCATCCTCGTCGGTAGTTTCATGCACGTTTTTGGTATCATGATGGCCTCGATTAGTACCGAGTACTACCAAATTCTCCTGTCTCAGGGTGTCTGTTCTGCCATTGGTGTCTCAGCCATCTTTCAGCCAGGTAAGATAAATCGGCATTCCCTGTCTTGAACTCAAACTAACATGGCCAGCTCTTTCTACCATTCACGGATGGTTCGACAGCAAAAGAGGCGCAGCATTTGGTATCCTCTCTACCGGTTCGAGCATTGGCGGTGTTATCTTCCCTATCATGGTCACTCGTCTCATCAAGCAGGTCGGATTCGGCTGGTCCATGCGAATTTGCGCTTTCATGATCCTCGGTCTTCTCATCATCGCCAACCTTACCGTCAAGTCTTTGCACCCACCACGACCTCAGAAGGTCAGCGGCGCCCAGATGCTCAAGCCGTTCCGAGAGCCTGAATTCATCTTTTGCATTCTTGGCTTCTTCTTCTTCACCTACGGCATCTTTGTACCCATCAACTACCTCCCTGTCCAGGCCCTGCAGGCTGGTGTGGACCCGAGCCTTGTTCAGTACTTGATTCCCATCCTCAACGCTGCCAGTCTCTTTGGTCGTATCACATCGGGAATTCTTGGTGACAAAATTGGTCGCTACAACATTTTCATTATCGTTTGCTACCTGTCTGCTGTTTGGATTTTGGCTCTTTGGATCCCTTCCAGCACACAAGAGGGCATCATCGCCTTTGCCGCCCTCTTTGGTTTTAGCTCCGGTGCATACGTCTCTCTCATTGCACCTCTTGTGGCCCAGATCTCGCCGCTGCAGGAGATTGGATTCCGTACCGGCATCGTGTTCTTCATCTCTTCTATTGGTGGTCTGACCACTAACCCTATCAACGGTGCCATCGTCAACAAGCCTCACGGCTGGGTTGGCATGAAGGTCTTTGCCGGAGTGTTTTGCCTTATTGGAACGACATTCATCGTTGCCGCTAGAATCCACCGTGTCGGATGGAAGCTCAACTCAGCTTTCTAGTTTCTATCACAATGTTACTATAGAATTGGAGGATATACCAGGATATACTAAATTTGTTGTATGGGGAAATAACCCTGCGTATTGCTCGTCACCACTCAAAAGCACCATAATTAGTTTTTAATGAATACGTTATGATATGGAATATTATGAAGTCTTGTCCTTTGCCGGTGCCTTGATATTGAGTTGAAGCAGACGAAAATCATGTCAAATGAAGATATTCTTGGGTTCGGCCAAATTTCAGATGCCAAATGAGCTACTGAAAACCCAGCCTACCTTTGAGTTTCGCCAAAGACAAATACTATTCAGGTTCACATCATGAATTCTAATCTCGCTAAAAGACTTCAGCTTACTCTGTATGCCTGTGGCAACATCAAGTGTAATGTGTCAACCATCAATTTATCAATCAGTATTTGCCTGTTTTAAGGCTGTATGGGAGGATGAAGCTCTTCATCAATTGGATAGGCTAAATACATTAGATCCTTTGGGCATAAAGGCTCTAGTCAGCATCCTTCGCTGAGTAAGATACTACGCAACTGTCAACGGCAGTCAGATTACGGACTTTGCAGCACTCGCTGTTGGACAACTTTTGGTGTTTCAATTCATGGGATGTAAGATTCTAGATCTTGACGCGCGCGCCAAACTCCACTTGATCTGTGCATTTTTATCTCACAGGTACCTCAGTTTAGGTGGATCTCAAGTCAACTGAGGTTGATTTTGGCTTCCAAATTCAATTAAACTTGCGTCGTATTGCAGAGCCGCCTCCACGTTAGTCCCTCTCTGTCAATTTCGATAATCGTACGTTCAATTTAGATGCAAATCCCAGTTTATCTACAGTGAACCTCGGCATGATATTGTTGGGTGGAAAAGGTTTTTGGTGAGAGCGCACTTGTCCCCGAAGTAGCAATTAGTCCGATGGAACCACGTAAAAACGTCCGACGGACTTTATACGTCCCCAACATGTCTATGGCATTTAGAAATCTGACAGGCCAAGACCATGTCAGCATAGACATACATTACTCAGTCTTTAAACTAGTCTAGTAACTTAGGTTATAAAATGTCTGCACCGCCTTCATTATCTGATCCTTCGGATCCTCCACTCTCTTTACCTTGTTTTCTCATCTCCACAAGCTAAGCTGACCAAAAATGGCGGGCAAAAAACTCCCCGAGCTCCCTGGCTTCACAGCCCTCAACAGCAAGATTCTAGTCAGTCAGAAAACAGCTGAACAACCACCTGCGGACCATCCATCGGCAATTGTTATTTACGGCTGGGGCGATGGTCTTGCCAGACATGTTGGAAAATACGCAGATGGCTATCGCGCGCTTTTCCCGTACTCCAGGCAAATCGTCATTCTGAGCCCCATCAAAGATGCCATGTTCACTGGCCTTGAGGCGCGAACACGCGAGATGCACCTTGTCCTCGACAACCTTGATGGACTTCTCGACGATAAGCAAGCTCCTATTCTCATCCACGCCATGTCCAACACGGGCGCCATCAGCTACGCCACAACACTCAAGGGCTTCCTGGAGAAACACAAGCGACAGATGCCTCACCAACTTCTTGTCCTCGACTCAACGCCTGGAAACCCCTTTTGGTCGTGGGAAAGACTGGGCCAGTGGTCCCACGCAATGGCCCTTGGCACTGCCAAATTCTTCCCTTGGCCTTTTTTCATCACACAAGGCATCTGGGGTGTTTTCCTCACCCTTGACGTTGTGTTCAAGTGGCTGACTGGCGGAGAGCCATCTGGAGCTTTTGCCCTGCGTGTGGTGGATGACAAGAACTATGAGACCACAGACTCCAAGAGATTGTACTTGTACAGCAAGGAGGATGATATTATCTCGTACAAGGACATTGAAGGCTATGTTGCTGAGTCACAGGAGAGAGGATATCTGACTCGATCAGAGATCTTCGAGGGTACTGGCCATGTTGGACATATGCGTGCGCATCCGGAGCAGTACTGGAAGGCGATCCAGGACGCGTGGAAATGGAGCAATGATGAGAAGACTGATGCATAGAGATTGATTTTGTACGATTTATAATGATGAGTAGCGTTGTTATACCACCGACATAGATTTGATAATTGCAATTTGACTCTTTGGAACTAGATTTAGAAAAGCAGTGAAACTATGGAATGTGCTCGGGGCTTCAAACAAGGTCGAGGGGCTTAGCTATACTTCAGCAAAGAAAACATTTTCTTTTTCGCTTCTTAGCCAGAACAACCTTGTACTTCTTTAGTCATCTAAAACCAAGCTTCTAAGCCGCATAACTGCCTGCCTGCTCTTCCTTGAGACAATACAGCTCAACAAGCACAACAAGTTAAGATGGCCGCATGAATCATTGATCTAAGACGCATCTAGCTAATACCCTCCTTCCTTCCTGTAACTTAATCATTCCTTCCAGGTATATTGTAGAAACAAACTGAATGAGACAGGCCTTGATTTTTATGGAATAATTATCCTTAGGAACCCCTTCTAGACCACGAGGGAGAAACTCAGTGCGGCGTACCGTTAGTTAAGAGTGTAACACCAGGATAAAAGTCATGGCCACCTAGTATTCTTGTTGTAATGTCCACCGTTTGTTGAAGTTCTCCACAAATTGTATAGAACTATCCGGAGACTTCAGTGGGCATCGTTGTAATCATGGAAAATCAATAAGGCTGAGGGAAAAGATGTAACATTGGTCGCTCTTGATTACCGTATCAGTCTATGATGATAGTACCTACCTTGTCTAGGTATCTTCCCCGCGGAGTGTAAAAAAATATGATAACGGCCCACTAAGATCTAAATATCTTCTATGCTTCTATTCTTTACTTTTAAAATTTTAGCCCTAATATTTATAAAGAAGATTAATACTTTAAGAAAGTGTAGGTCTGAAACTTATATATGTATTTTTATAATATTATTTCGGCTTATTAGACTATTCCCACTAGGTAGTCATTCTCATGTTTTACTACACCCCCTAGCTTCCGGAGAAACTAGCCGCCCTGATGCAACTAGATCCTACCAGGCCCGGTCCGCCCTCGCCGTAGTTTAGGCACCAATTCTTCACGACTGTTATCCATTTTCAAGACAATTATTTTCACTTCTACAAACTTTGAGATCTCTATTTCCTGCACATCACAGATTTACTCGCACATAACCTCACTCCCGATTTGTCGTCGCTAGTATGGATTACCAAGCTAGTACTACGAAACCCGAGAGTGGGTTTTATCGCCTTCCTCCAGAGATTCTTGCCATGATCGTAAAAGAACTCGTGACTGAAGACGATGAAAAGCGAGATTGGCACTTTTATAGGTTGGGCTCACACCAACAACATGATGGCTATGCATTTAAGCTAACCTGGTCTGTAGATACAAATATTGTCAACTCAAGACTTTAAGGGTCGCCCACAAGCGATTCGCCAACCTCGACGATATCAACAAAATGTTATTCACATCCATCCAGCTAGAGCCCACACGTGCAGCTTTAACGAGCCTCCAGCGCGGCAACTTCTCGCGTCTTGCTGAATTTGTGCGTTCAATCACCTTCATGACACCACCAAGCTGGGCGCTTCTGTTCGAAACCTTCAAATACATAGGAGAGACATATCAAGAGCCGTTTGGCCCATACTTTCCAAGGGAGTTTGGTAAGCCTGTGCTGGACCAGTCTGGGACACAACGCCTTGAAGGCCACGGATCTTTCTCAGAAGAGCAGGTGGCTGAAGGATATGCGGCCTATATACACGAAACCAAGGCTACACAGTCACTACTGGAGGATGAGGATAGCGAGCTCAAGACCGCTTGGGTAGCGATACTCAGAACATTGGGAAATCGTCTACGCAAGGTTCGGATTGTGTCCCGCCAATGTGAAGACATGCGCCAGATAGGATACTTTGACACATCCAGCCAGAAAGGTTTGGAACTACCTTGCCTTCTGAATTCTCACTATCACTCTGAGGAAACCGATGAATATGCCTGCAAGCATGCGAATGCTATAGCAGGTGATCGGCTCTTTATCACAGTCATGTCGTGTCTCGCAGCTTCGGATGTTGCTATTCGTCGCCTGACCATCTCTAACTGCATCACCGGAGACTTCGAGTGTGCCAGTATCCCAGGCTGGCAAGACTTAAATTTGAGTAGCTTAGAAAAGCTCAAGTTTAGTCCTGATATCTCATCTAACGAACTGATGGTGGTTGAAGACAGCGTGCTCGACGACCTTCCATGCTTAGACTTGGGGGAAATCGAACAAAAGAATTCCGACGTTCTACACGCCTTGGTAGACAAGTGTTCTACCTCCTTGAAATATTTAAAACTTACCGCAAAAGGCCCCATAACTTGGCCTAGTCAGCCTGCTACTTTCTACTTGCCGGTGCTTGAGCATCTCGAACCCTCGATCTATAGAGTCGACGAAGTATTACTTCGGCACTGGACGGCACGTATGCCGGCACTGCAGTATCTAAAATTTTCATATCCAGAGCTCGAACAAAGCGACTGTTGGACGGACGGTTGGAGACACGTCTTTGATGCGATCCGTGATCATCCGAACGCAAGTGGACCGACTCCAAAAGGACTTCATGTTGAGTTGGAACATATTGCATTGCGTTGGGCAGATAGTCTGTTATGGAGTGGTGTGGTGTGCAGCGACCCCGAGATCGCTGAAGAGAGGCCAGAGCGTCATTCAGGCCTTGAGGAATGGGAGGACTATAATTTTGCACTTGGGAGACACCTTTATGGCGAGATACCTTACGAAGAGAATCATGTGTTGAGATGGTGGTTGCGCGATGCGGACCCAAATGGTCCACGTATTGGCCCGGGATGAAGATAAGGGGACGATGAGGATATAGACAACGCTCACGAGATTGAAGACCATAGAGATGAGTCTCAAGTCAAAGGTGCGAACTTAAAAAGCATACAGAAAGGCTAGAGGATAGACAACCTAACTCGAGTACTCGCCTAACATGTAGAAATCAAAATGTGCCCATTTTCACGATCTCGGATAGATAATTTGAAGGTCATACACCCGCTGGAAATATCTTTTCCTATCCCTTATATACGTACCTTATTCGATACTCAAAGAAATCTTGCGCCCCTTTTATATACATTCTCGGCCGGTTATATAGCGTATTCAGAGCACTAGGTACACGGAGTAATATAAGCGTCCTCCACATTCCTAGTCCTAGAACTCACCAAAAGGCACAGCTGCCAACAATTATATGTCACGCCATACACCCTCCGACTTGTTCTAGCTGGCTAGCTAGTAGAGAGCGGCACCGTACATTGTTGTGCATATCGGCAATGCGATAAGCGGGGGAGGCTTGGGTCGCGAACCATTTGGCTAAGTCTATGAACGCAGACCGTTTAGATGCATTGTCGCAATACCACGATCAGAAGGAGCCTGGGATAGCTATAAAAAACCAAAATAAGCCACCCTGCCCTGAGTCTTAACACGATATCTTGTTTTCTAAATCTTTTTATATACACATTATCCTGGATGTTCATAATGGACGATCCGAACACCCGCAGCTGCTCTGACCTAACCCAGCCCATTGACGATGGCCTCGACACATCGGATTGGGACGCTAATCTCAACATTTGGGACTTTGTCTCTGAAGACGTTCAGGGACATGCTGATTCCTTCTTCCGAGACGGGCAAATTTCGACCCATTGTCCGGGTTTGGACCATGCATACGAATATTACAACGTCGACAACCAGGCAGGGGAGAGCATGTCCCTTCATTCGTGGGACTTGTTAGGACCCGAAATCTTTGACCTCGAACAGTTTTTCTCACAGGTTGTTATGTGATTCTTTGTAGAAGATCTGATGTATTGACATACTGCGTGTGGGAACAGGAACCCGATTACGGTGCATCTTCCACGAACCCTAACTTGCCGCTGGAACCGCCCATCATCGAACCACCCTTTGAGCCATTTACCCCCGAGGCACTTCAGCAAATGTTGCAACAAGCTCCTCCATCCCAAAATCCAACCCATCGCCGGATGAGGTGACGCTTGTGGTTCCTGGATGGCTCAACCGTGATGCCTCCATGGGTGACTTTGATCATGGTCACCAAGCACGTCGACAACCAGGGAATTTGGCCCATACACCTAAGAAAGATATCAGTTTCGAGGTAGGGTATTCGCGCGTTGGGGATGCTGCTTCAACAGTACATGACTTGCCGGATGGTGGAGTGTATCCGCGAGAGCCACCAAAGATTGGGTTTAGTACTGAACCTTCTCGATGTGCACCGTGCAGATTTGCGAATATCCCACAGGCTAGTCTTCCCACACAACTCTCCAGTTCTTTATGCTAATCTTTGAGCAGTCGAAGTGTAATGGCTCGGTAGGATCAACATGTACTAGATGTGAGCGTCTCAAGTCTCAAGTAGACAAGAAGCTCGCCAATATGCCTCATGAGCTTCTCCTTAGCCCGACCGAGCGGCCTTTGCCGTTGCCAAAAGTCATCTACTTTGAGCTAGGTAAGTTTTGAGCTGTCTCCCTGCAACCGGTTAGTCGACTAAAGTATTTCTCGAGAATGCTGACATATGCATTCACAGTGGAGACACAAAAGCTCCTGGTCGCGCTTCGTGGTGAAGCAGATATCGTATCGAGTTTGAGACCCGGACACTCTTTGGAACCGCTGTTCGATGGTAACATTCTATGCCATATCGATGACAAAGTGGGCCTCTCTCCGTATTCTTCGTCAAGCTCGACAATTGCGATCAAGAGGCTCGCAACTATAGCCAGTGAAACAGCAGCGCGAGCTACTGGTATAGTCGCACCGACACTGGACGCAATCCAACTTGATACATTCATTGACCAAAGACGACCTGCTAGGCAAACTACGAGCCTTGCTCATACTGACGTGAGTAACCCCTCTGACTCTCCATCCAACCGGCGAGAACACTGGTCCCCATATTGACACTCTGCAGCGGGAGACCCTCACCATCGCGTGGAGGTGTTCATACTGGCTGACGATTTTACTAAACTGGGATGCCAATGAGATATATCTCAGCCGAGCGGGCCGTGACACTTTGCCTTCAACGGATGCGAAGAATCTGGTCCTGGAGCTCGCTTATTCTGTCGCTCATCGCATGCAAATGCTCATAAAAATGCTCTGCCAACGAGCCGTCAAGGCGATTTATCAACTTGACGAAAGCTTGGACCCCGTGACAATCTGTTGTGCTCTCTGGATAGTATTCTCCGCCACCCATAAGTTTGAGAAACGCAATTTCAAGGCACAAAGTCTAAAGAACCTGGTATGCACTCAGCCCCCAGCCACACTTCTACAAGACGGTATGCTTACCATCTTGATACCTTGAGGGGAACTTTTTGAGCAGTCTTCGCGAAAGATCAAGGGCCGCGTTCAACTCTCTTGATCAGTACAAGAGGCTGATTGGAGCTTCATGCTGTGGTCGCCCCAGGCATAATCACGGTATCTTTTCGAAGTTGATTGAAGATGCCAAACAGCCAAAAGCTGTCGTTAGCTTTGCATTCGAGCGCCATGTACCCAATCCATCTCTGATGGCTGTAAGGCCAAATGTACTCGATACCGGGTTTGTCTTTCCATGAACGCTCACTACGCACTAGGGAATGAAACACTAACATGATTTAGACTTCAACCTCAGAGCTACTCTGAGATACTTGAGTCCAAAGTTTTGTTCCAAGAGGATGCTGCTTTGTTCTATGGACATGCCAGCCGGAATCTGGCAGCCCCACGACCATCAGACCGTGCTCAACCACAGGTTTTGCCAGACATTGGTTATGCCATGCCTTTCACACAGATGGAATCCCTATTCGCTTCATACACTACCACCTGCGGTGACCCGGTTGCCGAAACACTCGCTTCTCTGTGCACAACTCGATCTCCAGCGTTGACCTCTGCCCCTAGTGTCGATAACCCAAAGGTAGATAAGCCTGGGACTCTTAAAAGGGCACGAGCTTATGTTGGCGAGAGCAAATCTCTTCTCAAGCGGGACACCAAACGGACCCGAAAGAGCCTGGATTCTGAAAGTGTTTGAAATGTGTCAAGGCTGCATGTCGAATGTGTGCACCCCAAGAGGCAAGGCTCTTATGAGCCAAGGAGGCGATGTGTATATGAACCCCTCATGTTATCGTTAGAGCCCATGGGCGGCTTTATGGTGTCGGTTGGTTTTGGTTTTCGCACGCTTGTCGGAGACTGTGAGTTTGCTAGTGGAACATTTTCAACTGTCTTGATACATGACCTCTAAGAGCCTCAAACCTTGGATAGAATCTTTACGACGTAAAAAGAGTACTCACTATAACGCAATTTTTAAGTGACATCGTTTCCAGGGACTATCACTTGTGTCTGTTACTCAGCACCTGAGCTCTCAGTTTTCAGCTATGTCAAGTCACGAGATTGTAATTCGGGGTCTAACATCATGTACTGCACAATGTTGGTAAAGATACTCTCAATATTCTGATTGCCATTCCCTGATCATCACCTGAACTCCTATGGAAACCACACTCCCTACTTGTCCCTACCTCCCATTTCTCTTATTTGCAGACTCACCAGACATGAATGAAGTCACCAGTGTGGTTTTCCCCAGCCTTGGCACCCGGATGAATGAACCAAACATATGCAGTGGCATTTAAGGAGACCGAGGAATACCGCCAGTTTGCATTTCAATTTCCTCGCCAGCTCGTAGCTCAACCTCGGACTTCAATCGTGCCTCCTCTGCGGCCTAAGCTTCAGCCTCTGCCTCTTTTCGGTCTTCAGTAGCTTTCGTTTCGGCTTCAATCCTAAGACGAGTCTTCTCATCAGCCTCTGCCATAGCCAGAGCATGTTTTCGTGCTCGTTCCTCCTCGGATTTTCGTTCAGCCTCTATTCTCTCCCTAGCGGTCTTTTCTGCCTCGAGTCTGGCGTTCTCGATCTCTATCTTAGCTTCTTCTTGGGCCAGCCTCATATCTTCCATGCGTCGGTGGAAAGCCTCTTCAGCTTCTTTACGAATTTGAGCCTTGGCCTCCTTTTGCTTTTTGGCAGCCCTTGCATTTTCTTCCTTGTAAAAATTAATTTCAGCTTCGAGGCGAACCATCTCAGGGTCGGCCTTCATCTCAGCTTCAAACTTAACACGAGCCTTCTCTGAAGCTTCTGCCATAGCCAGAGCGTGTTTTCGTGCTCGTTCCTCCCTGGCCTCTTGTTCAGCTCTCATGGGGCGCTCAGCTTCCTCCTGGGCCTTCTCTGCTGCTGCTTCCTTTGCTTCTTTCTCCTCTTGCAGTGCCCTCTCAAAACGCACTCGGGCTAACTCCTCAACTCTAGCGAGGTCTTCCTCCTCTTTCTGCCTCCTCTCCTCAGCAGCCCTCAATTCAGCCTCGAACTCTATTCGAGCTTCCCGCTCAGCTTTAACACGCTCTCCAGCCTTCTTCTTACCTCGTTCTTCAGCTATCTTTAACTCAGCTTCGAACTTTAGGCGAGCTTCCTCTTCGGCCTTAGCCTTAGCCTGAGCCTCTGCCTGACGCTGCTCGGCAGCCGCTTTCATTTCGGCCTCGTAACTCTTTCGAGCCTCCCTCTCAGCTCTGACGCGCGCTTCAGCCTCTATCTCATACTTCGGCCGAGCTTCTCCGGAGGCCTCGGCCTCTGTCTTATTCATTGGCCACATTGTCATGGTGATGGCCCAGCCAGGCTCTATCACCCTTTCCCAAACAGATGGAAAAATAAGCTCGCCGTCAGGACCAAAAAGGTCGTAATGGCCTTCCATAACATGAGGACCTACTACATCTATTTGGTTAAAAGCTTGTTTAATAAGATCTTCCATGCCCTGGCATAAGGTCAGCAAAATCAATTAGATCCTCTTGCTGAGTACTTACCGCCCACGTTCTGACGAGGTGAAAGGGAAAGCTGAATTTACGACCAACAGCATCCTTAAATCGAATCGGAGCCTGCTCAGGCCTCTTCTTAGCCTCTTCATATTGCGCCTTTGCATCTTCTTCGATACGTTTCTTAAGCTCCTCAGCAGCTTTCTTCGCGGCCTCCTCAGCTGCTGTAGCTTCCGCGGCCTTCTTCTTTTCCTCTTCAATCTTGGCAAATATCTCCCCCTCGGCCTTTGCGCGGGTTTCCTCTTCGAGCTTCTTGGGTTTCTTGCCACCCTCGACTGTTGTAGAGTCTCTTTCGATCCGTACGACATCGTCCACAGTATCTTGAGTACTTATGCTGCTGGCGCGGTCGCTACCAACACGAGAGCCGCCAGGTCGGCTGGGAATAGTAATCTCAGCTCCATCATCAAACCTAATCTCAGTACCCGCCACTCGCACAACGGCCGAACGTGGCACTTTAATGGTAACATTATCAGTGTCGCTGGACAAAGACCGAGTAAGACCAGTTGTGCTGCTTCGTTTGTACTCGCTATCATCATAGCTTCCGCTGCTGGTCTCCGATGCGGTTTGCGGAGTGGTTAACGTTGACCCAGGAGGGTCGGCAGCCTCAGCTACTGTGTCATCGACATATTTATATGTCGCATCATTAAATATACCCTCGCTCCCCTCCCCAATATTAAGCTTTATTCGACACTCTGGGCAGTGCCACCCTGGCCTGGGCGCCTTGTCGAGCCCAACGCACTCGAAGTGGAACCATTCATGGTTACACTACTAAGTGTTAATTCTGTATCTTCTGCTTTGCATGCTTCTGTGATGAGGGAAAAATAGGTGTATACTGCGGAATAACTGCTTACATCGGAGTTATAGCAAGTGACCATGGAACCGAAGGGGGCCCTATTGCAGGGACAGTGCCTTGGCTCACCAGAGTCGTTAGAGCCATCAGACCCACGTAACGGGGCAACCTCTTCTTCAGTTTGTTGTTTGTTCACCTCCGTTTGAGTAGCCACTAGATCGTCAGCTGAGGAAGCCAACGTAGCAGGCTGCTTCCCTGCGCGTTTGTCACTGAACTCTTGTTCATCTATGTCTTTACCATTGGCGCCGGCCACAGGTATGATTGCATCTTCTTCCTCATCCGGCGAAAGAATTCCTTCTGCCAATGGATGTAGAACTGGGGATGGGGCTCTAGAAGAAACTTGAGAGCTATTACCATCGAGTTCGGATGCGACGTTGTTATCTTCGTCGCTTCGATATTCGTCTTGTGCATTATCGTCTTCCAAGCTTGGGAGGGCAAACAGGGCCAACTGTTCGAGATGCCGCCCAACGTGCTTGATATACTTCTTCAACCCCGTTACAGTATGCCCGCACACAACGCATTGATTGGAGGTATCGCTTGAAGCCTCTCTCTCACCACGAGCCACAATAGCTTCCACCTCTTTTTCAGTTGCGCCTGGTAGATGTTGAATTTTGACATGCTGAGTGAGTTCCAATGCTGAGAAAGTTGTTTCATTGCACTTGAATGGACAAGACCACGATCGCCAATGATACTTGGAGACATGTGATTGCCAAACATGGCGGCGATCGAAATCCGTATTTGACTTAGCACAGTGTGAGATGATACAGGTATAGGGACGTAGGTCTCCAAAGACGTGACGTCTGTTGAGTAATGTTAGGGAAAAGTCTAATGGCGTCCGTCACAATAAAGGGGATACTCACTTCCAGGCCGTTCTAGTCCTAGCAGAAATCATTCTATAACAAAATGGACACTCAAAGATTCCATCTTCTGCTGAAGCTGGGAGGGGAGGTACTCGTAGTGGAGGCGGAGGTCTTTGCACGTGTTCGTCTGTGTCTTCTGCAAGAAACCCGGCAGAGGTAGCATAAGATGTTTGTGTCATTCCCGTATCTGATCGACCATCTTCGTCAATGAAATCAGTTCGAGGATCAAAATCCACTATATTTCTCAAGTGTTCTGGGATAGAAGAAGCAACTGTTTTAGGAATAACCTCTGTTCGACTTGTATCTGCCTCTTTGTTGGATGTCCTTGAGTCTAGCCCTGCGGCCATCTTGGCATGATGGGCTTCGCGATATTTAAAGAATTGACGACGTCGAGTGATGAATTTGCCTAGAGTCTCGGCTAGCCCATCGGATAGTTTTGGAAACTTGTCTCGAACATAGGCAATATCATGCGGCTCATAAAACGAGATGTCTTCAGATGGTCCTGCGCCGAGTTTGCGGAATCTTTCGTGTGGTGCTGGGTTCGCAATAGCAACAGAGAGCCGCAGGAGGCAGTCGATAGCCTCTCCTATATCTTCCAGTAGCGTCGACAGGCCAGCGTTTGTTTGAGGCCCATCATCATCATCAGAGTCGGAGAAGTCATCTCGGTCGTCGTGATCCACGCTACCCAAAGAGGCTTTGTCATCTCGAGAATCTCCGTCTGACTGGATTTGGTGCAATTCGGAGGCTCCTTGGAAGACTAGTGAAATAGCATCTTCCAAAGACTCAGATAAGTCCTTCAGAAGGTAAAGAACCTGCTGTTGTAGATGTGGCGCCTCTCTGAGCCGATGATCGAGCGATGCCGGACCGCTTTGATGAGCTGCCTGATTGCCCGCCCACATTTTGAAACGTGTGAAGTCATTTTCTAATGTGAGTTCAATCTTATTTGGTCCTTTGAGGTCTAGAAGACTGGTGGAGTCAGATAGTTCGTTAAGAGAGCTTTCGAGGCTACGAAAGGACTCGAGTGTCGTGAAGACATGGCTCGCGATTGTCCCTGATTCTGGATTATGGCTCATGGCGATATCTGGTCTATATTTAAGTCCGAACCAATATGCGAGGACTTGCGACTGGCTCTTTGTTGGTGACTATTTTGTTCGAAGTGTCATTGACAGCGCTGCGGTAGGTGTCGGTAGCCACAAGAAAGACCTAACTGAATGATCAAATTGCTTGAAAGTAAGGCTGTTGAGAAATTTCAGCTCCGTGAGGGGTATAACTCCCTGTGGGCCAACGATTGGGCTTCATTGGGCTCGTGATATGCAGGTCGTAAGATGATCCTCCCCCCGCCAATATTCACGCAAGCCTTGTTTTTCGAAACTCAGAAAATCCAATTGAGAGGTCTCATGAAGTCAATCCTTCGAACATGTCGGGCCTTGAAGTTGTCGGTATAGTCTTGGGATCGATTCCCTTGCTCGTCTCAGCGTTAGAAGCTTACAGCAAGTTCATGCGGGACTGGGGCGAGGCTCCTAGGGAGCTCAGGAGTCTCAACCGCCGGTTGACCACCGAGGGGGCAAGACTGCGCAACGTCTGTTATCTTCTTATAAACGATGTGGTACCCCAGCAAGATGTCGAACCAATGCTGTCGAATCCATTCGGACCGCTATGGCAAGTTCAGGAGACCAACGACAAGGTTAGGCGGAGGCTGTGGGATGTCTACAAACCATTCGAAGACACGGTAGTAGACATTAAAGAAACTTTTGAGAGTATCACGCAGCGACTTAGAGTCGAAATCTCTCGCGATGGACAGGTGAGAGGATTTCGCTTCTTAATCAAGGCTTTAACTAACATACCTAATTCAGGTCGAGTGGGTGAACCGAGGACGAGTAAACAAAGAATTCAAAAAGTTGCTGTATCGTGTTAAGAGAGACGATTACAAGGATGACCTCAAAGACATCTCCGAAGGGATTAGTCACCTCCAGGATCTGGCCAAAGAAAGCATCGCTTTTGAACCTCTTCGGAGGAAGGAATCACGCAGCAAGCTGTACAAGATCTTACGGGATCTTTCGACAAGCATGTATCGAGCACTTTGCTCCAGCATCCTCTGCGCCGACTCGCACGATGTGAGTTTCGAGCTTGCGCCACAATTTATTGAAATTGGGTATGAAGCAGAAGATGAGAAGGTGATGAGGGACGCACAATTCAAAGTGGCTATTTCGTTCGAGATGGTCGAGGGTTCAGCAACAAAACGTTTTTGGGACGAGGTTAACATCAAGACGGCAACTTCATTGACCATAGCACCGCTACAGCAACCCTCAGCAGAACTTCAAACAAGGAGTACAAAACGTGTTTCATTCGGGCCCAAATCGGCATTATCATTTATGGGCTCAGCCAAGTCAACGTATGATATCAAATCAGCGATGGCCATTTCCAGTCGGGCTGCTACAGATTTTGCTTTCATCAAGACCTGTCACATAGAAGATCCAGGAGTAAAACCGCCTCTTAACCTCTGTGCGGCTCTTAGAAAGAGCCGCAAAGCACGGCCTGACTGCTACGGCCACCTTGTTGATGCCGAGCGTGACGATCGTCACTTTCAAGTATACCCGCTAGGAACAACGACCAATAGCGACAGTTGGTTGATAGTCACTCTAGATGATATTCTAGAGGGAAAAGGGGGACTACGGCCATTGGTCTCATTGGCAGAGAAAGTTCAGCTTGCCCTAGCTATTGCCTCTAGTGTGCTTCAGCTGAGCAAGACCCCATGGCTCCCGGAGGTTCTAACACGAAGGAATGTGCATTTCTTCAGACGCAATGATTCTTTCTCCTACAATTACCCTTTTCTTCTGAGGACTTTTCCAACCAACTCACCTAACTGCTTGAAAGCTACTCCTACGCCCTCAAGACTTGGATGCATCCCTTCGAACAATCCTACCCTCTTTGCACTTGGAATTTTACTGTTGGAAATCATCTTAGGATCTTCTTTTGAGCAGCTGCGGCCAGAAAAGAAAGCTTCCGACTTTGACGAAAATGGTATCCTTCGCGATTGGATGGCAGCGCATGAGCTGCTGGAGCAAAGAGTAGCATTGATAAACCCAGTCTACAAGGACGTGGTTCAGCTGTGCATAGATTGTGATGACTCCAAGGGTCTAGATCATGATGGCTTTCGGGAAAGGGTCTACAACGGCGTTGTTATGCCGCTGGAGGCGATATCGGACTCTACGAAGCTTGGGATTTGAGGGGAGTGATTACTAGTATGTAGTGGACAAAATTCAACTTGATAGCCAAGAGAACCCAACCATTGAATAATCAACATTCTGTAAATACAATAGTGAGTGCACTTTCGGCAACGGAACTTCTTCAGTAACCGAGAGAAGTGATCAGCACGTCAGCTAATGTCATGAAAAAGTGACGCGAAACGAGTTGCACTCAAAATGGGTCAACTGGGCCTTTTCGCTACGCTACCAACACGATCAACATTCAGGATTCGAATGCCGGATAACGACCGTCAGAAAAGGGGTGACAAGGAGGATCCTTGAAGGACACCCCACAGAATTATACCACACAAGTCGGTGTTAAGGCTGATCCCGTTTAAACTTCACAACCCCAGTCACTCAGTCGTTCCTTCTAACTTCTGCCCCAGGACTCGTCCTTCTCTGACCGTTAGGCCATAGCGTCCTAGTCAGGGCATAATGAGAGGCACTTCTGTCTTTCTCCTTTCCATACCCCTAAGATAAAATGAAAATTCCTATCAAATCCACAGACTGTTGGCACTAACACGTACTCTTTCCTTTTTGAGATATTGTGATTCTGAGTTTTGATGTCTACCAAAATCGAAACTTCTTTAACTATTGCGCTCCCAACATGACCAGCCGGCTCGAGTTATCAGACGTTGAGTTCATGACCAAGGGCTACCGGGATCGAACGATTCTCGTCTTTGCCATATGTTATCCCTTGGCTGTTGTAGCTGTTTCTTTACGGTTTCTCAGCCGTGTGCTCGCGAAGAACAATTTCTGGTGGGATGACTGGCTATCATTGACCGGCCTGGTACGTTCACTCTCTGTTATAATTGTGGTACGAAGCTGATAGAATCTATCTCTGCAGTTCATGACGGGTGGTTTTGTTGCCTGCGTTCTCTTATGTCTCCCAAGTATCGACTTGATCAACGGTAATCAGCGCATCACAAACGAGCTGATGAGCCATAACGCCAAGGGTGCATACGTTTCCGAGATGTTTTACTACTGCAACCAGCTCAGCTTGAAGTTTTCTATTCTCATGTTCTACTGGAGGGTATTTGCATCTTCCGATTACATCAGAAAAGCCATCTACTACATCGGAGGTGCCATTATCCTCTGGTTTACCGCGTCGGTCAGTAGTCATGCCCTGCTCACCATCGAGGCATTCTGACATATTCTGAACAACAGTTCATTGTTTCCGCCTTACAATGCGTTCCTGTTCAAGCAAACTGGGACCCCATCGCCAAAACGCAGCCCGGTGTCAAATGCGTCGACTTGAATGGCTTCTTCTTCGGTACCTCGATTCCCAATATTCTGGCTGATCTGGTTCTTGTGGTTCTGCCAATTCCACAAGTAATACAGCTAAAGATCACGATTGCTCAAAAGATATTTGTTATCATGTTCTTCGTACTTGGTGGATTGTAGGTTCCCTCTTCCAGTTCCAGTGCGTTTTTACTGACTGTTACAAGCGTTGTTATCACGTCCATCATACGATTGAAACTCATCACTGAGGTCAACTTTGCCACATTCGCTGTCAACTGGACAGTCGATAATTCTGTTGTCTGGACCATTGTCGAGAACTGTTGTGGTGTCATCAGCGTCTGTCTCCCATCTCTACGACCCATCATCAAGCTCGTGCCATGGAAGGCTTTCCAGCACGCTTTTACTCGCAGTTACGGCGCGAGTCGCGATTCCAAGTCCAGGTCAAAGACGAGAACCAGGACTGGGACCAACTTTTTCGATCCATCGCGCCAACGCTCCCAATGGAGCCAGATCGGATCTAAAAATGCTGGGCCGTCGGATGAACATGGCATTCGGAAGCACACGCAGATTGAAGTTAGTTCTATCGAGATGAATGCAACGTCCAACTCGAGTCAGGTCCAGCTCGCAGGAGATCACAGCGATACCAAGAATTGATATTGGGAACTTTGGCAGATATGGGTTGCAGTTGATAATGGGATGAAAAGCAAGACGCTGCCTATGTAATGATACCTCAATTATACATATCACAAACCAAGATCTCCAAATGCACGGTTGTCAGTTCTCAGTATTGTGACGAAACCAAACTGCCGGGAACTCTCTACGTTCGCTCTCACATGGTTGGTAACCATTCTCTTGGTTACCAACAAGCAGCCAACAGGATCCGAATGTACGGATAGCCAAGCGATTTACTTCTTGATCAAGAAAAATCACACAGAATCGTGATGGGTATCGGGAAAGGGGAGGCTCAGGTACCCAATAACCGTTACACTATGTCTGGGTCAGGTCCATATATTCCCACCAAAACCCCACGTCTCAGGCTGGCATTCTCCCCATGCAAAACCTTTTATAGAAGGATCAACAACCTAGACAAAAGCGCCGATCGATACTTTAGAAGTGCTTGGCGGCTCTTCCACTCCTTGGTTTTCTACTTCGAATGAGTCGTAGGACTTCTAGCGTTATGTCGCTGTAGAGTTTTTGACAAAATTGGTATAAAAGATCAACGACTTCTTGAGCTAGGGCTGGCTCCGTGCCGTTCCGTTCGCCACAACTTTAGTTTTAGTTTAACTTTACGAGTCAAGACGCGGGAATACGCGGGATTTGGATGGTCATAAGGATTCACGCAAGGTAGTAATGAAATTTGGTCTCCATCCCCCATGGATTATGGCATCACCATATGACATCCATGTAGGGACGGTCAAGGATCCTTGACTAAATGATCATGTAAGTGATCGTCACGCTTAGTGATGGATATCTCTTCATATACGTATACGTATTCCATCGCCCGCCTTCCCCTTGCTTTTTGTACCTTCCCACCCTTTTTCTTACTGCCGACTGTCGATCTTAGGTCGCTAGCTGCTTCACATTAACCGCGTGGTGACAAGCAAGCCAAGAACCTGAGACGTCAAGATGAAGGGTCTTTTCATTCTCGCCAGCTTCTTCCAAGCGCTCCAAGCGTCGACCATCAATATCGACATCGATGTCTCGGCAGGCATTGGTAGCCCGGCCAAGGGATCTCTCCTCGAAACTGGCCTGGTAAAGACCCAGGATGGAGTTCACCTTAACTACACTCAGGCTGGACCCCAGGGCGGCCAGAACCTGCTCTTCATCCCAGGATGGCGACAATCTGCTGCAGAGTGGAAGAAGCAAGTCAAGTACTTCTCCGAATCCGGCTACCGAGTTACCGCCTACGACATGCGCGGCCATGGCGAGTCTGAGAAGCCCGACTTTGGCTACCGTCTGAGCCGCTTTGGCGCGGATCTCAACGACCTCTTGACCACCCTCAACCTCTGGAACGTGAGCATCATCGCTCACTCGATGGGTTCTTCCGTAACCTGGGCTTTCTGGGACCAGTATCCCGAAGAACGCCAGCGAATCGACCATTTCGCCCTCGTTGACCAATCTTCTGTCCTCGTAGGCGATCCTACCTGGACACAAGAGCAGGCTGATACATGGTCCGCCGCTCTTTTCACGCCCGAGCAGACATACACCTTCGCCAAGAACATTTCTCTCGAGACTCCCCCCTTCGTCAAGTCCATGTTTTCCCCCGATGTCCCTGTAGTAGACTATGAGTGGGTTCTTGCGGAGAACAACAAAATGAGCGACAAGAACGCCGCGAAGCTGCTCATCAATCACGCTTTTGCCGACTGGCGAGATGTCCTGCCCAGGATCAATATCCCTTCGCTGGTGATCTCTGGTGATATCAGTGTTAATAATGCCTCGGGCATTGCGTGGGCTGCTACGCAGATTCCTGGAGCCAAAAGCCGGACGTTTACTGCCAAGGAGAAGGGAAGCCATTTTGTTTTCTGGGAGAACCCTGATCTTTTCAACAGCGTTATCGAGAAGTTTGTCACTTCGTAAACGATAAACCGTTAGCAAGTAAAACTCGTCGCTCGTCTTGTATTATCTATAGATATTCTTTCAAGCCAGACTTCAAGGATTGTATCAAGCTTCCTTTATAGTTCTCAGTTCAAAGTCTATATTAGTTCCCGGTACTCAACCATAGATTAACGTAATATAATGACGACCTTTATCTCTTTTTATTCTTACTTCGCTCCCAGGCAAACCACCCTAATCTTCCGATAATCATCGACCCCATAATCACGCTACTTACTATTACCCATGGAACTAGCATCTTATAACTTATCTGAATCTTCTCACTGCCTTGGGAGTTACCGGCGTTGTCTGATAATGCACTGGGGTCGCAGATGATTCGAAGTTGATAATTCCTGCACTGAAAAGGTCTTGAGAATTTGCTGTTAGTAGCCTTACTGGCACAAATCAATCCATATCCTAGGGCTCCTACCGAAACGAATGTAGCTGGTAAAAATATCAGCGTAATGACGGTGACAATGCGCATGGTGACGGCTTCACTTTCACCACGCTTTGCCAATTCCCACATGGAGTTGTTAAGGTCTTCCTCCTTCATCATCTTCTGCGCTTCAAAGTGTTGAAATAACTATTTCTATAAGAAGTCAGAACAAAAGATTTGGTATACGACTATAAGCTTCTGGCGGGAACTTAGTGAATATATACTAGTGACTTCCGCTTAGCATAAGCATGCAAGATCTTGGTTAAGTGCTTGATGTGCATCTTCGTCTCGTATGTCAATTCGTCAATCTGAGAGAGAAATTCTTCAAGACCTTCTTCGCAGGATGTGGTAGCCTTCTTAGAGAGATGATCACGACGCAACAGAGGTGTAATTTGCTTATGAAAGAGGTCCCTTAGAGATATCAGAGTTCCTTCGTTTGATTCCACAACTACAAGAGCAGCGTTGGCTTGCCGTTCCAAGAGTTGAAGATTTGATAAGTCCAATGTGCTGAGTAATGGTCCACCACGAGGGTCCCTCGGCAAGTCAATGGACTCTGTCTGCAAGGTTCAATGATGAGTTGTCACCTATAACTCCCTATTCGAGCCTAAAACGTACCGTGTTGAGGTTCTCCTCTGCACGAAGGATTGTAAGTCTCCAGTTTTTTATGGCTGCGTTTATAAAAGCCAGATGAATTCTAAAGCTTGTACGAAAAGCGTTAGAGTAAGTGTTGAAGCTTTTCCCGTGCCATTTCCTGTCGCTGTATATTTCACCGACGCTCTTAGCCAACGAACGATGAGGATCGCCTGTGATCCAGACCTGGTTGCCTGTGTCGAGGTCAAAGTGATGATAGACCGATACTTGACGATATGACCAACTCCATCTATCCTTGAAGTCTTTACCGAAGTTGGAGATAATCTTGGTATTATAGCAAATTTGATACCGATGGCCACTCCTTTCTAGGTTTGGAATGATGGCTCCTGGATGAGGATTTAGCGTTGTAATGTCGTTTCTGAATCCGCTTGACCGTATCTCTCGTTCCTGGCTTTGCTAAGTTCCATAAACAAAAAGGAAGTCAAGAAAGCTCGGCATCACTTGGTGATAGGAGAGTAACCGAAGTAGCATTTGGTCGCTCAGTTGCAACGGGTAAACGGCGACTATAGAGGGCAAGAAACTAGTAATTATCATGTATTAGTCATGTAGCATAACATATCTAAATTTCAGATGTTATTAAGAGGGCTTATACATCAAACGACATCGAGGGTCTGCTTTTATCAGCTGCATTGGTGCTATCGGAAAGACCAACGACTACCCATGAAGATGTTTAATGAGGCCATGCTCATCCAAGATAGTTCTTTGATTAATCGAACCATCTTTCAAAATATCTCGAATGCTGAACTTTGGTAACTCAGTAGGTTCCTGAGTTGAAAGCACCTCATTATGCCGTAGCAACAAAGGCTCCTTCGAGTTCTGTCGTTCTTCAAATCAGGTACGGTACGAGGCGGAAGGATCCTCATCATACCGCTCGTCGGCAGATCTCGGTACAAGGTGTTGAGGATATGATTCATATAGTCTATAAGAATCAATACATTGCACAGGGATTTCAAGAAGTTGTGGATAAAGATCCGATTGTGCCGGCATGGTATGATATAGCACGGAACTGATTGAAATAGATATTGAGGAATATTCAAAGCATTACAATATTGACACGACGGTAAAACCCCTCATGTGCACGTCATGACGGTTGCCTATAGGTCGGGGCTGCAAACGTCCTCCTTGGCTCACAGCCTGATATTTTGGGTGATGGGTTGGAGATGGGATCACGCACACATATCTTTTAAACTCGGCCAACAAGGGTGATTTTGAAAATAGTCAAGCAGAGTGTCAAGGAACCTTCTTCACTGTAATATCTAATCATACTACAAGATCAAGCGTATGTTATGGGTCGGGCGTATAACTGTCCCGCCTCATCAGCCAGGTATCATTGCCAAGCCGGTGCGATCGGAGTTCATCCATCTCCTGTTGTTCTCTCTGTCCAAATATTCAGTCAGCGACAAGTTTGATAAAACCATTGAGGTCAATGACTACCGATGTCAGTTTTCTCGGGAGATAAAAGATGTATCTGTCACCGATGCTAGATTGATCGAGATCTAAGCAAAATTGGGCTTGTTTCTCCGGTGTGTCGACACTGAACAACTTGATGAGATAATCTCGAAGTACGTCCCAACGAAGTTGACAAGTAGATGTAGAGCACATCACCAAACAGAAGATGTCGAAGATGTCGGTTGAGATTCAGGATTAGCCTCTTTGGATCTTGACTTTCTTCACCAAGATCTTCCTCTTTGCGTCCCGTCGCCGGTCTCGGGGTCTATCATGATAAGGATTAGGATGATTAGTGGTGCGTGTTGTCTCTAACAGTCTGGCTGTCGTCGTTATTATTAGAAAGAAGTAGTAGCGCCCCCAAGGGTTGAGGTAATGCTGACACAGATCCAGTACCTGCTTAAATGGTAGGCCTGAACTTCTAATATCAAGCAGCAGTAACGAAAGAAATCTCGCACTTATCTTTTGAATTACTGTAAACCGACGGAACTGAGAAATTACGATGAAATATCTCCATATAACATCTGTAGCCCCATTCATAGCACCAGTTATGAAGCGCTAGAGTCTAACCTCCACGAAATATAAACAAGCATCGTGTTGATGCCACGTACCCTAGACCAACCTAATTCAAACCAACGGCTTTCATACAGCGGAGCAAAGACAGAGAGAACGACGGACGGCAGCATAGAATCGCACAGAAAACAGTGCAGCGGTATAGCTATTACTCAGAATTGTTAGGTTCAACAGCATATTCATGTTCAGCTTGTTCCTCTCGGCCTACTGACTCGACACGGAGACTAACACGGCGGTCGGCGCAATCACTCCCGCATCACGATAAAGTCGCCGAGGTACTCATCTCATGCATATAAAGCGATGACAACAGAGTATCTTCTATGCGCTCAACAAGAAAGTAAATCCTTCAAATTCCGAAGGTCGGTTGATTCTAACACAATTTTCTTCAATCCCGCTTTAGATTAGCTTCAGCATGACCCGCTCAATCACACGAGACCAAGAGAAACTCTTCATTCCTTTGGGAGGCATCGACTTTGGCCCCAAGACAGACACATCCGGAGTAGTCCATATCTACTTGCGGGCTGGCGACAACACGCCAGGTACAGGCCTCCATTGGCATGAGACGCACACCGAGTACCTCGAAGTCGTCCAAGGCTATGCCCTCGTGACAGTCGGAGACCACACAGCTGTCTTCTCCAAAGACGACGGTATCATCACAATACCACGGTATACAATCCATCAGTATATGCGTGCAGACAAGATAGAGAAAGGCAAGGCCGGAAAAGGAGTGGATCTCATTGTACGGGAGTGGACAAAACCAGGCGATGGTGATAAAGAGATCTTCTTCCGCAATATACTCAGCTTATTGCAGGATAAGAAGGATACTGCGCTGGGGACAGTAGGAATGCTCTTTTCTATCATGGTGGTGTCATGGTCTCACGATAACTATCCTGTTTTTTGGAGAGGGCCAACGTTCCTTGGGAAGGCTGTGCAAAAAATTGCCAGGAGAGTTGTGACATACGCTTTGCTGGGAAGCCTTGCTTTCGTGGGACGGCTTGTAGGATGCAAGCCGCAATATCCTGAATATACGCCACGGAAAGCTCGTTGAATAAGATACTCGAATTGTTCGCATCGTGCATTGTTTCATATTCAACGCCCCACGAACACAGGCACCGCTCTGAGTTCGCGTGAAGGGCTTGGCTACCCACCTTACCCTGTATTGACACACTTGTCATTAGGTTTCATCCAGTCTGATACTCGGCCTCGCTGCTTCGTAATGTCCTGTGCATGTTGTCAATGGCTTCATCTTAGCGAGACAGCCACCGATCCGCGACTCGGCCGAACTACAAGCCGCATTATCAAACGAACCTGGCTGACCTTAGCCAAAGCTTATCAAGTTTCAACATCGCCAATGCTCAAAGTTCCCGTGCGAGAGCCGACGAGCAAACCCACAAGGCTGGAACACAAATGTGGAGGCGCAATTCCGAAACCAAGGAATACCAAGCAGCGAGTTTAATTAGCTCGATTCTTGGGCGGGAGTATTTCCAGATCTGGCCTGCGTGCATGAACCTATCCGCCCAGAAGTCGGGATGGCACCTCGTCTCACGATCGACGAGGCGCGAAAGCCAAAAGCCATTGTCAGATCTGCCTTTGATGTTCTCGCTCGGCCTGGCGCATCGCGGACATAATACGAGCTTAGCTGTAGGCTGCCTATTTAGCTGAACTGAGAGTTTCACAGCATCACGGGCGATGACCGATACGACCCGGAGGAGATTTGCAAGGTCCCGGACAATTAAAACAAGCATTGCGGACGAGTGCTGATCGTTTACGGAATCTGGAAATTCCCCGAGCAGGCTTGTGTGAAGATCGTCCACGCGTGCAGCCGAGGCATAAACATGCAATGCAGTAAGCAAAAGCGGCATTTCTATGTATGTTTCAGGCTACGAGTTGTTAAGTTATGCCTCAAGTCATCTGAACAACGGACCAAGATCATGGCTCTGAACCTTCTTTGTCCTCATCCTTGGCTTGGCTTACATATCAGAGACGTGATGTGATCTTAGCAATGCACAAAGCTTGTGTTGTTTCGAGAGGCCTGTGCATAGAGCCACGCGTTTCAGATTGCATGCGCCGCAATGCCTCTCTAGCCTCTATGCAGCGAAAGCTTCTTATGGAGACTAGCCCCGGATGGACCATTTCCAGAACGGAAATATGCAGAACCAACAGCATGCATAAGAGCCAAGTCGCTGGCATAGAAGGTTCCATGAAACCTTCTCTAGAGCAAGCTAGCGAACGCCCCCTGAGCTTGGAGAGATTGGAAAGCTTTGGGATATGATGTCAGGCAGGGGAGGGGAGATTGGCGTTGATAGTCCAGCTGTTGGTGCACTTCGTTTCTTTTTACAAGGGATTTTTCTCTTGGCAGATGTTATCATTGACAAGAGTCATGATCAAATCTCACGATGAGAAGAAAAAAGGACAGAAAGGAAGAAAAAATAACGGATAGCTACGTTTGATATGGAATGATCCTCTGAGCAGGATTTTGGTCACCAATTCTCGGCAAAAGACAGACATCCATTATCTCGAGTGACGGTGATTGGACATGTTGTGGTGATTAGCCGCCACGACATTGCGCACATGGCATTTTGGACGGTAGATTGAGCCCAGACATAAGTTGGTCGTTAAAATGTGATATGGAAGAAGTAATCAATCTTTGATAGCAGTTGGGACATGACAACTTCATGTTGATAATGAGAACGCATCGAGATTCTCCTCGGACTTGACGGGTTGATTTTGCTTTTTCTATCAGAGACTGAAAAGGATCACCGACCCGACCCGTCTTCCTGGCTTGCACATTCATGCAAATGCAACGTTCTTCTGGAACGTCTTGTCCCCATGGAAGGAAGGGGAGGGGAACCACACCACCATCCGCTCTGGCGGATTCAGGGGCTCATCCATGTCACAATCCCCTCTTTGGGCGTCAACCTGGTCGCTTCTTTCCATGTGACGCTGCAGTAGCTAAGCCGTTACGGCATGTTTTAGCTTGAACGGCGACGGTGGTGGTCCGCGAATCCATCATCGAAACCTAGAAATCCTTTCGAGCCATGGGTTATGGGCTCTAGTCAGTCTTGTCGATGGATTCAGAACCCCTGTTGATCCCTGAATCACAAAAAACATGGGCTAGAAGAGGTTAGTGAATGCTTGGTAACACTCGATACCGAACATTTATTGATTATTGGTGTTTCGCAGATTGGTTTGCGGTCGGCTGTAGTCGTGTAGATCAGGGTCTTGGCCAGAATCTCACTAGAAGCCGACGACACGATTCATGCGCGGTTTAAAGGGGTTTTTACCAGAAACCGTCCTTTAGAAACTTAAATCGTCATTAGCAAGTCATGACAATCAAATGCTCATAAACCGGAAACAACAATGGAATTTTCAACTAAAGTGCTCTGGGGATCGGTGAGGGTTTGGGCTAATTTGAAACAGATGCGCACCGGGGAGACTTCTTTAATGCCCAAAGAAATGCACGTCCCCCGAACTCATCGCACGGACTCTATCGGCTGGACTTGCGCTCTGTAATACCGTGTCGACTCGACTGTATCGCGCACAGTACCAACGGGGTCTGATCCCCTTTCTTTTCCCCTCCAGATCCTGAGTGTCTCTTGGAATTGTTTCTCAATAGTTGGTCAAGAGAAACAGACAGTGATACAGACACTGCCAGAATAGGGAACATTTGTAATCATCCGAGTCAGAATCAGCCATCAAATCCAATCCTCGCACTCAAACTCATCTCATTATCAGCCCAGCGCCTAAAGTATCAACTAAACAGAGACCCTCCACTGGCTCCAGCGCCAACCTCTGAGCTGGGCCCCCCGCTACCAGCCGCTAATTGCAACCGCCGCCCGCGCCCGCCTCCACCTTCTGTCTCCAGTCCAGCCCAAGCCAAGCCCAGCCCAGCTCCAGCTCCTCCCACTTTCGTCTTCCTCCTTTAAACGACTTTCCCATCTACCGTCGGGTTCAACCTTAACCAACGCCCAGCCTCGTCCCCTTTGAGAATTGCGGCTCGACGATTAATTTAATTCACTTCCTCTTTGTCCATAATCATTTACTTGACATCGGACTACTTGGCCCGCCTGCCAGATTCTCTTCAACTTCGGCATCGTCGATCCGCTTCAGTGACCCCCCTTCGATCGCTCCACCGCCTGACCCGAGACCACCACCACCATTACCTCTGCTTCCCAACCAGCCATCACAAAGCGCGCGCCGGAAACAAAGCGTAGGCTTCCAGAGGGATACACACTGCGATCGACCCTTTATCCTTTTCGTCGCGTTCAACCTACGGTTCTTTCTACGCATCGACTCTTTCAAAATCCCTTACCCCGCCTGTCTCGCTGCCGCGAAAAATCAACGTTCAAATCTTACGCTTCGATTCACCGCCGAATGACGTCGAACCGCTCGTTGAAACGTTCCTGAGTCGACGCCAAGCGACATCCCTAGACATTCCTAGCCATAAATCCAGCAACCCCTCGTTGGCGCTTCCACGACCTCCCTCGACATCCTATCTGCTGCATCGTTCCCTCCCTGCCGCCGCCTTCGTCTCTCCCAGTCGCTCTACCTCGACGGATGGCGTAGAAGGCTATGGCCCATGCCCCGTTGCTTCGAAATAATACAACTCCGATCTTTCAGTCAAACTCGAACGGATTCGGTGGCCTGCCGCAGACCAGTATGAACCATGCGCCGCGCGCCAGCCAACTCTCGGGCTCGACAGCCTTTGCTGGCTCTTCGGCTTCGCTGAGCTCCCTCGCCAGCGCCGCCACAGTCACCCCCCAGAAT
Source organism: Fusarium sp. MBC 119 (assembly GCA_030411635.1). Taxonomy (NCBI): domain Eukaryota; kingdom Fungi; phylum Ascomycota; class Sordariomycetes; order Hypocreales; family Nectriaceae; genus Fusarium; species Fusarium sp. MBC 119. The sequence continues at coordinate 131,319 of JAPERM010000087.1, forward strand.
GGCGGCCCCGTCCTCGCCACGGCCAACATCATCAACCAAAAAGCCGATGCCTCGCGCTCCCTCTACCAGATTTGCATCTCTCTCAAGCAGCGCCTGGCCCAAGTTCCTGGCTTCGACCCTTACCTCGACCAGCTCGACCCCACAGATCCCGTTGATCCGCTATGGAGCCTATTTCGTACCGGATACCCTCTGCTCCTCATCTACAATGCCTTGCGACCTAACGAGGAGCTGAAGGTCGAGGATTCTAGCGCTAATGAAGCTAAGAAGTCCAAGATCGCCATCTTCAAATTTGTTCAGGCCTGCATGAAGGATCTGGAGATCCCTTCCTCCCATAGCTTTGTGATAGCCGACTTGATGGGTAACGACACTAGTGGCTTCGTCAAGGTCGGTAACTCCGTCCTATTCTTTGCCTACTGAGCTCATATTGATTATTTTAGGTAACTCAAGTCGTTAATTACGTCTTGGATCGTGCAGAGGAACGCGGTTATCTCCTCCAACCCCAGCAACCTTATCCTGAGGATGACCCTACCAACGCGCCTACTGGTGGGCAAATGTCCTACCGAGACCACATCATCCGAGAACTTGTCGATACGGAGCGAAAATATGTCCAAGATCTTGAAAACCTACACGACCTGAAAAAGACTCTCGATCAGCAGGGTGAGATCCCTGGCGATACCCTTCATCAGATCTTCCTCAACATCAATGCAATCCTCGATTTCCAGCGCCGCTTTTTGATCCGTGTGGAGACGACGAATTCTATGCCCCCTATTCACCAGCGATGGGGAGCTCCATTTGTTATGTATGAGGATGCCTTCGATATTTACCAGCCCTTTATCGCGAACCAGCGCAAGGCTGCCCAGATTGCCAATCAGGTCTTTGACAAGATTCAACGTTCCGCGCATCCTGTGGCAGCCGACTTCAACACTCTCGATGGTTTCCTGCTCAAGCCTATGCAAAGGCTGGTAAAATATCCTCTGTTGCTCAAGGTGAGTTGATAAGATTTTTTCTCCCTCAGGGTTCAACAACTAACACATCGCAGGACTTGAACAAGAAGACAGAGGATGAGGAGACCAAGATGGACTTGACCAGCGGTTGCGAAGCTGCTGAGCGAGTCTTGTCCAAGGCCAACGAGGCTGTGAACCGCGATCTGCTAGATGAAGCCCTGGAGGACCTCACCAACCGTGTAGAGGACTGGAAGAATCACAAGGTGGAGCAATTCGGCAAGCTCCTTCTGCATGGCGTATATGGTGTCATCACTGGAAAGACAGACCAGGAGAAGGATGTAAGTTTCGCACCTAATAAAACTCTGCTGACCGTCGCTGACTATGATAAGTACGAAATTTACCTTTTCGAATCCATTCTCCTGTGCTGCAAGGAGATCTCGTCGAGCAAGAGCAAGGATAAGAAGGACAAGCTGCGATCATCAGGCCCCAAGGTCCGAAACAAGAACGCTAAGCTCCAGCTTAAGGGCAGGATTTTCATGACTAACGTGACTGATATTGTGTCCTTCTCCAAGCCAGGTAAGTTGTCCACAACATCAATTCGGAAGAGATTACTAACTCCCGTCAGGAAACCACAGCGTGCAGATTTGGTGGAAGGGGGATCCGGGCGTTGAGAACTTCGTTATCAAGTTCCTGAACGAGGAGACATTGAGGAAATGGGTGATGACTCTGGAGACCCAGAAGAAGCATAACGTGCCGCGCCAATCGACAAACTCCGACACACTTTCAACCGACTTCGCCTGGACACGAGACCAAGTAGCTGGCTTGGAGAATCCATATCTACAAGAAGAAGAAGATGACGATGACATTGGACCAGCAACAGCGCCAGTGTTCCCTGTTGCCCCTCCTACCATGGGAATGATGCCTCGAACAGCCTCAAGCAGCAACCTTCGTGCTCGAGCAGGAACCGGAGAAAGTTCTGCGTCACTTGCTGGTATGGTGAGAGCGCCTCCACCTCGGTTCCCTCTGCCTGCACCACCCGCTCCGCTCAGCCTCCAGACACAAGGTAACGGCGCCCCTTCACCCGGCGCCTGGGCAGGCGACAGCTACTTCTCTCCAGTCGCCGAATCACCAGCCTCATCAAGGACGAGCACTGCCAGTGGAATGTTCACGACGCCTCATTATGGCTTCCCCAAGTCTGGCACTCCTCAGCCAACATGGGAGGATGCTAACGGCAACCGATATACTGCCCCCGCTATGCCGCGTGCTCCATCGCGCGATGGTGCCTCGCCGAACCCCCATGGACGTAACCCTCGAGGACCTTCGCTACCAGCGATGGCCTCAAACAGCCAGGCGGCTCTTGCGCAGCAGAGGAACCGTTCGTACAGCACCCCTGATATTAATGGACCAGGAATGCCTCGCACACGCCAGCCTAGCCAGGGTAACATCCCAGCGGTGCCCGGAATTCCTCAGCACTTGCACCCTGGCCACGATCCCAATATCCCCAGGGGACAAACAGGTTCACCTAGAAATGAGCAGCCAATTCGATCTCATACAAACAGCCCAGGCGCTCAACGAGAGCGTATGCACAAGCATTCCGGAAGCATGGGTGGCACCATGGCTCACTTCCCCACACAACCAGTGTACCCACGATCAAACACTCCAGGTCCTGGCGGCAACGGACTCCGTGTTGACGCTGCTGCCGCAAACTCGCGGACCGTGTCGCCGGCGCTTGGCACAGCAACACTACCGCCACCCACAAACCCTATGGGTAGCCCAGACATGCCTCTACCGACTCAACTCAAGGTTCGAGTGAACACCGAGGCAGGCAACTATGTCACTTTGGTCGTAGCTTTCAACATTACTTACCAGTCTCTGGTTGATCGCATAGATGCCAAGCTTGCCCGCTTCACCGCCAGCAGCATCAGCAAGGGTATGCTCAAGCTGCGGTATCGCGATGAAGATGGTGACTTTGTTGCTATTGAAGGCGATGACGACATTCAGATCGCCTTCATGGAGTGGCGTGAGGGTGTTAAGAATATGTACTCTGGAGGCGTCGGAGAGATAGAGCTCTTCTGCGTCGGTGACACTTCCTAAACACCTTTTTATTGCGCGCACTCAATGTCGATCGACCCGGAGAGGAGGTAGAAATGGTGCATTGTGCTTGGGATACCCACGGATTATTACCGCATTTTTCGGCGCACGGAAAACATCATATATTTACTTCAAACCACGATCAAGGCACGATAACGAACAATCAAGGGCGTCCGGACGACTGGGCAAGGCCGAATCACATCATATAGACGGCAAGCGACTCGACTTTCGAATACATCTCTTTTCATTGTCCTATCTAACGAAATCGCCTACTCAAGCCACTCTTTCGTCAACATTGACGCACTTTTCTTGGGTTATTTTTTTGCTCTGGGGCGGCTCTTGCATAAGGTCCTCAGGCGCGCATACGAGGTTATGTATGCGTCTTGTGATATCCTTACCGCAAGATGACCGTCTCGACACGCTCACCCATGGAGTCATTGTTCAGTCCCTGGGATCACACTTTATCAGTCACTTACACTTTTCATGGGATCCGGCGCTACTACTAAGAAATGGGGGCGTTCTGTCATTTTTCTCGTTCTTTGTCATTTACTTCACACATTTTCTTTTCTTGTTCTTTCCGGGTCGTTCCTTTTGGTATTTACATGGGATTCCCCCTCCGCGCATAGAAGGCGGATGGGGAATATGGCATTGGGTGCGCGCTGATGATGGGTAGAGTTGATGGGTACAATAGTGTTGTGCAGAGCGAGGTAGTGAAATGCAAACACTTTGAATGAAGTTGTCTCATAAAATTTGTGTGGTGTGATATTCAAGTAGATCGTGATACCGTTGTAGATGAGGAGATTGATCCAGTACTCGTTGCATGTTTCATTGTCTTGTATTGATATTGTAATTGTACAGTGATATTTGTACACCCCCGCCTCTTCTTCTATTGCCCGTACGGGTATTTATTGTACAGTTCGGTGTCAATTCCTTTCCAAGCAGCGCTTTCTACCGACGCCCAAAATGCATATCCCATTCGTCTTTTATCCTAGCGAATTCCGCCTACTTTTGCTTCCTCGGCCCTGTCATGTGCTTTTGCATCCGTGACAAGTGATAGTTGATAGTATTCGCTGGCGCAGGAGGGGGCTTGGGACCGTCCATGCATTTACGGAGTTGGTTCTCGACGGCGGCGCAGCCGGTTGCGTTGTAACCGGCGGAAGCCCAGCATGCTATCCAACACACGCATTAGAATAAGATCTCCCCAAAAGGTGGCTTGAGAGGGAGAAAGGGGAGGGGCACGTACCGAGGACGCTCGACATGATGGCGATACAAGGGTTCTCGACCTTGCGCTTGGGATCGTGGACGCGCAGGGTCTTGAGCGGGGGGAGGCGCATTGCCTTGTGCTTGCCGGTCATGGTGGCGGTTTGAGAAAGGGCTGGGGCGACGGCGGCGGGACAATTGGGCTCGTTTCGAGGGTCGTGATGCTGCCGATGCCGATGGTTTGGGTTGATTGGAAAGTTTGGAGATGAGGGTCACGTGTGGGCGGTGAGCTGGGTCCGATAAGGCGATAAGATAAGATAAATGGCTGCTTGGTCTTGAACTGATCATGTTCTGGACTTCCAGAATTGAAGCTTATGGAATAAATTACGTTAAAATTGGCATTTTTGGAATAATAATCAGGTACTGCTCTTCTTTGACTGCCGTTGGTTGGCTGTATTGTCATTTTTACGACTATGTGTTCCTCAACGAGCCATATCGCGGGCGGAAACACCATCAGCCTAATAAGACGCCAAGGTGCCGTAATGGAATGAACCATGAACTTGGTCGTTCTAAGTCGAATTCACGATTGAATAACACACTTGTTAGCCTATCCGTCAAGTATGTCCTGAATCTAGAGAAATCTTACGCCTTTTTAGTTCAAGAGGACCATCACGACACCCATTTAGCCACGGAATGTGTTAGACCATTGCGGGTGTCCTCTGTTCTCAAGGCTATCTTGTCAAAATGCCCGGACCCTGTTTAACTTCCAGCGCCTGTTAAAACATCGTTGAATCATAAAATAGATCCTTGTGCTTAACCGCCCATTTCTACGCATGATGTGTTGTTACTCGCCACACATATTCATGATCAACCAGTACAGCACAGCCACAGGCCACTCTTGGCTCGTGACGTTGGCCAACCATTTACATACAACTCAACCTTGGACTACCTGCTTAGGTAGTCACCGGTTTCACCTTTGGTCATCCTCCTGTTTCTATTTCCATGCCAAGTTTGATCTGCCTTCTTTCACTGGCGAGGTCGTAAGATCGGATCCTTCGTGACATCACAATCTCGGACCTTACATCTAGCTCCAAGATGACTGGTGATCCTCCAAGGCAAAGAGGCTCGGTCGGGCTAACTGAAGGATTCTTCGGTAGAGATTTACACAGTGAAACTTCTATGTCTGTTAGTATCCAGTAAAAATGAGGACTAATGACTTGTTGTGCCTGGTGATGACCTCAGCATCCTACACTGCCACTGCCTTGTGCGAATATACACTGGTCCTGAGGCTGTGTGACTATGAATGACCTTGGCAATATGGAAACAAGTAACATGCACGGTTATAGTTTCATCATTTGTATTGCATTGCCACTTTCTCTAGACTTGATAAAACTCGGAGCGCTCCAATACACCAGATTCGGAATCTTGGTATCCCATTACTGAACTTGGTATCAACTTTCACAATGGAAAAGCCTAGTACGTCTGCTTTACTCTATATGAGTATCTTGTACTAACAGAAGATCTTAGCACCCACTCAGAACAACTACCCGGATCAGACTCACTACCCTGATCGGAACATCCAGTCTGGCCAGCAACCTCCCGAGATCAAAGCCCAACAACAACCTCCCGAGTACGAACAGCAGCAGCGCGACTTCAGCTCGCCCCTCGCTCAACCACCTCTCACGAACCCTCCCCCCGCTCACCAAGCTCCTCCGAACCAATATGCCTACGGTTCTCAGGCCCCGCAGCAGCAGAACTTCCAGAGTGTGCCTATCCAGAGCCTGCAGAGCCAGAGTGCGCCGGTAGTTTGTCCTAGCTGTGGCGTAAGGAGTATGACGGTCACGACGATTGAGTCTGGTGGAACGACACAGTAAGTAACTCTTTATTGATGGTATGAGGAGTAATGTGCTGATGAGTCTAGTGCTATTGCTGCGATTGTGTGTTTCGTCAGTTGTCTGGGATGTATCCCGTACTTGATCTCTTCGCTTAAAGATGTCCATCATCAATGCGGAAACGTGAGCTATTCTAGTACCCCTTGTTTAAGCGCTTGGCTAACAGGAATAGTGTAACATGCCACTTGCGGACTTTCATCGGAGCGGTCGAACTGAAGTGCGCTGTTGGCAGAAGTGATTGGAGTTATTGATCTGGTTCTTGGACGCGATGATTATGGGAATTTCATTTGCTTTGACGATTAGCATGATACCAAATGGGCCTACTTTAGTGAAGCCCTTTCTAGACCTTCTTTATTTACGATCCTGTTCTGTAGACGTTTACCTTATGTTAATACACAGCGCTTTTATTCGGATAAGAGAAAGTAGCCATGTTTATGCAACATTCATGGCATTCCTCTTCCCAATGTTCCTTATCATGTACACCACCGTATCATATCATATCCCGCCCAAGTCTATCATTACATGCCAACATACACCCATCCAACTCTAGACAACGTCAAACTTCTCCTCGTCCAGATCCATGCTCTCAGGGGCTGGGGCACGAGGGGCACTTCTGAGCGCTGCCCATCCTGACTTCACGGAAGGTTGTTGAACGGGCTTAAATGCCGCTGGCGCAGGTTCTTCGTGCTGTTCCTCTTCCTGAACTTCTTCCTCCTCCTCTTCGTCCTCGGCTTGAGCATCACCTTCCTCGGCCTCTCCTTCTGCATCATCCTCCTCGTCTTCTTCGTCATCTTCATCATCGTCGTCATCATCATCATCGCTCGACTCTCCGGAGCCATCAGTGTCTGCATCACTACCGGGATCGTAGTCTTCCTCATCCTCATCTTCCTCGTCTTGGAGTTCTTGCTCAGCCTCGAGCTGCGCCTTTGCAAGTTCGGAAATATCACCACCAGCTTGACCGTCTGCTGCTTCCGCATCCTCGCCTTCTCCATTCTTCTTGGGTCCTCGGTTCTCCGCCAACTCTAGCTTGGCTTTTCGCTGCTCAGCCATACTACGATCTTGTAGGCGGTGCTTCTTGATGTAGTCGTCGATACCACCGTAGTCCTCCTGATCCATCATAGAGAACTCCACCTCTTCAGTCGCGTCGCCTTCACCCGCAAAGACCTCTATAGCGATGTTGAACGTTCGCTGCAGAATGTTGGTGTAACTCGTCGCCGCAATACGGTTCAGAGGGATAAACATAAGCGGCTTCTTGAAACCCCAGAGAATGCCGGTCTCGAGAAAGAAAAGGTAACCGTCCTTAGAACCCCTGAAGGCCTTAACGTGCACAGCTTTCTCGTTCGGTCGATGCGGCTGTCGCACCATGCTCTGGAACTTGTTGGGATCGGCGGAAGTAATGTCGACGCCATGTGGCTTGAGGTGACGGTTCAAGGCCCAGTGGAACAGGGACTTGTAGTTGTCCGAGACTGCAGCCGCACTTCCAGCATCAGGTCCACCTATCGTGCCTTGCTTCGGGGCTGTCGCGGGCACTGTAAAGACAAGCGGCTCTTCGGTCGGGGGGTTCGTCTTGGATGGGAGACATGTTCCTCGTGGGAAAAGGATGTAGTTGTGCTGAACCTGGTTCTTTTCAGGTACGGGGAGGTAAAAGACATGTTCTAGCACGAAATTAGCACGAAACCTATACAGTATTCCAGCGACGCGTACCAATGTCCGACCAAGCGTGTGTGATCGCTGGAATCGGAGCTGTAGTGTTTGGCGCACGAGCATAAATGTGGCCGTCGGTAAAACACAGCTCGAACTTCTTCCTCTGAGGCACCGAAACCGAGATTTCCTTGATCTCGAGTAACACAGATTCGTCCGCGGCGTTGGTCTCGGTCTTTACGGGGGGCTTTGTACCGTTCGCAGCCCCATTGGTCTGTTCAACGTCGACTCTTCGCTTCTTGTGCGCGGGTTCGCCGCTTCCGAGCAACTGATCGTACACATGGGTCGCAATTTCGTTGAACAGGGCGATTCTTCCAGGGGAGTCTGAAGCGCTGGTGTCAGTTCATCGTACATGTAATCTTTCAGGGGCATTGTTTACCAGCTGCTTTCTGGATGCCTTGTAGGATGTCTGGCCGGGCTCCAAATACGGAGCCCAGCTTCTGTGTGTCGAGCGTTTTGCCCATGACTGATCCAATCGCCTTGGCTGTGATAGATTCACAGCTTTTCGATACAGGATTGGTGGTAGAAATGTGGGTGAAGAGATGTTTGTTTGTGGCGATGGGATAGGTTGGGTTGGATGCGCATCCATTACAGGTCGTCATATTGCCTGGATTGCTGATAAGATAGCGATTCATTGGCGGGCGCTTATTAGTCAGGTCCAAGCGCTTAGAATGCTCTAGCCCCTAACTTTTAGTGGCTTTCAGGCGCTGCTGTCAAATTTCAGGGGATCGGGCGTCCTATCAGCGTCTGACGTCAGGGAAGCCGGCGCTTCCCCGCGGTATTCATCAACCTCCAGAGTGATACGAGTCTGTTCGGATCGTGAACAAGCGATCTTTGTCTACAACAGCGACTCTAAATAGAGCTACCAGCATCAGTCTTCGTCATGGCAACCACGTTTCCAAATCTCTACACTCATCGCAAGGTTGCCGAGACAGCAGCCAAAGCTTGCGACATTTGCTACAAGTCAAGCACATCAGTCTTAATCACGCCAGACAAAAAGGTATGCCGGAAAGCGACATGGAGCAAATACCGCTGATTCGTTGTAAGCTTATGCGGTCGCATGGTAGGACTTCTTCTTTGTTTGCCCCGTTCACTTGAAGGATCGGTACTTTTGCACGCCCAAGATTGATGAGGATGCCGTCAAGGCTAAGCGCGAGAAGGAGTTAGAGGAGGAAAAGGAGCGCGTCAAGAAGGAGTACGAAGAGAAACAAAAGAAGAAGAAGGAGAAAGAGGCCAAGAAGGACAAAGACGAGAAGGAAAAGGACGGTGATAAGGGGAAAGACAAAGATAAGAAGGATGAGGATGAGAAGAAAGATGAAGACGACAAGGTGAGTATCGGCCACACCAAACATCCGGCTTGCTGCATGACTAACTCGTCCAGAAAAAGGAAGAAGCCAGTCCTGCTCCCGAAGAAGAGCCTCGTGTCTTTGAGTTGAAGACGTAAGGCGTCTATCCCCATCCCCCCATTTCTCAACCAGGCCAATATGCTAACAATGTGCAGCGCCTTTTACCAGCAAAGACTGTTGAAGAAGCGACAAGCCGAAGCTGCAAAAGCTGATCGGGAACGAGCATCAAAGCCCGGATACTTCCCGTCCGTGCCATCAGATGCTCCCAGCCGATGACAGGATATTAGGTGTTTGCGAATAAGGCACATCTCCATCTTGACATGTGTCAGCTCCTGTTTTTAAGCTCAGCCGAATGTGCAGTTTTCCCCATAAAGTTCAAAGTTTGACTTCATTTCTGTTTGGTGTGATGCCCCATTCATGCTGCTTTGATGTGATGTGCAGGGCAGGTTTCTAAGTTTCTCCTTAATCTTGTCTAATGTCTTCACTCTTATCTAAATCTTGTCTATTATCTTCACTCTCGTCTAAATGTCCCAAATCTTGTCCAATGTCTTCGCTCTTCTTGTTTAAACCTCCTAAATCCTGTCTAATGTCTTTACTCTTGTCTAAATCTCCTAAATCTTATCCAATGCCTTCACTCTTGTCCAAGTCTCCCAAATCTTGTCTAAATCTCGTCTTATTATGTTCTAAAGTTTGTATTATCTGTTTTAAACTTATCCTTCCTTATCAGCTGTCTCGGTGTGCCTTGAACCCAAAACGCACACAAACTCAGATCTTTTCTTTTCTTTTCATCACAAATGAATCTCCAACTTGGCTCCTTACCTACCACTGTCAACATTCTGCTCTCACAGACAACCGTTCCCAGCGTTACGATGGCCTATTACTCACCTCTTCAGATCCTGTTGTCCCTACCGCCACGACACCGGTACGGAACGCGACGATGCGCGCAGTACAGCCAAAGCGCGGCCCCTTCATCCTCACCTCAAACCATACTTTCACGATGGACGAAGCTATTCTGTTTGACTTGTGATGCTTGTGGCATGCCTTTGCAGAAGGGGGACAAGATGGTGCTTGGTATGTGGACTGATATGATAGCTCCCCTATAACAGGCACGATGCTAACGTAGATTTTATCGCCAGTGTTTACTAGGCAGTTCCCGAATGGCAATTGGACTTTTGTCAAGAATCTATTCACACTGCAACCGTGCACTGAACCATGGCCTTATTACTGTGTAAAGCGTGTTCCAGGCTGCGCAACAGTGCATGACGAGTGCTTCAATTTTGCCATTGGGCCATCTCCATCCAAAGAGAAGCTCAACCACTTTGGAAGAGCGCTGGTATGGCGCCACTGCACTTCCGTCCGATCGGTCTGCTACAATGGGGTTCACTGTCGTGTCAAGGAGCCTGACGGATTCCCTCAGGCTCTCATTATAGCAGCAGGAAAGCAACTCGGTGTTCCCATGTTTGAGCGACTCCCCCCGGAGATCCTTACTCTCATACACTCTTATTCAAGAAATGCGGCTTTTTGGGGCTTTGTCAAAATACTTAGCCTCAAACTACGACTGGCAGCGGTACCTCGTGGTACCCCCTTAATCTCTGTTCCTCTTGCTACCATCGAATCTTGGGAACGTGGGGATATCTCGCCAGTCTTCTCAGAAGTCTCTCATCCCTCTATTTTTCTTTGTATTACTCTCGATTCGGACGGCATTCGTCAGGTCGAACAAGTCGCCAACTACCCATGTGCGTTGAGGGAGGTGAGGCAACGTACGCAAAGGTTCATCGTTGCCAATAGGGATTCGAACATAACAGCCTCCTTCAAGGTGATTAACCTCTTACTGTGATACTTAATTGTTACTGACTGAATTTCTAGGATGGGATATGCTGGCTTGATCGATCCAAAGACCATCCTACTGCAGCGCCACCCCTATGCTTTGAAGGATGCAGCATGATCTCCAAGACGGAGCGCGAGTGTGCCTATTTTGAGACGGTCAGCCTCAGTCGCAGCGACATAACCGGCATAACGTTCCAGGTGTTGTATGGCCCAGATAGGTCTTTTAACATCACTTGTCACACGAGAGCCTATCCATGGAAGCCTACGTGCCTAAGCGATTATGACTATTTGCCGGCTGTGTATCTACCAATGCCCCCTAACGACAGGATACTATGGCTACAAGTTCGGTCAAGCCGTACTTCATGGGGGGAAATTATTAGCACCATGGTATGTAAATTTCTTCAATGCCGCTTTATTACCTGTTCTGACTAGGAATTAGCTAGAGACCAAGCTATCGGGTGTCATACACATCGGACCTCAACATACGACTCCTTTTAAGACAAGGGCATTCAGTAACCTTCCTCAGATGATGATCTGCGAATTTGATTACAGCCGCCCCCAGCAGGTTCTTGCTGTATACCCCCGGGGAGATTCGCCAAACTCGATAGCTCTGGATGACGGAACCAGAGGGCCACAATTTTCACTCACAACAAAGCCCTCAAGACCACGGACATGGTCGTGGGCTCCCCTGGAAGGTATACAGCATGTGCAAGTCTTCCAACATGAGTGGAAAGGCTTTATGGGGATGCACATCACTTACGAGAATGGGGGTCAACGGTTCGTTGGCGAAATTCCCGTACCATGTGAAACCGTGGAATGGAGTAACCCGTCTTGCATATATATAAAGACCACATCACCCGCCGAACATCTGGAGTCCGTTTCTTTCAGCCCTTTACATGGAAAAATCGCTCCCGCCTCGACTATCAAGCAGTATGATCTTGAAGGGGAATTACACTATTGGCATGGATATGCTTGGGGTTCCCGTATGCGGATTCTTCCCTCCGGTAGTTGGCGACGTACGGATGTGGTTGTTTAGAGTACGGTATGCTACCTAACTTTAGATAATTCCAAGAATAAAGTGCCTGATTGTAGAGGAACTTATGCCTTTCACCTAAAGTTGGGTAAAGGAGTAATAAGATAATAGAATGAATTAGACATTTTAGGTAAAAACCATAAGTTCGTCTATAATTAGGCATAATTTATGCTTAGAATTGTCTAAAATACCTAATTAATTCTATTATCTTATGACTGTTTTACTTAAAATTAGATAGATATCTCGATAGAATCTCAGTCTTTGCCAGCCCCTACCTGTTGGCAGCTTGCAGTCGAACATCACAGCCCATCTACCATCACATCTCGTCAAGCCGCATTCTCTTCTCAAGTTCCCAAAGATTGATTACTTATCACATTCATCGCTCTACTTTCTGACCACAGAATTGGTTCCTATTTGGGTAAGCGACGGATTTACCAAGCATGCTTTAACTCCGGGCACGATCGCTTTCGTTACGTCGCACTCGCACACACAAGCGCAAGGAACAACCCATCTTGGCATCAGCGTACTGCAAGCGTCCTCTACTGCAGCTCAACAACGCTCTCGATCTGTCGATTTATGCCCAATTCCTGAAACAGTTGCGTCTTGAAGTTTCCCGCATACTTAGGGCTGAGGTGATTGGTTCGGTCGGATACTTTAGCCCACGAAAAAACTCGCCGATGCTACGTTCGACGGTGTGGGCATTCAACAACAGGACATGGGATTCTTCTGATCTCGCATTATAAAACATCTGACGGGTTAAGAATGATGGGATGTGACCCTCAGGGTGCGGGTCGAGAGGGCGTGTTGTGATGGCCTGAGCGATTAGTGCTTACTTTTTGCTACGCATGGATGTGTGGTTGATGAGCAGCTAGGGAACGGGATCTGGAAGAGCCGCGACAACTTCCACTCATAAAGAGAGCAAGTTGATGATTTTGAGTATAATTATGATGTGATGATGGACTGCCCTGGGCTCTCATTGATCAGATATCGTGGAGTTACAAGGGAGGGTATCGTGACGCCTTGTCAATGGCTCGTCCAGGGGACCATCGAGATGTGCAGCGAGCGGTGTCAAGGTGACGATTCGGTGAAATGCAATCCTTGTAAGATCTCCGCAGAATTACGGCATAAACCTTCCCAACTTTCTTTGCTGGTAGGTCGCTGAGGTGTAGGCGTATACATCGGTGATGATGAACGATTCGGATCCGAGGACCAAACACTCACCGCGAATCGCAAGACTACACACACTTAGGGCAATTGTTTCTTGATATTCGATGTACGTACGGATGTTAAAATGGTGCTCGTCTAGGTGATGACTGCAGATGAACATGGACGCCGAGAGTCATTGACATGCAGTAGGATCACTAACCGTGCCGCAGAGTACCTGGATCCTCTTGAGAAATGCCGTCTCATGATTGTTAATCAATACCATGACTCGAAATGAATCATATTCTTGGTCAAAACCTCTGAGGCGGTCGTTTTCCGCTGCGGACAACCTTCCATGTCCGAGATGGCTTCTGTGCGCTCCACAGCATGATTATACTACGTAGTAGGGCTGACATGAGACAGGTGAATCACAACATGTGACTGTTATTGAGTGATATCAGTGATATTTGAACATGGGCGGTCCTAGGAGACTGCCAAGTACCGACGGACTGGCTCATCACCGCCATGGTGGTTGTCGTGAAGCTACAACTACCACCCCAACCAGACTGAATCGAGTCGACAACATATGCGGAGGAATGGCATAACACCATCGGCTATGCAGGCAGATACCACATCCAATGGCAGTTCTGCTAAACGCTATTTAATAACCGAGTCTGATAAGTTTCATCCTTTAAATATCGAGTTTCAGACTGAGTAAGACGGCAATGCCGATGATCAACACTGATTACCACAGATTCATCCATGGAAGAGAAACAAGGCAGAGAAACGTCACAGAGGGTCCAGCGCCGATCATCAGCACAAATCCTGCCGGTGGGTTGGGGTTACAATCCCATGGATGGACTATAACACGCGTATGCCATTCCTTTCAGGGATATGGACAACTCTAGAGCAGACTAACCTTAGAGCGAGCGATACCCCGTTGCGAGATGGTACTTGTATGCTGTCAGACGGACAAGTACCTTCTTAGGGGGTGCGCAGACGACAAAGAGAGCTGTCAGCCCAGACCCACGGTTCGAACGATATACCAACGCCCCCTCCTTTTCTCTTTTAACCCAGATGAGTGCAACTCTGCCTCGTTCTAGGGCTTTGCTGGAACAACTCTGTCTAGAACTGGACGAGAGGTTCTCCACCGGCGTTGAGATAGGGCTGACAGCAACATCAGACTATCTTGTAGCCATCTAGGACAAACGCCGCGCCAAGCGATGATCAAGGCGGATGATAGTCTTCAAAGTTCGCAACGTCGCTCCTCAAGTGGAATGCTATGCGTTGCACTTCGTTGGTCTTGCACACGGTCCTAGGCCCAGAAGAGGAAAGCCACCCATGCAGTCAGATGCAGACATCGATGAGGCACACTGCGGGTAGATAGTCTAAAGAGACTAGGACGGAAAAGATCGTTTTCTCGCGGTGCTTGCTGTCAATCTCATGATCATTGCGCATGGTGGCATATTCGAAAGGGGTATCAAGATGCGAGATATCGACTATTGTTCTTGTTCTCCTCTCCAAAAAGACGTCATGAGATGCTATCCCGGAAGGGAGCTATGACCACTTGAAGCTGTATTTCTCAATGTGGTTGTCAACCTTTGATCTGCCGGTACCGTAGACCCACGGAATTGGCAACCTCTCACAACTTGACACCCAGACTAGTGCAATAGGGCTAAATACATTGCCGTCAGGCTGAAAAGACTGGTAAGACAAAGTATACCCCAAAAGGCAATCGCCGACTCAAAACATAAGCGGGTGGCATTTGCCAAGACACGCTTGTTTCTCCGCCAAAACCTGACGCATCATAGATCGGTTGTGATACCTTCGTCCACGTCCCAGTCCCGCTGTAAAAGCTCACATGAAGTCTTCCACAAACAGTTTGATCTTTCAAAAACTGCAGAGAACTACGTAAAAAACCACCGACAAAGCAGGATATTCCATGCCAATGTGGCTGACTACTGGCTGACGCTACGAATCCACTGCCGGCGGAGTTTCAGTAACAACCGACGGATTAAACTTGACTTCCAAGGCCAAACTGACCGGGCGTATGCGTATGCGTATTCCGTATAATGATATCAGCCTTGGAATATGCTTTCTAAGCAATCCTTAATCCTCATCGTCGTCATTCTAGTCTCGTCATTGGCTGTTGAACGATCAGCCCTACAGTGGCTGAGTCGGAGTCCGTGTTGCGGATCATTATTGTAACTTTATGTAAGACGGGCAGCTATGTTTTCTTTCTTATTTCTTATGCTCTATAGTCACTATTTAGTCTAGATTGTCAGATCCGAAGACTAAATAGTAAAATTTTAGCGAGACCTACGAAACTAGTCTGATGTAGATCCACATAGAGATGAAGAACAGAACTTATCGAATCATATAGACATGGTCCCGAGCAGAATATCATTCGAAAAAAGAATGCGGTTAGCGCTACGACCTCATCTGCATGCGGTTGCAGGGCTTTTCGCACTGCATATTGATGGAAGGCGTGCGTGGGTAATCATGTTGTTTTTTGTTTTGTTTTTGGGCGTTGATCCGATCTCTGACAGGTTGGTGATACGATACTCAAAGCAGGTCTAGTGCTGATGTCTAAACCCTAGGTCCGGTGCATTATTCGACCACTTCGGACTCTCATCTCGCTTTATCGTTCCTCTTTAATGCTGTCAGTCGGTCTTTGACCTACTCCAGGAACCATTCGATCCTCCCGTCTCTACTCTGACGATCCCCTCCTCCAGTATGCACCCCGAAACTCCCGGCTTATCCCAACCCTCCATCCACGACCTGCC
Organism: Fusarium sp. MBC 119; assembly: GCA_030411635.1. Lineage (NCBI taxonomy): Eukaryota > Fungi > Ascomycota > Sordariomycetes > Hypocreales > Nectriaceae > Fusarium > Fusarium sp. MBC 119. The sequence continues at coordinate 147,282 of JAPERM010000087.1, forward strand.
TGTCTACTCTCTTGCCCATGACTCTTTACGCATGAGGATGCCCTTCCACACGCACGTTTGGTCATCTCACGCCCCGTAAGCCCTAACAATTATCCCGCTGCGTACCCCGCCGGCTTTTGACCTTTCGCTCTCAGTGGCTTGCTCGCCATATAGATGCATGATTCTGAAGCGAAGTGCCTCTGAGGAAGCCAAAGTCCCATATCTGGGCATGCATACGGATCCGTCAATGCCAACTTCGGCATCCTGAGTGGGGCCGGACATACTTCTCGGGCCCGCGGGCATCGGCATCCCAAACCACGGATCGGTGACCTAAGCCAAAATTGGCGGATCACACGGGGCAATGCGGTTGTAGTTCCGCCTTGGAAGCCTTTGTTCCTCATAGGTTGCCACTCCGTGAAGCGAGTCCGGGAGGCATTCGGATTCCCATGCTCTGGCTCGCCGCCAGCCCTACAGGCCGTTTGACAACATCGTCTACCCTTGCTTTCTGCAGCGAGAAGGCTGGCGTCACCCATCCGCCGCAAGAACACCGAAATCCCTTCCAGTCGTACCGGCCCACGCCTGCACCACACTTGGCATTGGGACATAGTAGCCGTCCGTTGAGCTCTCCCTGCTCCAGCACCCCACGCATCCAACTTAGCGGCTCGACAAAGTAGTGCTGGCACGTAGACGTCGAGGATTTCTTGTCAGAAGGACGGTGATCCATGATGAAGGGTGCCGTGACCAGAGTGCGGCGGCACTTTTTGCATCGTAAGCTTAGGCCTGACTCGTCGCGAGGCTGAGCCTCCTCATCCTCGAAACGGAGCCTTGTTGGTGCCTGGCCGACTGCAAGGTTCTCGTCGATTTCGCGCTTGTAGGCCCATCGTTGATAGACAGGGTGTGATTCAACTTCATCTGGGCATCCCATCTCCCACCACAGGGCAAGTTGATCCATGAACCCTTCATTAGGCTCTGCCATGGGTCGCGTTCGGCGGATCCATGTAAGAGCAGCGTGAACAGCCTCTTGGGCGGTGTCTTTGCGCGAACGCTTCTCTGCTGATTCCAGTGAGATTGAGTGGGTCGGGTCCGAGACGGCTATAGGTGTGATATTGGGGTCGAAACGGTTTGGATATCGCCGAAGTAGGTAAGCCACAACCACCGAGATAGATCTCGACTTTCCAGCGGCGCAGTGAACGAAGACACCTCCCTTCTTCTTCCTCTTTTTCTCTCCAATATCGAGGTCTTCAACGCCCTTTTCTAAGGAGACGCCCCCGTCTTCATTATCGTCCTTCTCTTGTCGTCCATCCTCGAGCCAACTCGCGCCAAGGCCTTCCTCAATGAATCTGACAGCTTTAGGCAGCTCTATCAGCAGGTCAGCATCCTCCACATCGTCAATATCGATGACTTGGTGCCGAAAGTCCTTTCCATAATCGATCCAGGGCTCGTCTTTGAAGTTTTTAAGGCTCGATGGGTCGAATGGGATGAGGGAGAGGACATGGGTGATGCGACGATCGGTCAGCGAGTCTGAGCGGCGCAAAGCCCAAAGTCTAGGAGAGGATTAGCATCACAGGTACGCAAATATTGTGTGTCGTTAAAACTTACCCACCAACGAACAGCTCATCCTGGCCGTCGATCCTGCTAAGTGCCATTTGGGCGATACTTTGCTTGAGAAGCTCGAGTTCTCCGGGTTCAAATCGGTGGCCAAACTCTTCCCACTGCTGCGGTTTTGAGTCGTCTTCCTCGTTCTCTAGCGATGCTAGAGCCCTAACTGCCGAGTGGTCAACCTTTGTGGGATCCTCCTCCAGATTGTTGTGAGTCGCAGGTCGCAAACGGTACACTCTTCGTTTTCAAGGCGCTTTGTAGATCAAATAGCACTGTTCGCAATTTGTGGAGGGTTAGGTCTATAGAGAAGCGGACCCGGCGTTGGCCAAAAGAAAAAAGTCGAAAGTCGTAACAAAATAAATAAAATTAAGCTTCAATCTCGGTGTGAATCATCACCTTCCACAGCTTTTTCCAACGTTTTGCCCCTCCTTCACCCGCCACAATTAAACTACCCCGCCATCCTTAACAGCCACACTTGGAACCCAAGCTCTAATTGCACCAGCCACACTCTTCCACAGACCTTTTCGAAGCAACCAGTGTCTCACCTAATTCCGTCGAATCTCTATCCAAACAAGCATCAGCATCCCAAACTATCCCAAAGATGGCAAGTAGTTCGCGGAAACGATCTAGCCTTAAAACGGCATTTATACTAGGTACCCTTCCACGTGACCTCCCCGGTAAATCACTGCACCTTTTATTTCCGCGTACACGAGAGGAGAAGGTGGTGTGAGCTGAGCTACAGCTGAACTTTTAGTAGACAACCAGCTGAAAAAGAAGACGAACAGGAATTTACACGATGGAGAAATAACTGCACACCACTTTAAGTTTGAAAATGACACGAATTTCCAAAAGGGGCGCAGGGCGTGGTTGAAATGCGCTGTAATTCCGCCCTGTCTGGGTATGCTGTCGCCGAGACACCACTTCTCTGGGTTCATGATGGTGAGGTGCCTTCTGAGATGCCTTCTCATCTGCCTCGTAGATCCTCCAACTAAGCCTTACTATGGAACTTGCCGTCCATTGCTGGTCCCTGTTAGGCGACCGTGGATTTAGCCTGGAGGACGCTCACTAGTTTCACTGATAATGTTACATCACGCAACTGAACCGGCTGTTTGGAAATCGATGCGCAATTTTATGTTCTTCAGACTATAATATATCTACTTGACCAAGTCTGGTGTATTCCCGTTAAATAAAAAACAAACAACAATGCCATGTGTCCCAATGCAGCGCCGTGACCGTGAACCGTTTCCATGATAGAACCTTTTTGTGCCGTTACCCATAAGATGATGCATGCGACATCAGCATCAAGCTGTGTCAGCTAATATGTATACGAATTGAAGCCTTTGTCCTCCCAATTTCGCTTTCAAACAACATCCTCGCTTGTTGCAAGGTTGGGAGCATTAGCACAACTGCTATCCCAGATCAAGACAACGCCTGGCTTTTTCTGCCATGAATCTCCTTGTGTACTCCATTACGACCAGACTCCGGCAGTCGTGTAGCTCGTCCATGGCTGGGTTGTCGGCAGGGATCTCAAGCCCAGTCAGAAAGTAGCGCCTCCACAGACGCATGGCCCCAGGCCTGCGTCCCATCATCTGTGCCATTGCTTTTCATCGTCAAACTCATTTCGCCATGTATTTCATGTAGTCAGACCGGGTGAACCTTTCGCCCACCAAAACCCCAAATCAAGACGCCATGGTTGGCTATCAAAAATGCAGATCCGCCAAAAGCCGTTGGTTTCATGTTGCCAATAAAGGTAGGGTTGAGCCGTTAAAGAGCTGTTGCAGTATTGGTAGATGCAGCGGAACATGCCAAGGTAGCCTTGGCTGTTGTCCCTCCCTTTCGACAGCACTGCCACATTGACCACTTCAGCCCTGAGAGGCAACCAAGCAACTACGTTGGTGCGGACAACCGCATCCCTACGCGCGTTAGGTGCGCGCGGAATACCCCAATTGATCCGAAAGATCAACGGATGCAGTTGAGCGGCACCTTGCTTCGTTTTGGCCATGCCGCATCTGCATCATGCGGCAATCCGCCCACGCGATACAGAATTTTCTCCGCGTCTGTCGTATGCCTTGCCATTGCAAAACCGCTGTTTGGAGGGTTGTTCATTCTGTTGTGGATGCATGGTCGTACAAATGCCGCTGACTTGTTGTTGCCAAACTTTCAACGGCGTGATGATTGCAGAACGCTGATCGGTTTCTTCGACAGCGCTTTTGATGCTGATCTTCCAGTAAAAGTTCCATGAATCTTGACCCACTGATCCTTCTCGGTGGTTTCCTTGGTACCCCGCCCTCGTCCGCCTGATCCTCCACTCATCTTGAATCGCCAACACCCACTGGGGATTAAGTCGTGACTCGTCATCTTAGCGGCCGACTCGTATGTCTTCCTTCTCTGGTCACAATCTGCGGCCGAACTTGTATCGTATCTGGCCCAGACGGTACTTTTACCGGGGAGTTGGGTCCTCTTCCAACATGCAGGCATTTTCCAGCATGTTGGTCCACTTTCCACTTGTGCCGGCGTGGCTATGCTTGAGGTGTTGTCTGAAGTGGTCCGCACGAAAGAACTTTTTGGACGAGTTGCACTCTCGGAATTTGTGCACCTCTTGCAGGTGTCTGATGCGCTCATCCCAGTCCTGGTCTGTGGCGTGTCGAGGTGCATTACCGCCGCTCAAGGCACCCGTACCGGGACCGCGCCCAGATCGTGGGAATTCATCACCGCAGTACCCGCAGGTGTCAGCTTCACCAGGCCTGTTAGTGGAATCGTGGAAAGCCCTATCGTATCCGGAGAGCGCAGAGCATGACCACGAATGGCGGCGCACATGAAGCGAGTTCTGGTGGCGCTCTGCTTCGTTCTTGTTCTTGAAACGGTTTCCGCAAAATGAGCACTCGTATTGCTTCTCAGCCTCATGAGCGCTAATTATATGTCAGCAACGTAGTCCATATATATCATATAAACACTATTATCTCACGCAGCCTCATGCAGAGTGGGTCATGCGGAGCTTGGGGTCTGACTTACTTGAGTTCCTCGAGCGTCTCAAACCTCTTTGGCTTCTTGGGGCAGCACTCGCACATGAAGAAGCCTTGCACTTTAGTTCCACCAGGCTTCTGCACTTCGGTGATCTTGCGTGTGCTAGCACCTGAGACGGTCCTGGAGTGAATTGATCCCCGACCGGAGATGGAGGTTCGAGGGCTTGGGTTAAGCGATACGGGAGCTGTGTAAGGCGAGTTGCATGAGGTAGGTGAGATACCGCCTGGTGATGGGCCCACAGGTGAGCGTCGGCCGAAGGAATTGGCTGTTGTGATGCTAGTGGGGTGCGTAGACATGGACATGGTCGAAATGTATGAGTTGGATCGCGATGTAGGTACTGAAGGCATGGTTGCACCCCGAGGAAGGGTGGTGATTCGACCCTGAGGGGAGCCTCGGGAGCTCAACTCGCGCCGGCGAGACATATCTGATGGCATGACAAGGAGATGGTCGTCGTTAGGACTGGCTGCCCTTCTCTTTTGGCCACCAGGCACATAAGCATCGTCAATATGCAGCCTCTTAAGCGATTGTCCGTCTTCCATATCCATATCTTCTGCTCCGTTGAAATCGTAGCTCGAGATTGTTGAAGTGGCATCATCACTGTTGTTCCTCTTTGATCGTGTTCTAGGTGAGCGATCGATATCGGAGCTATCGTTTGGTGATCTGTCTCCGTAGTGGTAGGGAGTACTTCGAGGGGAGACGGCGGAGTGAATTGGTGTTTCGGTCAACCTTGCGGGAGAGCCCAGAATGCCACGGGTGTGAATAGGAAGTTGTACCGGCACACTGAGAGCTGGAGGAAATCGACCTTCAGCGGAAGGTCTTCGGGAGAATAGCTCGTTCGCTGAAGCGCTGAGGAGTGATCGAGGTGGTGACTTTTCCAAAGGTCGAGTTTGGTCAAGCTTCTTCTTAAGAGTATCACCATCGATATCGGCGGGTGATTGGAACTGGAAATGGTTGTGGAAGCGGCCAAAGCTGGGAATGGATTCACGAGACCTGTTACCATGCCAATGTTAGTTGTCTATGTCCAATAGCAATTCACCAAGCCATTGGGGGCCTGAATTGAAGCAATGCTCGACGCATTGTATCTCATACCTGTCAGTTGAGGAGTAACTGGCATAGCCCTCATCCCGTTCACCAAATGTGCTGGGGTTGCCTCTTCGCTGGTAGCTTGGACGATCTTCGTGATATGAGGAGTTCATGCTGCCATAACCGCTTGCAAAAGAACCATGTGTGTATTCCCGCTTTTCCCTCATGTTCGCTGCTAAAGTAGTAGGTTGTTCGAAGCCGGGATATCGAGGAGGAGGTAGTGGTGGAGGAACGTCGTCGCGTGGTGGCATGCCAGGTATTGTCACGGCAGGACTTCTACTAAAAGGTAATTCGTGGTGACTTGGATGGCTTCGATAACGGTCGCCGGAAGTAGGGACTATAATACTCGGTAGAGCCGGAGCAGGCTCCCTATATTGAGGTGGGAAGGCCATAGTGTTGAGTTTAGCTTGGCAGTTGATGACTCGAGCTGAAGATGGAGCAAGAGGCAAGACAATGACAGCTGAGGTTCGAGGCGGCTGAAGCTAGGATGACATAGGACCGAGTCCACTCCGTCATAGAACAGACGGTCGAAGTCAAGAATCCGTTTCCCGGTGAGCTGTTGATACGTTGCTTGCGGCCTCCTTTTTTCAGTCCGAAATAAACAAGCGAGTCGTTGGTGCTAGGGTAATACGGGGTGGTGATGTGGTGGCGATGGCTTCGGGGTATCCGTCTGGTCAAGACACAAGTGCTTGAGAACCTAGTGCAGCTGTGCTGGGGCCGCCAATACCGCAGCAAGAGATGGACGAATGACAGAGCGTATCAAGGGTGCTCTTGAAAGTGGAACGTTGAATGAGGAGAAACAAATTGTTGGTATATAACTTTTAAATGTGAGAAAATGAACTTGAGATGGGAGAAGAAATAGATATGTCAAAGAAGTGCGGGATGTGGTGTAAAAGAATTAGATGAGATGGGAAGGTGGGAGACCCAAGCGGTTAACACCCTCCTGTTGACGTTGACGCTGGGCTGGTGCTTTTGGTTACACTCGCTGTTCCTGGCGTCGGCAGGCGCTGTCGGGACCCTTGTACCTACGCCTATGGGGAGGGTACGGTACTAAGGTGGAGAGGGGAGTGGAGGGGAGGGCAGTAAGGCAAGGTAAGGTAGGTAGGTAGCTTTTGAGACAAGCCTCACCACGACCTAACAGAATGTGACGTTAGTGGACCTGTTATGTACACCCCTTAAGATGAAGATGAATGTTTTGTTCCGATCTAATGTAATTCCGCTCTTGAAAATATCCAAAGGAGTAATAAAATGTGTATAGTGAAACTGTAGAGGGGGGAAAGAAGCTGAAGAAGGAAAATTGAAAAAGAGATGAGGTGGGAGACTGGTCAATGAAGAGCGAAAGATGGGCTCCTGAGGACACTCCCCTCCGGCACATACGCACGCCTAAGGCGAAGGAAAGCCAAGAACGCGATATCGAACTTCTGCTTGACTGTCGACTGTCACCCGTTTTGGGGCTTCCCTTGCTCTAGATGGAGTTTGCATATCCGTCCCTTGTAACATCAGTGCGTACGTATTGGGGCACGGGTGTGCGGTGGCATGGCAAAAGGATCCCAGTGCAGTGCATGTGTTACAACTGGCAGTTGGTCTGTCAGTAACCAACTAGACAGTGGAATGGATCAAGGGAGCACCAACATCTTGCCTTTGCTTGTCAAGATCGTGATGCATCTCTCGAGATAGAGGTGAGGTGCCCGCTCCTCCACTTGGCTCGCTCGCTCTTACATAAAACGCAGTATTACACTCAATCCATCCTAGACTGGAATCATCTTACAATACTCAGGCTCGCACTCGCTGCTTACCTGGGCGACCTGACCTATCTACATTTGTTCAATCAGTGCGCTACAGAGGGGTGCGGCATTCAATTTGGCTTGCGTTCCGCTGTTGACCTAGGGTCCCGCATGTCGTTACAGGGGCTTTCACCACCTCACCAAACCCCTGCTCCAGTCCTCCTGAGAAGCCCTGACTGCCCTACGGGCTCTTTTGAGATGGGGCTCCATCCAATACCGGGCCACCTCAGCCTAGGTGGGAGCCTGCCCTGTAGCCCTGCGCTGCCCTGGAGGGCTACGTGAAGGCGTGTGCGGAGGATGAGTACTGGGGGTTAGCGTCGCGGGGGAGGGGTGTAGGGCAGTCTCTTTTACGTCTTGAGGGTGTGACTGTAAGTGAAGGTACGAGATCTTGGCTGTCGACCAAGGTATCTTACCTTACCTACACTCTCTCACCTCTACTGAGCCCGTGCCCGTAGGATATGTTCCCCTTGCTCACCTACAGAGTACTCAGCCTACGGGAAACTGCCTATGCCCGACCGAATCGGGATTATGCAGATTTATCAAATCCTTTTTTGTTGTCAACCGCCGATATCCTGTATCCATGGTTAAAGCCGAAGGGTTGTATTGCGATGAGCTGCATTGCGATGGATGCTTCTCAGAATAACGCCTTACAACAGGCTTCTTCCTTGTCGTATTATTTTTTTGCGACATTCCATGCTGCTTCTTTTTTGCCTGCAACGCTCACTGGTCCCTCTTGTGCATCCCGTCCGCCTCCCGCTGCTATTCCTAGCTCTTGAACCCACCAACAGCCAACAACTACAGTTGATACCAACGCCCAACTGCATCATCAGCCCGGTTGTTTGCCTTGAGCCCTATAACATACATACAAGGCGGTAGTTGTGACTCCCTTCAATAGACCCGTCGCAGATTGCGCCCAAGCTAGGCATTCACCTATGTGCGACACTGTAGATTACGGTACGAATATCGTGGCTTGGAGTCGCCCTACTATTTGCCGATGTCTTGGCCCAATACGCCGCCATTCCTCGATGCCGCCTCGTCATCAACCTCGTGGCCATGACCTGCCCTTGGCTTCCCTTACCCACGCGCCACGGCCAATTCTTGGAGCCCGAACCCATTTGACTCGGGTGCTCGGTCAACAGGCAACGGTTGTGACAAAGGAGGTCTTTAATCTAATTGTCATTGGCACAAACTTTCTGCATTCCTCCTCCAACCCCTACGGCTAAATGCCAAGAAAGGTTTGACTGCTCAACTTAGATAAGAAATGAGGCTCAGCTGTCGCATTTCATTTCTCATTCCTTGGTAAGCATGGATGGCTTTTGCCATTATACTACATACGTAATGACTCGAATACTCTGATTCGGAGATCAACATTAAAGGAGAGCGCAGAATATTGTACGTTTGGAAAATACGTTTTTGCCCCATATCTCGTGCAACCTGCCAAACTCAGGAATAACTAGGGTAACCGCTTTGACGTGAGATGTCGCTGAGTACGTCTCACTGGATGTCATCCCACGCCGCCCTGTCAGAGCCATGCGTTTTTTTCCTCTTGGTCTCCTTTTCATGATATGCCACCTTACCAGCATCGGAAATAAGAAGCGCTTGGTGGTTTATTTCATTCTCGGGCAATTACTGATTACGATGTGATGTGCGTGAGCTGCTGAGTAGAGAAGCCTAGTGGGTGCTCCATCAGAAACCCCGCGTGCCCAAGGGAGCTGGAGAGTTGGAGATCTAACCGTACGTACCAGGGTCATCCAGGCGGACCCCCCTTGAATTGTATCTCTCTCAAGAGGGATCGCCTGACGACATGCGACAAGGACGCTTCGAGAACAGGCAATTGTCGCGACATATGTAGTGCCGAACAGTATTTGATTTCTCTCTCTCTGTTTGGTAGGTTTACGAGTCTCTGCCATGTGGCGCTCCTGTCAACTTGTTTCCAGCCCTAGCCTAGCCAACTTGGTCGCATCCTTCGATCCTCTCATCATTTTGGCGAATCACTTCACTTTACCTTGACTGTATGGTTGCCGAAACCTTAACAAGATGGTAATTGTTCATATCAGAAACTCCATAACGGCAACCTCCGCCCGCTAGACGCCGAAGGATCAAAAAGTAATTCGGTTGCCTAGATAGCGTCCAAAACACCAAGCTGCTAGTTTCAGCATTTGGGTCTCGCTCTCTGCCAAAACCAAGCAATGTGGAATTTCCACCTGGTCTCTCCCCACTTGGAGGACCGTGTTAGTCGTCGTGGCCTGGTCCTTGCACCCGACCGGACTTGGGGCTAAGGAGCGGATAGCGCATCGACGGTTCGATACGACACTAAGATGGACCGACTCTGACTTGGTTCCTCCTGATCTTGATCCTCACTATGAGGGCGAAACCAGTCCGTCGGGTGCAGGAGGTTCCAGAAGAGGCAGGCACTTGACGTTGACCCTCCTCCCAAGGTGTCACTGTGCAGAATAACGGTTTGAACAAGGTCGTGTTGAGGATGGAGTCATGAACTTGAGCTTGCGGAGCATGACCGGTTCCCCTGGCTTTCTAGAAGAATGTCAGCATGTTACGTACATACGTAGTAGACGTCAGTTACAAGCTCTATCCTTCGATCTACGTTACGTGCTTGTGTAGCATGCGCGTCAGTCAACTAACAAAGGGAGTCTTACTTTACGAGTTTCGCATCATATTTTGGGATTACAAGATGATGACCAACTCGGCACATGATGATCATCTGTTGATGACTGGAAATTAGCGGTAAACTCCGTCTGGGACATGTACTAAGCCCTATCATTCACTATTGCTTCCTTTTGCAGGGGCTCGGCGGTCCTGAGTCGCCGTCTTGCTTGGCCGACAAAAGCCCCATCAAGCCCAAAGAATTAAGTTTCGGCGCCGAGTGGGGGAGTGCGCGTACTCCTCGTGGCTTGTCCGCGGGTGCGCCACACTTTGGATGCTGGCGGGGTCTCGAAAGATGGCGCGGCTAGCGGATTTTTGGCTCTCAGCCCTACCGTCAAGATGCAGTCTTGGCGCCTGGGCCTTTTGAATTGCCTGCCCAGTGTTAGGGCTGGCCTTGTGGTGTGATCAGATTTGCTTTGCCAAGCAAAGATGAACACGAGCAATCATTCTTTGATGGAATTACACAATGATAAACGCTATAATACCTATTGTTAGTAGCAGGCAATAGAAACCTCGAATATAGCTGCTACTTACATGCATCTGCCGAGCGTGGAGAAGCGCTCGGTCTAACTCTCAAACCAGATCTGGCTGTGATCGGCTTTGTGACCCAGCAGATGGTATTACCCAAGAGGTTCCAGGACGTCAAAGCCCCTTTGCCCAGAAACAAGAGGAAATGAATGTTGACCCACGGCGGAATTCCGGTACATGCTGCAGCCATAGACAGGAAGAGGCAAAAGCATAGGGCTCCCGGAATTTTGCAAGGGCCCGAAGGAGGGTGTGAAAGACATCCATTACAACGCCTTGGCTAGGCTCTGGAGCTACTGTACCGAACTTACCGGCTTGTGCCACACCTCACTATGTGTGAGGCTCGGGACAGGCATTCGGCAGTTCGTACCTGCTTCTCTCGTGCTTCCATGCTTTATTCCATTGCCGTCGTTTCCATGCCATGATGGCAAAACTTGTCAACCGAAGACCAAAGCCTCAGACGTTACTGTACTCGAGCGTCATCACCGTCGTCATCATGCTCAGCCATTCTATCACCTCAACTTGACGCGGCGACTTGCCTCTCGGCAGTGAAGACTCCCACTCTCCGATGGGCAACGTCAACAAACTGACCAAACCATTGGCTTTTTTACATATGTACGTGTCGACTAACAGCGGCTATTGGACTAGCTCTCCCATCCCCTCGGATCTACTACGAATTTGGTAGTCAATTCGCCGGATGGCGTTCTTGGCTATGAATCGTCGGTAGAATTAAACACTGACGCGCGGACGCCAGCCAAACTCAGGCGCCATTGTACGGATAATCCCCTTCTAACGCGGAATTCTTGGAGAACAGAACCCACTTGTTTGAAGTATCCTCAGTGCAACGGCTGCGCGACCCCAATGGCCTGAGTGGTTATTGATGGTGGAGTATTGATACTGGGGATTTTTCATGCAGTTGTTTAAAGTTTTCGCATTCCCAATTTTTTTCGCTCAACAATTACACCGATTGATGGGATACCTCACGATACGGAGCCCTGTATCCGCAACATCTCGAAATTACGCCGTGTATTTTCGCAATGTCAATATACAAACTTTATTATACCGGCCTAGTCCCGCACTATTGCTCGTAAAGCCCTAGGAAGGCCAATGATGATTATCTTCAGCCCTGTGCTGGTCACGAGGCCCTGGCCCGACGTTACAGTATGCACTGCCGTTGACATTTTGCAGCCGTTTCGGATCACTGATACGACGCCCTGTTCCCTGTCTGCCTTCGTATCAGAACCAAGAAAGATCGCCCTATCGTAGTGATTCGACCCACGAGGCCGGGCCTGAGTGGGAATCTACACCCCAACTGCCGAGCCGTGGCTCCCTGCGAGGTGTAAGCACCTTGATCAAGGCAAGCCACTGATTCGCAGAGTAGCACCGGCCCCAAGTTTCAGGAATGGGATTCCGAATTGGACGTAGACACCTGAGCTACTGCCGGTGAGTTGGCAGCGTGTGGTTCGAGCTGGAAGTTCCCCGTTGCCCTTGAGTTTGATGACGACTCGGTGAGGCGCAGCAACACCTTATTTTCCCTCTCGAATGAAATGTCGGGCGTCGATCTTGATGGCACTAGTGTGGCTTTTTAGTCCCTTTGGCCAGGGATGCTTGCGATGCTCCGAGAGCTTGACAGATCCAAGATCCAAGACCAGCTATTGCGAGACCCTTCCTGCATTGGCTTAGTAGGATTTAGTTGTTGGAGTTTACCGTCTCATCTTCAACAAAACGTAGAGTTCCTGCTGCGCTTAGAATTGGGTTTGTCTTGGTCTTTGCGCTGTGTTTGACGCAACGCAATGCCTTGGCTGGGTCCACATACACCCAGTAAACGGATAACGTTTTCCAACTGAGCACTCACGTAATTATTCCGACTCAATACCTAAACACTGAATTAATAACTGACAACAACCAGTTCCGGTGTGATTTTCCTCCAAGTCTTGTCTACATCCGTAGATCCGTCCTGGCTAATAGTACACCGGGATATTATCTCCTTTGAGCCAAGTCTGTGGCAATCATGGAGATTGGATGGTGGGGTTGCCGAGGTTCAAAGTTGTCTATAGCCAAGGACCCTGTCATTCCCTGTGTCTGACAGGCTCGAAACTATGTGCAACCTACGCACTTGAATGACAGCCTGAGGGCGTCAACCGAAACTCTTCGGGCTCGTTTCGAGGTACAATATTCGAGGTAGCAGGTTCCCTCCCTCCCGTTCAAATCAGAGACAAGGCATTGCACAGCCCTGTGGACGCGGGAGAGGCGCACTACAACCACTCGTTCACATGGAGGGAGCAGATTTCCAAGGCAGTGGCTTTCAGCCCAACTGGGCGGGATTGGCTACGAGTGAACTCTTGGCAAATGCGGCTTGAAAAATTGCAAGATATCTGCGTTTTTACATCCTGGTTTTATCATGTGGCAATACAACGTTGAACGGAGAGAAACCCTCGAGTTGAACCAACACATTGAAAGCCCTGAATAGTAGTAGTCGTCGTCATGCTCGACACCTTGTCTTGTTTCTCCTCCACAACCAGGGGATTTACAGATAGACTGTTTCTATTTTAGCAGAGAACACAGCTGATTCGTTCGGAGATATAACCGCACCGAATTGCATGCCCTTGGTCTTGCACGTCCGATGTTCCGCACCCTCCGTTCCGTAACCTCCGGCATCATTTCGCAGTTTCGCATCAACAACATCAGGGAGTCAGGGGCATGCTGTGTTCATGCCATCTCCTTAGTGTATGATCGACCTCGCTCGTCATCCAATACCCGCGTATAGATGGCCTATAGTCTAGGAATGGTCGGATATCACTATCGACAGAAAAGTGGACTAAACAACTACTGAGATGTCCTCTTAGACCAATCTCAGTCCCGGAACGGCATGTGGCTGACAAAGTCGGCCGGGCTTGATTGAACCGCGCGTCTAAGTGTGCCCCGTATTGATAGTATCCCACAGCACTTTTGTCATCTTGGCACCAAGTTTCGGTTCATGAATTGCGACTGGACGCCCCTTGGCGGGAAATCTATAGCCTACGGGTCGTGGGCTGGACTGCGATGTCTGGGTCATGCGACACGCAATACTCTATTCGAACTCGAATCGTCAACTGTGGCTGAGGTAGGGGGTTGATGGCGATTTACAAGGCCTTGCAATTGTCCTACTTGCACGCTCTAGATCGCCGCCGATTTGGGACTGGTGTTTTACGATGACATCTCACCGCTATTCATCCATGACAGCTGACTTGGATTGACAAGCTACGAATCTGATGAATGACTCTTGTGATGGACCATCTACAACTGGTGGCGCTCCCTGATCAGGAAAGTGAATCTTATTGACAGGCATCAGTGCTCATGAGACGAGATTCACTCCATCGATCCATTTCTCAGCCCTCAAAGGCCCATCACCATGAAAGTGGGACAGCCAAGCTCCCGCTTTAGCTCGCCCTCCGTGGACTCTCTGTCTCGCCTGTTTGGCATGGAGAATCGGACTTAAGCAAGTGGGGAGAATCGAGGCTCACGGCCATCATGCCCTAGGCCCCTATTATATCGGGGTAATAGCCTAATAGCTTATGTGCGACTGGGGGACTACAGCCCTATTCAAGGTCGATGAACCTGACAACACTCCACATGCCTCGGCTGACTTTCCCTCCCCCTGGGGATCGCCCGCCGCAGAACGGTTCACCAGCTGCTCCAAGATCAGGATGACCACCGGAAGCCCGAGACGGTCGGAGGGGAGTTATTGCCTTGACAGTGTGCTTTGTCCGAAGGCCGCCAACGAGTTGTATTCTCACAATATACCGTACATATGTCTGAAACTCGCAACGGCCCACAGGTCACTGCATGCAATGCTGCAGTGCGAGCATCTCGCCAGACCGACATGTGCCGAATTTCACATCTGCATCTGCCTTTCTGATGTGCAAGTAACCCAGCCCAGGGCAGGCAAGACGTCGGCAGCTGAGCTGAAAAAGCTGACTGCCTGCAGCGGGCCGGGAAGATCTGTGGGGTTTGAGGCCGTTGTAAGACAAAAAGCAAATATATCTTTTTCAACGCATACAAAAGCCGAGGTCGAATAATGACGCCTGCACTTCTCAGTCGATTGTAAGTCAAATGTCGGGGGAATTATTAGATAAGTGGCCTGCCTATACGCCTCACCCTCTGGGCCGAGCCGTCAAAAGGAAATAACCAACGGCAAGAACATGTCAGGGGAGCCCTTCTTTGACGTGACGCCAGGGGGCAAAGACACGGTGCTGGGGTACTGCCTGTCAAGACCAGCCAACTGTGCCAAATGCTGCACACTGTATGTCTCACAGAGATGAATGTTGTGCGACGCAGTGCACTGGTCATTCTGAAACCCGTGAGCCTCAAAAAGGCCTCAACAATATTCCTATGTCTGAATATAGTATCCTTTTCATGGCTAGATGCACGAGTTGTGCGATTCGTGAAGGAACGAGGATTAAGCTTCAGAAATGGCACCATGAATCACGTCTCGAGGCTTAGGATCTATTCTCGAGTCATAGAGCCCTGTAGGGATGCTCGTCTCGCTGCTGGAATCCTGCAGCGAAGAGGATTCAAGCGTTAAAGAATGCCTGTTAACTTTGAGCGCCGCAATCCTACGCGCGAAACGCGATACATTTCTCGTACCGAAGCCTGTAGGATCACGACTCTTCAACGACTGATAGGATAGGGTTCCTGTGCCCCGGGCATGCGTTGCAGGTTGATCCTTCAATGGTCAAGGCTCAGAAGGCGTAGGTAGGGCTTTTGTGAGAAGGATTCATATGCTTGTTGAGGACCTCCTTCATAGACCGTAGGGCTGTCTCGTCGTAATTTACCTGTTACTCTTGAGGTTTCATCGAGCCGTTTGCCAGGTTGTCAAGTGCCGAAGGAGTCGAGCGTCATTTGGCAATTGATTGTGAAGCTGTTAACCGACGCATTTTACAAACCGAGAAGTCTTAGCGAGGTCGATCCCCTATCTGAAACGAGGTTAATTAAGGTTACGTCGGGCCATGTGCCCTTGAGAGGAAGGATTCGTGCGTCTTTTGACAAGGTTACGGCGGGTTGATTGACAACGGCCAACAGTCCGACTCCGCCGGTGCTACTACATTAGGCATTTGCTCTGAGAGCGGTGAATTATAATTGTACGATATAACTTGGTTGCCTCAATGACCTGGTCTGGTCTGACCAAGTTACGAAGGATGAAGCTAATATATCGTCAAATAACAAATGACAAGATCCTGACAAACGATCGACATAAACGGGCCCGTCAAGATCCATTATTCGCTCCAGTTTCTTGATTGAGCGACATGCACCAGCTGGGCTTGAGCTCGAGCTCCAATGAGGGGGTGAAGGATTACCCGCTCACGCCCACCTCGTAATGTGATGTACCATACCTTTGAAGGCCTGACCTGGAATGCTTCCAGAAATATTCTCGAATGATGCCTCTTTGAGCTTCCAAATCAGG
The DNA here is from genome assembly GCA_030411635.1 of Fusarium sp. MBC 119. Taxonomy (NCBI): domain Eukaryota; kingdom Fungi; phylum Ascomycota; class Sordariomycetes; order Hypocreales; family Nectriaceae; genus Fusarium; species Fusarium sp. MBC 119. Next base: position 163,380 of record JAPERM010000087.1, read on the forward strand.
GGTCATTGTGGGCTGCTCAACCCTGCCCTGCCCACGTCTGTACACGCAATCCCTGCAGGGAGGAGGGGAGCTTCCGCCTTTCATTGCTCTCTTGGGGTTCAAGATTCGTGATGAATGGTTGGTTGATTCTCCAGGTTTATTGCCTTAAAACTCTTTCCTTCACTACAGGGCGTCACCTCGGTGCTTATGCGGATCAAAGCTGATTTTGGTACATAATGCGATACCCTTGTTTCAGCAACGGACACTTATTATACGGGCTATAGCGTAAGGATCTCGTTTGTTAATTCGAAGCAACCTAAATCACTTGCAAACGAACCGCGGCAATTGGAAAGCTGGGGCTCTTGAGGTCCGTTCTCTCCAAGGCCCAGCTTTTCTTGTGAGGCTGGCTCGAGCACAACACCCACGCTTCGGTGCAATTCCGCACTTGTCAATCATTACAGCGGAAGATTATAACATACGAGTAATGGATTAGTGATGGTTCACTTTATAAACAATATTGATCCACTTGCTTGCGTTGACTTGATGGCATGTTCCGTAGATGGGTTAGCAGCACGGCATACACCATGTATGCATCCAAGGCCTGGGCCTTGATCTAGTGATTCCGAGAACTTGGACGGTGAAACTAGGGCTCTTGGTAGTGATAGATCAGATTCGGTAACATGAATTGGAAGAAATTGAGGCCAGGCCTTGCGAGTTTGTTGGTCTACTCCTTATCCGTACGGAGTTAGACACGACTTACATGAGGCTATTGGCCTTGCGGATGATAATCCTTACCTGTCAATCCGAATAGGGTCATTCTTACAGCGGATACAAACATGGCAATGACACCAGCTCAACCCCATATGCAGGAGTTCATCCCAGCTTTGTCAGATCATAGTGTAGTCTACCGTTGGCAACACCACGCCGTCGTTCGTCAGCTCCTACGGCCGAGAAACCTTCTAGAACGGAGCTGGTTACCTTTCCCAGGCGACCATCCGTTCACACTAGCCCCTCAGCCTGAGGGCCGAAATGGATCGGATTCGGAGGGTATTATGTGTAAATTCCGACTACTGACGTCGTTCTGACACGGACCGCGAGGGGTTTTAGGTTTCTATCAGCCCGAGCCCCGATCCGCGTCGATTGTCAGGGTAGGGTTGCGTTGGGTTTCAGTGTTTTAAGCAAGCACGAGCACAATGCCAATGCCAATGCCAATGCCCATACCCGGATACAGGTACATTGCTAACTTAGTTGCGATGCTAGCCTCACCCTTGGTTCCTGGCTTAGTGTAGGGCGGGCCATTTGAACTGCCGCTTCTGCGCTGAACATTCCGTGGACGGAACGGCAGTGGAATTTGACCAAGTTACAATAACTCCACATCATGACTTTTGAGTTGATGATACGTGACATTAGCAGATGAGCTTGTATTACTCATTCATGCTCTGTTTAATTACATTTTGACTACTCTGCTATGCTATATCTCTATTCCCAATGCTTACCTCACCCTGTCGTTCGGAAACGTAAGCTCCTGTCAAAACTGTCCCTACTTCGTATTGACAAGGCTGGCTCGTTCGTTCTACCGTCTGTACTGTAAATAATCTCCGACAGTGTTTCCCTTCTGACGGATGTAACCTTGACCTAGGGACCACTCACGCACCCCACTACTGGTTCCGGAAACCGAGGCCGTGCCGCGCCGTGGTGAGGGGATCGTGGGTTGGTTCCCCTTGAGTTGTGGGGGTTTCGATCAGACTTCAGGTTTCGGGCCAAGCGGTAAGGCAAGCCAAGGCAAGGACAAGCCAAGATCACGACCGGGTTTTTGGTATAATCGCCGCTGAATGTGGTTCTGGCGCTGGGACGTCATATTTTAGCGAGCCGAGGTATCAAGGATTAGAAAGCCATCTCCGAACTACATGTTTCAACGTTGCTTCTTGCTATATGTCCGGAGAGTTAAGACGGTATGGAGCATGTAAGATGGGTGGTAGTGGTTGTGGTTCAATGATGCAAGTTGGTAGGGCTAGCCTTGAAGCGACGCAGACCAAGAAGGGGAACAAACACCGCTGACAACCCACAGTGATAAGTTGGATGCACGTGAATGGATACTTGTTCTGTGATATTCGTTCTGATCAACAGCTCCCCTGCCTAAAGGCATTACAGAGTACCATTGCGTATGTTTCACCTGGTCTTTCGGAAGAATAGGCAGAATACGGCTATTATTTTCCCAGAGGCAGCCAAGTTGGGCCGGAAAAGCAACACAAAGAGAAATTTTCTGCAAACGGGCCGTTTTACCAAACTGTCGGGTCGGTGTTGGTAGGCTGAGCATGCATGATTCGGAAACGTGAGGACGGTTGCAGATACTAGATGTGGAAGGACAAGACTGGTGAAGTAGGCTGTGTATTTGGGATAGGGTAGGTCAAAGTAATGAATACGAGTAGGCTAATTATAATGCGTTGCACTGTTGGCTTGTCATAAGTTTACAGAGTTATCAAGGTCCAGGGTAAAAGTCATGTAAGTGGGTTGATACGGTCCAACGTTGTTCAATTATGACTAGGCAGTAACGGTGGCAGCCTAGTTCTAAGTAGAGATTCATCGATGTTATACCAGGGGGATTTTTTTCTTTTCTTTTTGAGTGAAATATGTTATTACGAAATCTAGTTGCCTTGAAAACTGATCGAGACTGTAAATTGCCATCTGCTAACCTGTAGAGAGCATGTATCACTTGTTGCAATGTCGCATCTGATTGTCTCCCACTTTAAGACTACTCAAGTAAGATATTCTCAGCTTTGTGACGCTACAGGTAAGTCAATGGTGAAGTTCGCCATCCTGAGTGACACTAATATTCGAGTTCGGGATGTTCAGCAAGTTCAGGATCAACCTCCATTCAATGGTAGAAACATATAGTCTATTTACACAGAAACGCAACAACTGAACCTTACACGACCCATGCCTAATGAAGGGTATAGACTCCACCGGTGGTTCGTTCAAGCTTGGATTTCTGTTCCAACAGTAACAGTCTTCACCGAAGGATAGCCTAGGAAAATGTTTTGATGGGTATCCTACCTGTAAGACTTGATGTAAAATAGTGTTAAGACGTAAGGAGCTATTAATGACTTATTCTGACTTTAAGATGGTATTTTCTTGAAGTCCCACACCTTCGTTCCAGTTGTGACGGCGTGGAAAAAGATAAACTCTTGCTACGAACTAGAAGATCTTCACGCAAGACGCAAGAGAGACGTACATAGCTTTGCCCGGGTCCTTTTCTTTTCTGAACAAACTGTCGTTCAAGGGAACTTTTGGGACTGTGCCTATTTGCCTGGCTCTGAAAGCTCTAGTTGTTGAGAAGAAGGAAGCGAGCCTCGTCACAGTCCCAAGATGAAGCCCAGTAGAGACACAGCGGGAGCTAATCCTGTTGAATGAGACGTGCTGGTTCAACTTATATTGAGATCTGAATCAGTATTTCTCGAGAACTCGAGGGACTGTTGGAATGTCCTAAGCTGGAACCAGTGGTGGTTCGTGTGATATTGTAGTCAGCTCAGGCCGCGCTACATCGTCTCAATTTTGATATGGGTTGTTTTTTATACAATAGAGGCTTTGAAACATCTTCACTGTGCCAGAACTATGCGTGTCGCACCTCCTACTTCCATCTACGTCGCTGCTACTAGACAGCAGAAGCTTCGTCTCTGACCGAGAGGTATACCATGACCATTTTAGTAGCCTAACGAGACGACCAAGTGTTTCTTCAATCATTTGGCTAGATTGAAGATCTTGAACAAGTAGTCGTAGACTAATTCCCGACCGGACCGCGCAGCTCTTGACACGTAGGGTAGAGACAAGCGCAAACACCTCGACAGAGGAAAGTAGACGTATGGGATATTGGTTTCTTGAGCCTTTATACGCTTTTCAAGGATCCTCTGTTGTAGAACAGACTATTTAGCAAGGAACGATGAAGATATGAGCAGACATAAGCATGAAAGGCGGTCTCAAATGACTTGACTCCTCCATGTCACTGCTCGTAATCTGATAGATTCACTCTCCAAGGCTCATCAAAGACAGCCAAAGGCGAAACGAGGTTCAAAGGAGTGTCCCAAAACAGTGTAATATTGTGTGGAAGCTAAGTACCAACCATCTATCCCAAAGCAAATCCCAAACCAAAGAACGACTAGAAATCAAGAACTCCAGCAATTCACCAATCTATTCGTTTGTTCCCATCCAGATAGCCGTCTTCACTCTATCAAATACCCAGTCTTTCTTGTCGTCACTTTAGACGTAGCGGGAATAGTCCACCAGATCGAGAAGAGTCTGCTGGTTATAGTTGCCTCTGTAAACGGCAACAATTCCAGCAACATCAATGATGAAGATGAAGCTCTTCCAAGGAAAACACCCACTCTGTGCAGTCTTCTGGCGAGAGAGCTTGATATCATCTAGCTCGTCGCGGAGGGTTTCAACCTCATCGTGAAGGATGTCGTTAAACTCGTCGATACGGGCCTCGACAGCATCGAGCTGCCACTGCTGGATGTTGCGAGGGTCTAGCATAACGACGTTGCTGTCAATGATAGTGTTTCGTGTACTGCGCGGTGCAAATCGGATGGGAGTGGCCGTGGTGTAAAGACGCTCATTGTGAGATGAGTCCCGGTTGTTGGAAGGAGTGGCCTCCTGGTTCTGTTCGGAAGACATAGTGGCGAAGAGTGGTAAAGAGTGGTTTGGTTTGAAGAGTTGACGAGGAAGTGCGAGGTAGTGATGAAAACTTGTGCTCAGAAGAGTCAGAGAGGTTGTGTTGAAGGCCTAAGTTGGCAGTCAGAGACTCTGGTATTTATGCATTTTCCATGACTATAGTTACGAACTATCAAGTGAATATGATATATCGTATAACTAGCTAGCCTGCGGAAGAACATGGTAAGAATCCCATTGCTCCTTTGTCCCCAGATATTCACTGCTGGATGGATAACGTGGGCCTGAAAGCGTGGCTGAACTATAGCGGTAAATGAACAAAGCCCGAGACTGTTGAGGAAAGAGATAATACTCCATGCTTTGAAAAGTCAACGCGAGCAGCCTCGCATTTGTTGGAAGGTAAGCAGAGTTGATGAAGTGAAGTTTGCAAGATCCATATTCCTACTAAGAACAAAGAAAGTGGAGGTGCAAACGGACTGAAGACCGAATGGAAGACATCAAATAGTAACGCGGTCCTCAAACGTGAATTTGGATCTCTGTGATACCCAGCAGGCTGAGCTCATTGGATGCTATTCTTGATTCTCGCATGGTTTGCCAGCTGTTGAAGCTGCATGGTCCCGTTAGCCTCCGTACCCAAGATTCTTCAGAACCAGTAGCCCTTCACCAAAGCGATGCCGGAGTGTTTGCAACAGGAATCCGTCAATATTTCTTGTATTCGCTGTGTATGTTTCAAACTATGGACGTGGTGGGCGATGGAATGGTCTTTTAACCAAGGTACCCAAAGGGCTTTCGGTGTGACCGTGACCTCTGCTGCCTGTCCAGCGTCATGCATTCTCCTAGGGTTTGGATCATGGCGCTTGACCACGTCGTTTCCATATTTCAGTGTTTGCAGCTTTCATGCCGAATTATATTTACCAAGATCTCCGCCTCATGACGAGACTCTGCACAAAGGCCGGATCACTGAATCCCTTTTACATCACATAACCTGTTTGTGTGGCTTCATAAGCCGCGCGACCAGACATGTCATGAACGACATCAATCCACACAATCTCTTTGACGCGCTCCCGAACCTCCGCCCAGGTCTGTCGGCCTGTCAAACTCTGAATAGACTGCACAAGCCAGGCTTCTGTACTATTAAAGACCATCATGGAACCGATCAGGAGAAGCCAGAGCTTAATATTGGCAGTAGCTTCCCCTTGCACAGGCATAGCCTGGATGGCGGCACGCAGTCGTTGGTTGAACTCGTCTGAGTTTAGTTTTTTGCCTTGGATCTGAAGGAAAATGGTTGATTCGTAGGCCAAGAGACCAATGCGGATGGCTTCTTGGATAGGGTTTACGTCTAAGGAGTAGTCGAGAATGAGGAGTCGGTATTGGACCGAGAGCATAATTTCTTGGAATGCCTCGGGTTTGAGCTTTTGGGTACTAGGGGTGAGTTTGTTCGCTAGAGTAGAAAAGTCCCGGAGGTCCTTGAAGACGTTCTGGAGTCGGTAATCCCATGTAGAGAATTGTTTCATAAAGTCCAATGATGGTTTTTGCGTATCAAATGAGCTTTCCACAGTTCCGAAAGCTTCGAGTAGGGGCTCCCAGGCAGGTTTGCCCTCGTAAATCTCAGGTTTACAGCCGTTCTTAATGGACCAGCCAAGGTCGACGCTATCATGGTCAGTGCCTGTTTATTAGAGAGCATGTCGGTGCGGCTTACCGGCAGAGTTTGATCTGTAACTGGCGATTATTATTGTATCCTTCAAGACCACCCCTCAATCGTACAATGCGCCGGAGTCCGTTTGAATGGGCTTCAAAAGCCTGAGCGTCTTCCATGGCGTCAGCCATCATGGCTAGCAATATGATGACAGCAGAAGTGGTATCTTCGAGTTGCTTCTCGCGATCATATAACTTGTCCTGTAGGAGCTTGATGGTATATCGAAGGCGATTATGCGTTGAGGGCGAGAACTCGTCGTCCCAGCCACCTTCGTGGTTACCGCCCCCTTTTGTTATCCGCCTCGTAATTAGGTCTTGAAAGGCGCTGACACAGAAGAGAATGCTATGGAGGTACGCGGGGTCCTCAAGGAGCCAGCGGAACCAGCACGCCTTTTCACGGTCAGAGTCGAAACACCATTCTGTGGGGTATAATGTGTCCTTGATGGTGGTCAAGACTAGACAAGGTCAGTAATTTGGGGGAGAGTGATGTTGAGGGGAATTGGGGACTGGGAACCTACACCTATAGATAAGATATCGCGAGTTCCCATCAAGAGGGGTGGCGAAGTTGAAGAGTTCCAAATCAGAGGGGGGTTTGATCAAGTGTACGAGAAGAGAAGGCGACTGGACCCAGGCTCTATCTCGGCGGGAGTGTACGTGCCCTACAGTCCAAAGGGAGTCATCTGTGAATTGAGCAACTGTCGAGAGTGAAGATCGATCAACTTCCTCCACATCATCTTGATTGGGCCCTTGACTAGTATCATCCGCCGAGTCAGGCGGCGTTAAAGGATTTATCAGTTCTACACGGCGCTTGGTATTCTTGCCTCGCATAACATGACTGCGAATGAACTTGCGAGACTCTGCTGCAGGTTTCCCAGCTGGGTCTGATGATACAAACTCGAACTTCTTGGCTAAATATAATTTGTAAGTCGAGTGTTAATAATGAAAAATATAACTGATCTATAACTCACGACCCTGTTGACGGGCTCCCGCTTTCCGAGCCCGTGGCTTTGGCGTTGGCCGGACTGGTAGTGGCAGCGGATCGGGCTGGGCGAAGAATGGCTCTAGCATTATGACGCCTTGATCGGAGTTTATGCAGCAATGTTCTCACTATTCTGTTTTCTGAAAGCAATCGTGAAGAATGAGACACAGAATGAAGGTCAAGATGATGAGTAAAGAGTTGTGTTGCGATTGTTAACTCTTTACGGAAATCAATCAACCCTGCAAGGTCAGTCAGCAGTGCCCTTCAGCATTCATCCTTCCCCAAATGCCAAGACATGATTGTTTTCCTATTCGAGTTAGATCCATCGATTTACCCTCCCGCTGGCGATAAAGGCCAATGCCGATCGCCTAGACTGGAGCTTGTCAAAATAACCCAAGCAGCATGACCGTTCCTCAATCGAGAGCATTCTACTTGATTTTGTCAGGATATCTGTGGCGGATTTCTTCACATCCTCTGATGGAATATTTGCCCCGCCTCGTTTAAACGTCTTTACTAAAGAGCCAACGGTCTCGGACTCGGAGATGGACATCCTATCTGCCCGTTCAAATGACAAAGCATTTAGCCTTAAGATTGTGGACGGGTGCCTTCTTGGCATCTATCTATTGCTTTCCCAAAACGGTTTACAGTTGAACCACTGTCGCGAACATGTCATCAGTGCCAGCTTCCACGGCCACGCATGGCCCAACACAGCCAACAATCATCACTCAATTGCTTGCCACTTTGGGGTTTTCGCTCATTCACTTTGTAATTATGCAACGCCTCTTTGTGTTCGCAAAAGACATAAAAAGAGACTCAAGTCCACGTCGTTTGAGAATGAACAGATCAACACAATCATCAGCTCTTACAGACAGTCTACTAAACAACAAAAACAATAACAGTAATAACCACCATCACTTTTACCCACACCAAACACTCACAAATCATCACAATGGCCCCCAAGTCTCTCGAGCTAGAACCTGACAAGTACCGCTTCCTCAGGTCTCAATGTGAGAAGCAAGTACCCATTCCCAGCGACATCTCACTAGCTGGTGGCACAATCATCATTACTGGCGGAAACACCGGTATTGGCTATAGTGCTGGTGAGGCCTTCTTGTCCATGAACCTCAGTCGTCTTATCATTGCCGTGCGAACTCCCTCTAAAGGCGAGGCTGCTGCAGCCAAGCTCCGCGCCAAGTATCCCAATGCCCAGATCGACGTCTGGCAGGTCGACATGATCTCGCATAAGAGCGTCCAAGACTTTGTCAAGAAATGCGAGGCGCTTGATCGCATTGATCTCGCCCTACTCAATGCCGGTACTCAAATGCTCACATTTGAGAAGAGCCCCCAGGGTCATGAGACGTCATTCCAGGTCAACTATCTATCTACCATCCTCCTCGCTACTCTCCTCCTACCCATCCTTAAGCAGAAGTCTCCTCCCGGCAAGCCAGGTCGCCTCACCATCGTCAGTTCAGGGACATCTCTTATGGCAGAATATCCCAACGCGAAAGACGAGCGTGTACTTCCATACTACGAAGACGAAGCCAATTTCTCCAGACCAAACCCAATGCCTACATATGGAGCTCATAAGGGCCTCGCACATTTTTGGATCGTCAAGCTAGCTGAGCGCGTCAAGGCCGATGACGTCGTAGTCAACCTTGTTGATCCAGGACTGGTCAAGAACACGGCTCTACAGGACCAGGGCAATATCTTTTATCGCACTTTATTGACATCCATTAAGTCGATTGTTGGTCGGACCGTGGAGCAGGGAGCGAGCACGTTCGTGCAGGCTGGAGTTGTCATGGGTAAGGAGTCCCATGGGTCTTATATCCAGGACTGGAGGATTCATCAGTAAGTACATCATTCTTATACATACAAGATGATACTAACAATTTGTCTGTTTAGCTACACACAACTGCTGTATACTTCAAGTGGTCTGCCCTTTGCGGACAAGGTTTGGAACGAGACTTATGAGTTGCTGTCTTTGGACGTTAATAGTATTTTGAACTCTTTGTGAAGGGGAAACTATTGTCTTTTCGGCGCGGGTTCTTAGGGTTGCTTAATATTTGGGTTTCTTGTTTGAGTATGAATTATAGAGGATATATAGCATGATCTTTGAGTAGTTAGAAAATACACAATTTTTCCGCAAGAGTTCAACAAGAATCAAGAGCCAATAGAGTACCATGATCAGATTTTAATACTTGCCAGATCCAATCATTTCTCATAGAAGAACATACTCGTAAAAGTTTCATCCTGAATGGATGAATCTAAATGAAAGATTTAGACAAGTCGATATGGTTCATGACCATCTGATACGCTCTATAGTCTATAGTTCCGCATCTCAAAGAATCAAATACTGTAAGCGATATAGATATAGGAGCCCATGGTATTGTGAGTCTACGTATAATAAGCAATAAATGAACAAAATATGTGTAAGCCCGGAAGTCCCTCCGATATGATGTGCAAACCAAAGCGGGAGCGGGTGTCATCCCGAGCTGATATAAATGACGTCCTTTGAAGTCCAAACTCAATTTTAACTGCATTCAACAACCATTTCTTTGAATTCGGCCAAGATGGGTAACCCGCCGGTAGTCGAGCTTCTCAAGCAACTGATGGAAATTTCATCAACTAGCGACGAGGAACAAGAAATTGGAATCTTCTTAGCCGACTATCTCAAAGGTCTCAACTATACCGTTGAGCTCGTTCCTATCGCTCCAGACTCCGACAGATGCAACGTCTACGCATATCTGGGTTCGAGTCGCAAAGCACGCACTCTACTCACATCTCACATGGACACCGTACCACCACATATTCCCCTGCGAGTCGAAGGTGATGTCATCTACGGCCGTGGATCATGCGACGACAAGGGCCCTTTGGCTGCACAGATCATGGCAGTCGAAGAACTACGGGCTGAAGGAGCTCTCAAGGACGGCGATGTATCTTTGCTCTTTGTGGTAGGAGAAGAGAACGGAGGTGCTGGGATGTTTGCGGTAAACGACATGAATCTATCGTGGGAAGCAGGTATCTTTGGAGAGCCGACTGAGAGTAAGCTTGCAAGAGGTCACAAGGGACACTACGTCTTTGAGCTGCTGGCAAAGGGCATACCAGCGCATTCTGGATATCCCGAAAAGGGGGAGAGCGCTATCACTATGCTTGTCTCGGCACTGAGTGAGTTGCAGGCGTTAGATCTGCCAGTTTCTGATCTGCTCGGGCCGTCAACTTTCCACTGCGGAAAGATCGAGGGTGGTCTGGCGTATAACATACTCGCTGCAGAGGCACAAGCGTTGTGTAGTATTCGGGTTGCTGCTGAGCTTGATAGCATTAAGAAGAAGGTTGCTGAGTTTGTGGATAAGTATCCCAACATCACTCTCAAGAAGCGTGTCGAGTATTCTGAGACGTTGCTGGACTTTGAAATTGAAGGTATAGTTGTCCAGGTATCCAGATTTATGGTCATGCTAACAAAATTATTAGGCATAGATACTATGTCTGTTTCATTTGGAACTGATGTTCCACGACTGAAAGGATCGCATAAGAAATATCTGTATGGGCCTGGTTCTATCTTGGATGCACATGGAGAGAATGAGCACGTTAGGATCCCAGATCTTATTAACTGCGCTGCTGTGTACAAAAGGCTGGTGACGGAGATATTGAAGAAAGGCACTGTACAATAAAAACTTGAAAAGGAATATTTTGCAAGGCTCTAACCTATTGTAGGATATTTGACGCTTTGGTGAAGCTGTATAGTTCAGACTGGTGGCTCTACGCAGACGACAGAGCTATCCACCCTAGACCAAAAGGCGGGAGCTAAGACCAGAAAGCAGATAGACCTAGCTTAGCCTATTAATTCAAATAAGGCGATACTAGAGGATTGCCGATGTTTCGAATATGCCATGTTATCATGGATGGCAATTGTGATGCTTGGCTACAGGGTTGGGTGTACAACGTACCTCACCTTCATCTCCTCCATGCACTCCCGAGTCACTACATGGCACAGCTGCAGACGAATTGAGTCAATGCTTGCCGATGAGGGGAAAACAACAACATCAATAACAACAGTGGATTCAACGAAAAAGCTTTATCCGATCATGTTGTGCTGACCTGGCATGTCGTGTCGTGTGGTGCCGAGAGCCGTGCAATATTGCATGTCTTTAAAGGCGGTCGACGATCAAAGTGAGCCAGAGTTGTAGAATGAATAAGGACCAATGAGAGTGCAGCAACATGTTTCGTTAATGTTACAAGTGCGCTGAGTAGAATTGCTGCATTGGGTGGCTTGAGCACTTCAGGCCGGGTAATCGGCCATGGAACAATTCGTTACAAGAGAAGAGAGTTGAGTTGGGAGTTGGAGAGGACAGCGCCGAGACGAAACAGGCCGGTATCCGTGCCGTCACTTCCGGATGAGCGGTACGTACCGGATCGCTTCAACCCCAGCATCACTGTCTGATGCTGTCGAGGAAATTGTACCTTATGATAGATGGATAGATCTCAACTGATTATATCTGTGTATATCTAGATTAGATATCGAATATTCAAGACCACTGAACAAACACCTTGAGAGAATACCAGTACCGTACCTGCTTCCCACCTCATCAACGGAGTGGCGGCGGCGGCGGCGGTGGCTGTCCCACTTGGTGATAGCGCCAAGACATGGAGAAGGGGACCAACTACAGGCCAAGGGGTAGTGACTGATTCCTCCCGCCTCATTCGCAGTTATTGCCAAGTCTCCTCATCGCATCCGATCTTGGAACAAGGCCATGGAATTCCAATCCAATTGTTAGAGACATTTCAGTTCAGTTGTAACTTAACTCGTAAGGCTTTGTAATCTCTTCAATGTACGGTACCATAGTGCCTTTTGATACACTTCAGGCCAGCCACCACCATCAGCCCAAGCCTCGATTGAAGCCGTCTTTGCCGTTCGGCTGCTTGGTTTGCTTTTGGACTACGGCTCCCTAGTTCCGAGCCCGAGCCTTTTTTTGTGGGGGAGAACCCCCAAGCCCAAGGCCGTAGCCACTCAAAGTCTGTCTCCCTCCTCTGTTTTCCCCACCGAAAATCCTGTCCTGCCCTGTCCAAGGTGCCGCCACTCCCCTGCCTGGCTACTTCTGCGCTGCGCTGCGCTGCTACTGCACTGTATCATCAGTCAGGGCCCTTGCTTGCGCATCTTATCCCGTCATTTCCTCACTCTCCCTCAACCGACTCCAACTTGTCGTTGCCGGACTCCGATCCTCCAGGTTTTCTCCTCGCTTTGCCGCGCTGTACACTTCCTATCGCGACTCGATACTCTCCAAGAGAGTTATACGATCTTCCCGACGGCAGCGCCACGCGTACCTTGTCCACCCACTCATCGCCTCGTCCCGTCTCGTTCTTCTCCACGACACACTCTAGACTCGTCCACCCAGGCACGCTAGAATTGGAATACCTCCCGCGTACTTGGTAGTCTGATTGTATTCAAAGACACCGGCTCCCCCCGTCGTTACTGTACTCTACTCTGCCAGTCTGGGACTTGCCTTCTTGCGCTGCAGTCACACACTCTCTTGTCAACCACCCCAATCAACATCGTCGCCGCATTCTCTCCAACTCCATCACGACCGGCATCACGAGTCGATCTCAACACGACTAAAACGATCCGAATTGTCACGTCCACGTCTGTCGCTTGGCTTTCATCGTCATCTCTGTCAATCTGTTCAGGCGCGCAATATTCTGAAGAGCCATAAAGAGCGACCGCGAGTCGAGGGACTTGGGCACGGTTATTGAAACTGGAGGAATAGAAAGAATCATTGCCTGAACAAGGCCCCTTGGCCATGGCGGACAACGAGAAGAGGGTTTCCACAGGCGGGGCCCAAGAGATTCCTCTCGAACCTCATCCCCAGCATCAATTCCCTATCGCTAGCGATTCATCATCTGAGTATGACGAGGTGAGTGCCCTTTGGTTGCGTTATTTGCTTCACCCTTGACCTTCTCTCCGAACCGTCGCTGTGGATCAATCGAACTGACACTTTGATCCTCAATAGTCCTTCTCTTACGACCAGGATGACATGCGCGACTATCACACCACCGAGCAGGACCTTCACGTCACTGAGGATGACCTGCTCGAGGCACGCGAGCTCGCTTCAAAGTACACCCTAGAAGATGTTCGCGACATTATGGCCCGCGTCTACCGCATCCACGAAAAGGATCCCAACTTTCCGCTCACGGTTATTCAGAAGATCCGGGCCTTTCTCGAAAACGACGAACTATTCACAAACCCCGAGAAACACGAGAACTTGGTCCAAGAAATGAAGCTCGAGGCTGCCCTTATTACAAATAACAGTCCCTATGCCGAAGTTCGAGCCGTCGTCGAGAACAAGGATGATACCACCATCCCCTGCTCTACCATTCGCAGTTGGGCAATCGGTCTCATCTTTTCTATGCTCCTTGCTTTTACCAATCAGCTCTTCGATATTCGCCAGCCTGCCATTCGCATCATGGCCAACGTCGCTCAGCTACTTTCATACCCGATTGGCAAAGGTTGCGAAAAGTGGTTACCCGACTATGGCTTCACCCTCCTTGGAGTTCGCCATTCTCTCAATCCTGGTCCCTTCTCTAAGAAGGAGCACATGCTTATCACCATTATGGCCAACGTTGCGTACAACACTCCGTACACCAACTTGATCATCTGGGTTCAATACCTACCCCAGTACTTCAACCAGCCATATGCCTCTCACTTTGCCTACCAGATCCTCATTGCGCTCAGCACCAACTTTATTGGTTACGGAATGGCTGGTGTCTGTCGTCGTTTCCTCGTTTATCCCTCTTACTGCGTCTGGCCCGCTTCCTTGGTTACAATTGCGCTGAATTCGGCCTTCCATACCGACAACAATTCCCCGGTACAGGGACCCTTTGCCAAGATTTGGCGCGTTTCTCGAATCAAGTTCTTCTACGTTATGTTTGGCGCCATGTTCGTCTGGTTCTGGTTCCCTAACTACATCTGGACCTCGCTATCCAACTTCAGCTGGATGTCTTGGATTGATCCTTACAACCGCGACCTCAACACCATCACCGGCTTCAACAATGGTCTTGGCATCAACCCGTTCCCTACCTGGGATTGGAACGTTTTGCTGTGGGACTCGGCCGATCCGCTCATGGTCCCCTTCTTTAGTACCTTTAATCGATTTGTTGGTGCTTTCATTTCTATGTGGGTGGTCCTCGGTCTCTGGTACACCAACATTTACAATACTGGATATCTTCCCATCAACAGCAACCGTGTCTATGATCGCTGGGGCCAGCTGTACAATGTCACTCGGGCCACCAATGACCGCGGTCTGTTTGACGCCGCCAAATATGAGGATTATTCACCTCCTTTCCTCGGTGCCGGCAACGTTGTCATTTACATCTTCTTCTTCGGTATCTACACCTCAACACTCACATACGCCCTTCTGTTCCATCGACGCGAGATTGTCACCGGCTTCAAGGGTCTCATTAACAGCATGAGGAAGAAGTCAAAGCTTCCCGAGGAGGTTCATGATCTCGACGTGCACACTCGCCTCATGAAGGCTTATCGCGAAGTCCCCGAATGGTGGTACATGGTTTGCCTCGTCTGCGCCATGGCGCTCGGTATTTCTGGCCTTGCTGGATGGGACACTCACACTTCCCCTGGTGTCATCTTCTATGGTCTGGGACTCTGCATCATCTTTGTTATTCCTGTCGGAATCATCAAGGCCATGACTGGAATTGAGGTTACCCTGACCGTTCTTGCAGAGTTTATTGGAGGTTCCTTCGTTGAAGGTAATGCGCTGGCCATGAACTACTTCAAGTCTTTTGGCTACGTCACTTGCGCTCATGCCGTCATGTTTTCCAATGATCTGAAGCTCGCTCACTACGTCAAGATCCCTCCTCGACAAACCTTCTTTGCTCAAATCGTTGCTACGTTTATCAGCACTTTCGTCTGTGTTGGTGTTCTTAACTTCCAGATGACTCAGATTCCTGGTGTCTGCACTGAGGATGCTAAGTGGAAGATGTCCTGCCCCAGCGTCAACACTTTCTTTACTGCCTCTGTCCTCTGGGGTACCGTTGGACCCAGCAAGATCTTTGGCAAGAATGGACTGTACACTGAGGTTCTGATCGGTTTCCCTCTGGGAGTAGTGGTTGTGCTTGCTGTTTGGGCACTCAACAAGAAGTTCCCCAACTGGACATGGACAAGACAAATTCACCCTGTAGCCATCATGTACGGAGGTATTGTCTGGGCACCTTACAACATGTCGTATGTCTGGCCCTCAGTACCTATTGCGTACTTTTCCTGGATTTATCTCAAGTCGCGCTACCTCGGCTTGTGGTCTAAAGTAAGTACAACTGTCTCCGATATATCTGGAACAATACTAACGATACTAGTACAACTTTGTGCTCTCTGCAGCTTGGTCCTGCGGCATTGCCATTGCGGGCATCATCATCTTCTTTGCCCTTCAACTTGAAGGTACTGAATTCAAGTGGTGGGGCAACCAAGTTGGCTACGTGGGATGTGAGGACGACGCTTGTCCCCTTCAGCCTTTGGAGGGCAGCGATTATTTCGGTCCTCGGGTGGGAGATTTTCACTAGCCGCACCTCAATTTGGGGTCTCATGATATGATGATTTGGAGCAATGGGAATGTTTTGAGCGTGTTTGTATTTGGACGTTTTGAATTACCTGGAAATTTATATACCCCGGTTGCATTGTCACATAGATTGTCTGTTGGACAGATACTGTATAAAGCCTTGAGGTTGTAATGTCAACGACAGATTATTAAACTGCGCGAACCCGGGGAGTGAGAGGAATGACTTGTTATTTTAAAAAGCTGGCTTCGACGTGCTAACTAGGCCATCATACGAAGTCTTGCACGTTAGATCAAGTCCTTCCGAGACGTTGACGCTACAAGTTATCCGTCGGGTGTCAAACTATGATCAGGAAGAGAAGCGCCTTGCATGAGTTTACAGAAAGAGCTGGTTCATTGGGTATCTTCGGTACGTTATTGAGTATCTATATTATCAACATACAAACAAGAAATAAGAGAGACATGAGGTATCATCATTATCATCCATCAGTGCCCACCAAAGGGACTCTAAAACCGACAAAGGAAATATTAGGGTGCATGTACATCATCTCGGCGATCTTCTTCCTAGTGGTGATAGTCCTCTCGGAAGCTCAAACATGCTTCCCCATGTAGATGTCCTTCGCGTATTCCCAGGAGAAGGACTCAAGCTAACCTCTTCGACTGTCTTCCACGATGAACCTCCGCTGCTGCGTCTGTCGCCTAAACTGATTGGACCGCCGTCGAGTTCAACTAAGGGACTGTTTTGACTGACGGGAGTGTCAGAGGAACCAATCTCAGGGATGACGATGGTAGGAATGGGGGACAATGTTTGGGACGACGCCTCAGCGATTGGCTCTGGAAAAGGCGCGGGTGCTGGATCTTCAGAATGCGCAGTCGACGGTCGCTTGGCCTTGATCCATCCGCCCTTGAGACTAAGCATGCTATTCCGGTTCTTGAAACTTCGAAGTCCGTCGCGTAGTGCTGTAGTAGCAGAGCGTTCAGGACCAGCTTTTGACTTGGGACGTAAAAGGGAAGAAAGACCGTCTGGTTTGGGTGGTAGCTTCTGGGCGACAAGCTCGAGTTGAGATTGCATGCTAGGATGCGCGAGAACGTCTTCGAGAGTGAGAGTTATGGAGAGGACTTTGTTAAGCTCTGTCGTGAGAGCGTGCGCGGGAAGAATGGATTTGGAAATTGCGTAGAATGGCGTCGTGGGGAGTTTGTTCTTTGGGATGCCTGCGGAAGAAGGCTTGATGACTTTGTTCCAGGCACTTACGATGCTCTCCTGAATATCCTTGCGCTGAGAGGAGTCGAGGAGGGAATCAAGAGGTGGACCAGGAGGGGGTTGCTTTGCAGCAAAGGGAATTTGTCGCTCGGAGCGAGCGATCTCATCGGAGGAATGGACCATGGGTTGGTGGATTGTATCAGGATGCGTGAGAGTCTCCCATGCAGCAACGAGAAGACTTAGACAGGATCGGACGAAGGAGTTGGCGAGGCGTTCTTCGGAGTATTTGATCTCAAGGGTGATGCGGTCGTTGCCTTCGATAGTTGAACGGATGAAAAGATCAGGGAAATCCTTTGTCCAGGCTTCGATCATTTTGTACGTAAACGTCGCGCCATCAATATTCATCGTCGATGAACCGTCTAGAGGTCCAGGGATATGATGCTGGACAACAGTACTGAACTGCGTACAGGCGCGCCAATTGGTACAGTTGGTAACAAGGTCCTGAATACCGAATGTTTCGAAACGAGCGTGTGCTTGACGCTGGAGTTGGATACAGTTCATAAGATCGAGAGGCGTGCTGTGACTTGATGGGAATTGCACTCGTACAGGGATGGTGTTTGTCAGAGGACCTATGAGGTCAACGCTTGCAGTTTGGATGACTTCGCCGAAGAGAACGTCGTGAGTGGCTGAGATGGTGGAGAGAACGATGGCCCAGGCTGCTTTGAGAGCTGCCTCGGGAGTCATACCGTAGGGAGCGAGATGACCCAGGGAAGTAGTTTGCTTGACAGTTCTGATCTCGGAGACAGTGGCCGGAGGGACTGGTCTGTTGTTCGCAATGATCTTTGTCATCTGTGCGTTTTCAAGTTGGCAGTTCCAGTATTCGAGACCTTGTTGACGTGTTGCTCGTGATGCGCGCGTGTAGTCTAGATATGAAGTTCGAGGAATGTCATAAGTTCCTTCACCTTCGTATAAAGAGGCGAGTTCGTGAACGGCGAGATGGGCTGAGACGTCGTCGATTTGCGCTTTGCTTAGACGGATGACTAGAGCACCCCGTTGGTTTGCGTCGAGGAATGTGAAATGCGTAATAGGTACTGTTGGGTCAAACGGGAGGCTTTGATGTTGCGTGACAAGATTCTGCGTGGCATCGTCCAGGGCGTCTGTTGAACAAGGTATAATCTCAAAGGGTGGTTTGAAAGAGGCGCAGTGGGCTTGATATACGCGATGTTCATGGGAGATGAAGGCTATGTTGAGAATGGGGTGCATTTTGCTAAGAGCATCGCAGGCGCTTTCGAGTCTGGTCGCATCGATGGGGCCGTTGAATCGGAGAGCAAGACAAACAATGTCTGCGCGGGTCTGGAACATGCCCAGCTCAAGACCACGAATCTGTTGTGACGACGATTCGGTGAAGTCGAGAACGTCTGGTGATGAGCAGTGTAATTGAGGCGCAATGACGTCTCTGACAAATCTGGTATCGAGGTTTCTGGGAACGGGTGCCCTTACAGATCTACGTGATAACTTCCTCGTAGATGATTCAGCAGCGCGGCAGATTTCTGTAAGTGTAGCATCGCTCAAAAGATCTGTAAGAGAGATGTAGAGACCAGCCTTGCGACATGTAACGACGAGTTGAGCAGCGAGGAACTTATTTCCACCCACAGAAGAGAAACTGCTTGATCCTTTGATAGCAGAGACAGAAATGCCGATAACGTGAGCCCACATCTCTCGCATAGCTTCTTCAGGACCTGTCAACGGGAGAGGTTTCTGTGAGAGGGCAATTCGCTGGACTTCACCGGGATTAGGAACGCGAGACATGTGCAGAACCTCGTTGCAGGAGAGATCAGCTATCATGCGCTGGAGTTTGCGACGGTTGACCTTGAGAGAGGTAGACATGGGGAATGCTCTGACGGGGATGAAGACAGAGGGGACGCAGTGTCTTGCGAGGCGGGGCGTGTGAGATGTTGGATTCTCGAGGGAGTTTTCAAACATCTTCTTTGCGATGTATGTTCGCTCTTTGGTCTCCGGGCTGAGATCTCTGAGACTTTCATGGGGTTGCATGACTGAGGGACCAAGTTCGAGGAACGCAGCGAGGAGAGGACCCGAGTCGCGAGTAGTGATAGAGTCGACGACTACATCGATGGTCTGGCCGAAACAGCGGCGCATTAGTTGTTCAACTTGCGCTACATCGACCATCAACCCACCAACTCTGACTTCGTCGCGAACACTCGATATGAACTGAATGTTACCATCGTCGAGGTATCGCACTCGATGCCCTGTCTTGAGATATCGAGGCCTGGGTCGTTCACCTTCTTCAAGTGTCGTATCGGGGGCAATGAGGGGTTTATCAAGAGCAAAGCGATGCGGTGTAACGAGAGGACTGTCAATAGCAAGTTCGCCGATTGCGCCAACCGGCATGAGTTTCTTTGGATTATCTGGGTTAAGAACCCAGAAACGACCTGTTACCGGCGGGAGAATGACGTTGAGACTGTTATCTCTTGTGACTTGGGTGATGGAGATGCCGAGGGGACAAATATCAGGTGCACCGTAAGCGAGGAGGATATCGCGGTCTTCGAGCCAGGGCATGTATGTATCGGGATCGAGTTTCCTGGTTCGAAAGCATAGTGTTCGAAGACTTGGGACAGAATCGGGATGGATCTTGCGGGCCAGGACGCTGGTCATGTAAGACCAAGTCACATCCATTCGAGCCATAGCGCCAGCGATGTCATGTACACGATCATGCGGCGACGGAATGCAGACACAACCACCGTGGACCATAGTACCAAGGATCTCAACGAGTGAGATATCCACGTTAAACGCCGAGAGCTGAAGAACTCTGCTGTCGCCGTTCATCTTGAGAGCTGGTGCTTGGCTTACAAAGGCAGAAAGCAGAGACGAGTGCGTAAAGAAGATACTCCTCGATCGCTTCGGAGAGACAAAAATACACGCTGCATGTTCAGGGATGGCCTCTTTTCCGAGTGTGGATAGGTAAGGCGTCAACATGGCGAAGAAGGTATCGTTGATAATGACAAGGTTAATAGCCAGCGTGCTAAGATCCCTCCACGCCGTCTCGGTGGCGAGAACGATGTGAGGGTTAAGATAATCGATAGTCGACTTCACGGTAGCTGCGTCCTGGCAATCAAGAGCGACAAAGCTTGCTCCGGCTTGGAGAACAGCAAGGAGGATGACAGGAGCCCAGTGGTTCTTCTCTAGGACCACAGGAACGACCGTTCCAGGGCCTACGCCGAGATTGACCAGGTATGTTCGGAGTCTTGAAACGAGTGTTGCGAGCTGGACGTATGTGATATCTCCATCCCAAGAGCAGACAGCCGTAGCATCAGGGCGGGTTAGGCTATGCTGCAGAATAACGTCATGGAGACACGCCGAGACTTTCTGAGATTGCTGTGTAAACTCCCAGTCGTGAACGACAAGCTGTGCGTAGTCTCGGTCTGTTAAGAGATCCGTCTCGGCGACTGACTTTTCAGGATGTTGAAGAATATGCGTAAGGGCAGAGTTGAAACTACTCAAGACGCTCTGAATCTGAGGAGGCGAGAGATATCGGGAGGTAAAGTTGACGTGAAGGCGGCTGTTAATAAACATGAGTGTAAGTGATAAATCACAATCTGTCTTTCGACCAGATGTGATAAGATTAGGAGCCAGCTCATCACCACTAAACGTGTCTTCATCCTGGAAGTAAAGACAAGTGTTGAAGAGGTTCTTGTCCTTCAGACCCAGCGCATGTTGAACCTCAGCCATTGTAAGGTTATCATGCTTGCGAGAATTGCCGAACGCTTCATCCACTGCAAGAAGACACTCTTTGAGCGATTGAGTCGCTGGAAGTTCTGCCCGACAAGGCAAAAGCGTAGCAAAACTCCCCACAAGATCGTTAATACCACAGAGGAGCTGCTCATCGCGCGCGTTGAACTGGTATCCAAAGACGGCGTGATCCACACCCACAAACGCACGGAGAACCAAGGCCCAAGCGAGTTGAAGAACTGCTGCAGTGTCGACCTGGTTATGGTGACAAAAAGCTTGTATTTGCGCTTGCGTGGTATCGAGATCGAAAGGAAGAGTGTAGAATGTATCCTTGGAGGAGAATGAGAGATGAGGGAAGATGCAGGGTTTCGAATTGGATAGACCTGTTTTCCAGACTTCGAGACTGTAGGCTGTGTCCATGGAAGCGATGTGGTAGAGATATGTTTTGTGAAGAGACTCGTTGTATTGAGGTGCTTGGCCGGAGTAGACGCGGGTTAGTTCTGCTACCAGACGATGAAGACTCGTCAACTACTCATTGTCAGTGTTATGTCTCTCAGAATCAAGTCACAATGGTGCTTACATCACAGATAGCTTGGCTCGTGTCAAGCCTCACCAACATCCTCGCTGGATTATAACACACAGAAAGCCGATGTCTCGGCTCTCCAAACGACATGTTAAGCGCCGGTAATGTCGTCACAGCCTCATC
Organism: Fusarium sp. MBC 119; assembly: GCA_030411635.1. Taxonomy (NCBI): domain Eukaryota; kingdom Fungi; phylum Ascomycota; class Sordariomycetes; order Hypocreales; family Nectriaceae; genus Fusarium; species Fusarium sp. MBC 119. Next base: position 184,904 of record JAPERM010000087.1, read on the forward strand.
CGGATTCTCCGTTTCGATAAACAAAATACTCGGTGAAATTTTCTTCAGAACAACTTGATCAAACAAGCCCTCGCGAGACACAGCGTCGATAAAGATGCTTCGTAGAGCTGGCGTGTTGGCAACCATGGCTTCCCAAGCTTCGCATAGACGGGCTGTGTCGATCTCATCTTCTCGTGTGCTAAGATTGTAAACGACGTGAGAATGAAAGGCCTCTGTGTTCTGGGCCTGTGCGATGAGGACCTCTTGCTGAGCTGGTGTAACAGGATAAATGGTGTCAATATCCTTTACACTGAGACGACGATCCGAAACAAGTCTTGAGAGGGCCTGGTAAGATGATTGTAACAAGGGAACGTCGGATAGAGTAAGTTCAGGCTCGTGGCTCCGGAGATTCGTAATAGCTTCAAGAATCTGACACTCAAAGACCTGAACCCACGTCTGGATCTTGTCCTGATATTTGCACGTCCTGTTGTACACAACATCAATCTGAGCTCCAGAGTCGTCCATCGTAGCCGATACTTCAAACAAAGCAATTCTACCAATGTCAGGTCCCGCGCCAGACTTGAGACAAGCTGTTTGGCCAGGTGCTGCTACTGGTTCAAGCAGACCATTCTTTCGTTGGAGTTGCTTCGCCGTATCCAGTGAGTTGAAGATGATTTCGATGGGAACATTCGTAGCTGCGCCTTCGGAGGTGGAAAACTCAGATGTGAAGAACGGAACACCAGCTCTGGGAATAGTCCGTCGTGTATCCTTAATTAGCTTGATGACCTCGATCAAATCCGTCGTCGAATCCACGGAAACTCCAATCGGACAGAGAGAAGCAAACCATCCAACCGTCTCCACAATGTTAAACTCGCCATCATTAACATCACGTCCATTCTCCTGCTTCCACAGTGTCGGAAGACTCCTCTCTGGAAAGACTTGGCAGAACGAAAGAAGCAGCGCGGCCATCAAGACATCAGCGGCGTCTGTTCTTAATGTCTGAGCGGATGATTGCTGAAGAGCCCATGACTGCTCAGGCGTTAGGGAGAAAGACGACAGTGAAGCATTTCCGTAAGTATTCGATTTCTGATCCAGCTCCCAGTACTCGAGGTTGGCGGAGAAAACATCAAACGGGAGTGTCGGTTCGAATAGTCTCTGTGTCATCTCATGATTCTGATGATCGATCCAGTGAGAGAAAGTAACCGAGCCTTCGGAGAGAAGAGTGCCTTTCTGAAGTAATTCCTCCAAGTCGCTAAGCATAATTCGCCAGGAAGTAGGGTCGACGACTAAATGATGGGCCACGAGATACAACATCTGCTTATCCTGGTTATGAATATACAAAGCAGCAAACACAGGCCCGTCAATCGGGTCAATGGCCGCTTCGGTCTCGTTGACCAGAGTGAGTACCTCATCTTGTTTAACGTCGACGTGATGAGTGAGTCTGTAAGAGCTTGGAGCCTCGGGATGAATACACTGCACCCAATCCTGCTGGATCTGTCTGAACCGGGCTCTCAGCATATCATGTCTAGCCACGATGGCCTCAATAGCAGCGTCAACATCAGAAGGTTCCGCACCGCCCTTGACATCCACCATGAGGCTCTGCGTATAGCGAGACTCAATTGCATCATCTACAGCCTGAAAGTAAAGCTGCTGCATGGGCGAGAGGGGGAAACACTCGAGGTCGTCATCATTGGGCATTGTCGTTTTCGCTGCCGTCTTGTTTTCCCGCGTCTGCTGAGTCGGACGTCGACGACGCGCGGGAATCTGCAGCTTCATAACCTCCTTGTAGGTATCCTCGTCCATGTTCTGGACCCATGTTTGCAAGCGCCGTTTCTGAGTTTGTTCGCTGTTGATGACAGGGATGTCAATGTCATTGAGAGGGATCCAAATCTGAGGTGGTAAGATGCATTCTTGCACAGCCATCCGCAGCAGTGAAATCTCTTGCTTGAGCAATTCGATCTCAGCAGCAGGAATTGAAAAAGTCTTGTTCTCGTCGAAACCAGTGCAAGAGTCGATCTTAATAAGAGCAACCAACTGCCCGTCAAATGGCCCTGCCTTGGGCCTGACCATGCACACGCTGCTGACGCTGGGAAATGACTGAAGTAAGCCCTCCAAATTAGGGTCCACAGCGCCAGCTGGAGGCAGGTTAGCTGCAGCCCTACCGTTGGTCCATTTGGGGTCCGCGTCCTCTTCTGCGTCTTCTGCAGCGCTCGAGTATGTTCCTCCCGAGTCAGATTGCGAGCTTGAGTGCGAGGACAAGCCTACGGACAAACGAGGCGTTATCCGTGTCTGCAGCTCGGCTAATGTAGGACAGCCCATGAGGTCGTCGCCGCTAACATCGAAGCCTTTGTTTCTGCATGCCGTGCGGACCATTTTTGCTGACTCTTCATTGCCGCCTAGTTCTGTGAAGGAGTCGAATAATAGGATGTCTTCGAAGGAGATGTCGAGGGTTTCGGCGATGGCTTGGATTAGGCGGTTTGATGCGGGTTCGTTTTGTGAAAGGTTGGTGATAAGCCTGGGAAGGCTTGGTCTTTTGAGCGACATTGTGATTGATGAGTCCCTTCGGATCTTTAATAAATACCCAGAAAATTGAACTGCTGTAAGTCAGATTCGTGCGATGATGGTACTACCGCATAGCAAATATGCACTCAGCTGCACATCAGCCAAAATGCCTGTTGGTGCATTATATGCTTGATGCTATTGCACGTCCAAAAGTCCCATCGTTTTCCACGCCGCTCAACGTGCAACATGAAACCTTTTAAAGAAGCCGCGGATACGTATGACATGCCCATCTTGACTTGCTATCTTGAATCGTGAAATCCTGGCATAGCCCATCCCCCATCTTAGCGCAACCTCATCCCGCAGCAACCAGCAGGGAACTGTTGGCCTGTCAGCTCTGGCACGGCCAATAGCGCGAGGCGCTGTACGGGGTACCCCAGAAATCCCCAGGGCGCTGTGAGGCGCGAGGTAGTCGGGACAGTCGGATTTCAGCATCAAGGATCGCCTGGGAGCGAATAGGAGGGCGATCAATCCTCCATCACCAGACCATGACGTGCTGTGAAGTGTATTACATGCGTGTCTTGTCTTGTTACTTGGCTTTGATTCCTTTATTGTCTCATACAATCATCATGTATGAAGCCCAATCCCACGCATTGAAGAGATACTACATTGGCATTCAGCATATCCATTCATTATTTTCGAGATTACAGCCCTATCCATATTAACAACGGATCAAAATTGGTTCCTACGTAGTAATAGACATGAAACAAACAAATATAGCACATCCCAAGGCTTATCCCCTTCACAGCCCAAACCCCAAAACGTCTCCCCCAATCCTCTTCACGTCATGACACTACCACACCACTCCAGCGCGCGTCAAACATCCATGATCAGGTTTTTGGGTTTCCTCTCCCCTTTTGCTGTCCATCTCCCGCTGATGTTTCTCCCCGCTCATTTCATCACGTTTCCGACGATCACTACCAAATCCACTCAAGAGCGTTTACCCACAAGCGCGTCTCACCGGTACACGAATAATCTCGATCTTTATTATGAAATCCTAACGCCCAGCTAGCACTGTATTATCAGATCCCTGAATCTTAAAGTAAGCCTTACATGGTTGATGAAGGTTAGGCTTAGAGTATCTTGGCAATCCTAAAAACAGTCAAAAGACGGACTTCAGTAGTTATCCGCCATCTCGACAGGGCGGTTAGCTAAAGGCACAGTATTTTACGCGAAATTACATTCTGCTATTAACGTTCTGACGGCCTTGTAACTGCAAACTTTACTATCCTTGTGTCTACCGCCTGTCTCCTTTTCTAACCTGGTCTAGTATACGAGTACGTAACCCTATTTGAAGACTCGCAAAGTCAAAGACCAATCTGTACATGTCAAAGTCCAAAATTCTCATTGACAGCACCCAAATCGTCCCATCTTCAGCCCTGGCCACATTCCCTATTCTCGGGAACGCGGGAGTCTTCGGCAGCAAGCGAAATAAGGCTGCTAGCGAAATTAAATGGCGTTTCCTTAGTGCTCACCCGCGCTAAACAGTTCAGCTACGATTCAGGGGAGTAACTCCTTGCTGAGAAATCAAGACATTTACAGGGGGGTTTGTTTGTTTGCTAGGTTTTTATGCTCTCTTGGATAGGCATGGGCTGAGTCTAGATTCAGGGCTGTGTTGGATGCCTTGACATATCTATGCAAGGGATTCGATCCATGTAATTCACCAGTATCAAACTCAGTTAGTTGTTGAGTGTCAAGTCTTACGATGCATCGTTCTACGTACAGCATGGCCCTATCCTACCGGACATTCAGCATCAATGTTCATTTCCTAACTATCGTACACCATCATTATCACTCCTCAGAGCAACCCTCTATCCTCCTCTAAAGCAAAAGTCCACTGGTATCGTAGTCCCTCCCTAGACAACCACCTCATCATCATCAGGATCCTCAATGCTCGTCCTCCGCTTCGCCTCCTTGACTTCCACAGCTTTGATGTCGTCGTCTCCAGCGGCCTTGCCCGCCTCATCGTCTGCTGTTGACTTGTTTCCTTCCTTGTCCTTTTCTGCCTTGGAGAGACCAAAGGGCCATAAACCACTAAGACCACGGGTTGATCCCTCCTTTGCCGGGTTCACAGGCTGGGGTCTAACAACGGTTTGATCGCCAGTCCCGTCGTTTTCTGCCATGGCGAAATCTCCAAACTCATCGTCGTCGTCGTCATCGCGCTCATCGTCAGATTCGTTTCCGTCTGGCTTGCCTCCACGATCTCTCACCACATCCCGCCACCATGCGCCCCTTTCGTCACCTTGAGGTTGGTCATCATCATCATCAAAGTCCTCCTCTGTATCGGCAAAGGGATCTGTAGGGTTCTCGTCATCATCATCATCGTCGTTACTTAGGTTGCCAGATGACTGTGCTTGGTTGTTCTTTTGATGCATTGCCAACCGTGCCGCTAGCTGAAGTCTCGCCCGAGAAGGGGGGATGTTCAGCGGCGGCGGAGGTGGAGGCGGTGGGGGAATCGAGGGAGGCTCCATCGACCCGGCCGAGTTGTTCAGAGGGTCCGTGTAAGCTCGGAACTAGAGATGTCTCGTCAGTACGAGGCGCCATGAGTGATCAGTTGACACTAGGAGATGTGATGAGTTGGCAGCGGGATAGGCGTCCTGTGGAAAACTCTGGCATCGCAGCTTGATCCCCCATTCCATTTCGTTCCTTCGTATGCAGCATGCACTCCTAACTCTTGTCTCCGTTGCCAATCATAACTCTATACAGTTCCCAAACTCGGTCTTGTTTCAGACCTTTTACATGATAATCCTGCCCTCCCATCCGTCCACCCAATCTAATCCACAACGCCTGGTATAAATGTCTCAAAACCTCGCCATCGTCAACAGCCTCATGAGCTCCTCAATATCGATGTCCTCAAGTGTCTCAAGGTCGTCGAGCTTCGGGCTCTCGTGATTCTGCGCACCTCGCGTCTCTCGTCTCGTGCGGGGACGATCAAGACTTCCCCAGTAGGATAAGCCCTCCTAGGGGTTGCCTGCTGGTTTCGAGACATCCTCAACCTGCTCCGTGTGTTGTTGCTCTTCGTCTCGGGACGAATTCTGAACCGAAGCCCCAGATTCGACCACATCCATGGGAGAGCCCGTTGTAACATCCTGTAAATCCCCAAATTCTGGTGAATCTGCTCGGAAAGGCTCAGGGGAGCCCATGATCACGTCCTCGAGGGCCGCTATGCCAGGGTATCCAGGGATGCCGCGATCCTCGCCAACGTCTTCAGCGAAAGCACCACTCACCTCAGAATTGACGTCTTCCTCGTCTCCATCCCCATCTTCATCCTCCTCGTCACTGCTGCTGCCAAAGCCAGACATTAATGTTCCGGCGCTGATAGTGAAAGGACCGATGCCGTTTCCACTGTCCTGGTTAAGCTCTATTCCGCCATTCAAGCCAGCCTCGGCTAGTGCACTAGAACCACCGCCGCCAGAGCCTCCGCTCAACCCAGACAAGCCTACGCCGCCAAGTCCGCTACCGCCCATAGATCGGTTGCCCATAGCCACCTCTGGTCGTACACCGCCTAGAATGGCATTATCTCGCTCACGGGTCTCAGCAAGTGATCCCTCCACGTAGCTGATCCATTCCTGGCTCATGACTCGGTCAAGAACCGTCTCGGATAGTAGCTCTGGGGGGTGTCGTTCAGTGAACTTGACAACCTCCTCCGCAATCAGGGTGAGATGGCCCATGTAGCCCATACGGGTCTTGGTCTTGGCCTGGGATTCGTCGCTGACTTTTTGGCCATTGATAATGGCGCTTGTTATGTCGGCAGCCTCAAACAGGGAAACGGCCACTGAAGGGTTGTAGCTACGGTCCATGGGGCCGTTGAAAACTTGTTGAACAATGTCATAAACAACATTGTGCAAAAAGTTGTTCCAGGGGTATGCAAAGAAGAAGTTCTGCGGGGGTTAGAATGGCATGTAATGGTGGTGGTATTCAACTTACAAGAATGGTTGGAACAACACGATACTCAACAAACTGGAGCTTGAGAAAGTCACCAACAACGGGCTCCTCGGCAGCCTGGCCAGTGGGCTGCTCTTGTGCGGACGACTCTTCCTTGGCCTCCTCCGCCTTCAATTCAGAAGTTGAATCGCCTTCGGCGGTGGTTTGGGCATCGGCAGCCGACTTCTCGGCCACCTGAGGTGGACGGTCAGCTCCAGATTCAGGCGCGGGCGGAGCTGAGAAGAGAGGCGCAGGTGTATCCTCGGGGTGAGGAGAGATACCAAACTGGCTGTCATCACCCTTGGCCGTAGCATCAGTGGGCTCGGTCTTGGAGTCAGGCTCAGAGGGGGCCGGAGTCAAGACAACCGACGAGTCAGAGGTGTCCTCCTTAGAAGCGTCATCGTGCGCACTAGCACCTGACTTTGGCTCCTCGGTCTTTTCACTGCCAGCCTCCTTAGATTCGGGCTTCTCAGTCGTACCAGCCTTGGCCGGCTCTGTGGACGCAGATTCGGCAGATTTGGCTTTTGTGGGTGACAAAGGTGCAACTACCAGATCGGGCTCTTCAAAACGAGTCTCGTCTGTCTTGGCACCGGCTCGAGGAGGGCTGAGTGGCTCGTCAACAAAATCGTCCTCGTCCTTTCCAGAGAGCGAAGTTGTAGAAGGTGGGATGTCAGCTTCGGCCTTGACAAACTCGTGAGAAGTATCCTCACTCATTTCCTTGCTCGGCTCGACCTCCTCGAAACCGTCGTCATCCGCGTTGGTAACCTCGAGACGTCGACCTTCTTCAGGTGCAGCTCGTCGCATGGTCAAGTCGTCGGTGGAGGGGTCCTCCTCCTTAAGCGGACCCAGCTTGCCCTCAGTTCGGAGGCGTTGTCGTTCAAGGTCACGCTGAGCAGTGAGCTCTTCCGAACCCGGTTCATTCAACAAGCCCATGTTACTACAGTGCAACAACTCGGCCATGAGCTCGCATGTCTTAAAGCGATCAAAGCCAAGGGGCTCGAGCTTGACACCAAAGGTTGAGTCCATCTTGTCTTTCTTAGAAGGGACGTCCATGATCAAGCTCATGAACTTGGGAACGTTCTCGGCGAACAGGCGCAGAAGGGTTCCCAGGTAGATGGGATCGCGGCTTGAGGGTGCAGCGCTCGCCTCTGTGCCCATATCGGGATCGTAGTCGGAGTTGTTCTTTCGAATGACCTCGATGATAATACCGACACCAACGGTAAGAGGGTTACCACCACCAAGCATGTAACCGATGAGCTGCTCAATGCATGGCTTGGAGACAAGCTGACGGGTAAGCTCGTTGGGGCCGATGCATTGTTGCTCGTTCTGGGAGGCGTTGGCCGAGATGGTGATGATAGCCTTGATAAAGTCACCGGCGGCGGTCTGAACAACCCAGTTGTTCTCGGGGCTAAGGCAGGAGAGAAGGGTCGGGATAATATCTTTGGAGTACAACCACTAGGATACACATGTTAGTGCAAATGCGTCAAGGTTATGCAGAGGCTGTGGAGATGCGCATACCTCGACCACGCCCTGGCCACCTTCGTTACGGTCCAGTGCAATGATTTTGAGTAGTAGGTCCATGACCATAGGGCACTCGACATGCTTGAGAAGATTAGGAACAGCATCCGGAAGACTCGTCAAGAGTTCCATCATGTCCTCGGTCTTCTTTTCGAACAAAGACTCGTTGACTTTTGTGAAGTAGCTCGCCTGGAGGGGATCGAGCGGGGCAGGGCGGGACAAGAAGTGCCAAAAATCGCGAATCAATTGTCGGTTCTCAGCCAAAGCCTCGTAGATTGACCAGGTATCGGAGCTAAGAATTTCACAAGCTACGAAAGCGTAGCGATTGCGCTTCTTCTCCTGCTCTTCGTCATCATCGTTGCCCGGGTCGGTGGCGCGGGAGGATGCGCGCGGTCGCGAGAAGGGGAGCAGGCGGTTCTTGGCCTTGGCCTCTTGATCGGTAGACTCGTCGGGAGACTCGACAGTCTCGAGCTTAGGAGCGACTACATATTCGAGAAGGCTGTCGAGAACCTTGTCGGTGCGCAGGTATTCAATGAGCTTTGAGTTGTGCTGCTTGAGCTCCTGGATCAGATCGCTCTCATCGAGCAGCTCCTCGAGGGTAAAGTCGGGCTTATCGAGGATTGTGTCGATAGTGGAGATGTTGGCGTAACCGCCAAACCTCCAAAACATGGTGAAGGATGTGGATGTATGCCTCGGCGCCCGAGTCGCAGGACCGGAGCGTTTGGCGGAAAGGTTGGAGGATGGATGGAGGTGGAGGAGTCGAAATGGATCATGTAATCAGGACTAGAAGGTCGAGTTGAGTCAGGCAGGCATAGGCGGGTCGGCGGGCGGAGAGCCAGTTCCAGTGCAGTAAAGTAGGTAGCACCTCCAGTTACCTCGCCTCACCTCAGCAAAGGGTTTGATCGGGCAATGTAATGGGGCAAAATCGATGCGATGGGACTGTCAGAGGTCAGACTGTGGCATTCCCAGAATGGTCAGTCAGGAAAGAAAAGGATGGATGTCGCGTCGCATTCGCTTGTCGCCAAAGACAAGACAGAGCGGGCAATGAGCCTGAAGGAAGCAACAAATGTGAGCGACCAGTCTGGAAGAAAATCAATTTAAACAGTGAGTGGACGGTGCGGTGATGTCAGGCTCTCACGATGGAGGAGCTGAGAGTGGTGAGTTGGAGTGAGCAGTGAGCAGCAAAGCACAGCACAGTAGGTACAGTATCAGCGTTCCCGTGAGTGGGCAGAGGGCCAACGGGAGGGCGTTAGCGAGCGGCAGCGGCAGTGGCAGAGCGCCAAACAGATCGCACACAAGCAAAAGCAAGGGCAAAGGCTAAGCAAAGCAGGAAAATCCTTACAGAGATAAGACCAGGTTCGCACGCACGCGACACTCTCACTACTGTAGGCCCGGTGCTTAGGCGTCGATTCACCAGCGGCTGCAGCGGTTGAATCGAAGCTGAACTGGTGGTGATGGTGGGTAGGATCTGGGCTTGCAGCGAGCCGTCGTTTAGGGCTATCGACTCGAGACACTTTATTTAAACCAAGAAGCCACCTCGATCTAATTGACGATGGTCTGACTATTGTTTTCATTGACTTGATTCATGTAGCAAGCGAAACAACAGCCAGTTTCTGGTATCATTGTCTAAAACAGTAGCAGCCATGTGTATATCAACTACACGCCTGTGTCAGGCTACTGTGGAGAAGCAGGCCTCGAACGGGAAAAGGGGCGACGCCGCGAACGGGAGGATCTGAAGAGTAATTTACACCTGCAGCTTGGAAAAAAACAAGGTCAATAGCCCTGAAGAACCATATATCGTATGAGAGAGGTTTGTTTACATCTGCTGCATATTGTGTGATGCAATCATGTTTGGTTACACAGGTTCATACACTCTACATACCTCCCAGCAGGCAATGGACCACCAAGACAAGGCTCACGCCAGCACGGAGCCCAACGTTACAGATCCCCCGGAACCGGTTATCTCATCACGGACCTCCTCGTTTCCTCTTTCATCATCCCAACCCTGGACTGCCACGTTTTCTGTGCTCGCACCATCGACATCGACAACGCTCAGTGGACACCCTCACCTACCAGGTCTCCGCGTGGCTGCCGTGTCTTATTATCCAGTAATTGCATTTCTCGACAGGTTCTGTTGTATCTTGAGAGCAAAGAAAGTATGAAATGGTACTTAATTACCTTGTTTAATAATATCCAATCAAGGGTCGCCATATGCAGGCCTCGAGGTACCTAAGTGTGGGTAGTTTGGCCGCGTCACTTACCCTAGGTCTATGTTGCGCCGCACCTGAACTTTCAGTCAGAGGCTTCGGTAAACTGTAACAATATAATATTGTGTTAATAAACATAATTGTAAAATCACTGACGAAATTGACCAATAGCTTTTGGGTTCAATTGCTGTTAAAAGAATGGATTGAAACGAGTGAATCTAAGAGATCAAGCGAATGTCCGGTTACATCACACCAATCCTCGTTTATCTAACCTACACTTCACACCCAACCACTTACACATGTTTAGAACTGACCTAGGAAGCACCATTGTAAGCCAAATAGTTGGGACTTCCATTTCCAGCATTCTGAACAACATCTCTCGTCGCCAAATCCTTGATCCTGCGCGTCACACTCTCCGGCGTAGTCAAGCCAGACTCCCTGGCCTTTAAATACAGCGCCAGGCCCGCGACATGCGGACATGCCATGCTCGTCCCGCTAAGAGACCGAGTCGCTGTGTTGCTTCCGACCCAGGTGCTCATGATATCCACGCCGGGGGCAAACACATCCACGAGGGCACCGTAGTTGGAGAAGCTGGCTCTGTTGTTGCGGATGTCGATGGCACCAACGGTGATGGCGTTGGGGGCTGAGGCGGGTGAGTAGTTACGTGCGTCGGCGTTGTCGTTTCCTGCTGCTACAACGGTGAGCACGCCGGCCCGGTATGCGGCTTCTACGGCGGCGTTGAAGGCGTCAGAGCGACCACCGCCGAGGGACATGGAAATAACGGATTGTTGAGCGCGGCCGGGCGTATTGGTGATGTTGGATACGGCCCATTCGTAGCCGTCGAGAACGATGTCGGTCGTTGACTGTCGAATGTCAGCAATATCCAGGGCATCAATAAATGAAGAGCTTACACCGCCCGTATGAAACACCTTGACTGCAACCAAGTTGGCACTCTTGGCCACGCCATACTCTCTACCAGCAATGGTCCCAGCGCAGTGCGTCCCATGACCGTTGGCATCGACAAATTCAGCATCGCGAATAGCATTGTAGCCAAGACAGGCACGGCCCTGAAAGTCGGCGTGGTTGATGTTGATGCCGGTATCAACCACATAGGCATACATGCCACGTCCAGCAGGCGCAATGTATTGATACTCGCGCCAGTTGGGAGTGCGATGCGAGATAGATCCGAGACCCCAGGTAGAGGGGCGCTGAGTCGTGATGGACTGGTAGAGACTGATTTTGCGGACGGGCTCAACAGCGATGACCTGTTCTTGTAAGATTCATGGCTATTTGAATGTTTACAGAGAAACTCACATCGTCGCTATCTTCAATCTCCTTGATAGTCTTCTTATCAAACTCACCAGAGTACCCCTTGAAGGTCTCGTTCCAAATCTTGTCAACACCAGACTCGTCGCGGCGGAATAGACTCCCGTTATGGATATCTCCAACCCACTCGATGTGTTGCTCGAGCTTGTCTTCAGGGAGCTTGGACTTTAGGGTGATAATGTACTTGCCATGGACAACATCGTCGTCTGTGGTTGGGGCGGCGAGGACAGCGGGCAGAAGGGCCAGGAGAAACTTGAGGGAATGCATGTTGGAAAGAGAGTGTGGCACTTGGCTGTGGGCTGTTGGAGTTGAGGATGATGATGATCAGAAAGGACGAGAGAAGACTGCTCTTATAGTGCTTCGGTCTCATGGTTTACGAGCTTCCATGATCACCAGACATATCTCATCTTGTCGAAGGCTCGATTTTCTGTACACCATTCTGCAACCCAATGTCTTGATTCAACTTACACATTAATCTCATCTACGACAGCAGAACTCAATCGCCTATCACGAACAGCCAGGGTTCCGTGGCAAGAAGATCTGTCTAGCATTCTGAAACTCTATCCTTCATGTCACACTAGGTTCATTACATTACGGACATTCAAGCTTAATCTCGGTCCTTGATGCTGGACTTTGAACCATAGTGGCAATTGAGACAGCCACACCTTTACACTTACACAAAGCTCTGTCTCCTGACTTCAAACGACCAGTGTGTTGGACTAGAAGAGCCATTGTCTGTCATGGTCGCTTGAGATATTAAACGTCTTTCACAATATGGATCGAGACCAAAGAAAGGGACGTGAGAAGAGATGTATGTCTGACGGGATAGTCATCTTACAGTAGTAATCTAATACCCACCTCTGAGAACCTGTACCAACGTTTCTTCGCACCCAAGATGAAGATCTTCTGACTGATCTCGTGCTGCCACAAGTGTATCAGAAAAGAAACAGAAGCTCGTTAGTTACCCCGCGGGACTACCGAAGCTGACGAGAATCAGGGTTGAGACAGGAGACAAGAGCGTGACCGTCTGCTAAGACAGCTAGTTGATTCATCTTTCTAAAAACCCCTGTTCAAGATCTATGCCTCACTTCATTATTATTCGTATCATTGTACCAAGACAGTGTATCTGTATGTCTTCCCCAATCCATCTGTGAGATCGTCCATCACGCCCCCGAAACTGCCTTCGCCATAACCTTTAACCCCTTGTCAAACTCGGCCTTTACGGACTTCACCTCGGCAAGCTCCTGAAGCAAAACCCCTCTCCACCATCCATACCATTCCGCCACCTCGCTCAGATCAGCCTCATCAAGCGACAGCCACTCTGCCAGCTTTTTGTGCCACGTTGGGAACATGTGCTGCATGAGCACCTCGGCGATAACCCTTCTGCCGAGCATAGGCGTCCATTTGAGGATACCCGTAAGGACTGGTAGCGTGGGTTCCTGATCGGAGGGCTCCACGCTGAAGTTTCGACGCAGGTACTTGCCCATGGAGGGAAGGACGTGGGACATGACGAGTGGTCGCCACTGGTCTCCCAGGACGCCCTCCCATTGTGTAAGACCAGGCAGTTGGCCCTTTTCGAATTCCCATACGTCGATGAGTTGTCTGAACTTCCTCCTGACGTCTGCCACGAGACCGGTGCCCTTGGGATCCAGGTGATACGACGGCAGGTATTGAAGCCAGGGGAATAGCCAGATGTGCGGTAGACGATGGCTTTGCCGTCTAGTCTTGGGGTTCCAGTCTGATACTGCTGTCTCCAGTTTCCGAGCGATGTTGTCGATGAACTGGGCGCGGATAAACGGTGGCAAGAGGTCATCCCAGGCCTCTAGAACACTGAGCATGGGTGTTGGGTCGAGGACATCCCACGAACGGACCGCAGCGAGTGCCTTGGGGAGCCAGTTCTTGTACATCATACTTTCGTAAGGGGTTGTTGACTTGTGGTGACGGCGGTAGATGTCGTCTGTGTTGACCGCCGAAGAATCCCACTTGCCGACGGATTTGCCATTTGACGTTGATGGCATGAGCAAAGGGGTAAGCCCTTTGAGTTCTGATGCGAATCGTGTGGGCTCTTTCAGAGGATCCCAATCGGCTTCTCGAAGGAATGGATGAATAGCTGCAACAGCGATGTCGGCAATCTCTGACGTCGTGGCCTTTAGCTCGAGAGCTTTCTGTAGACACCCAATAACCTGGTCCCAGTCGGCCGTTGCAAGCTCACCGCTGACCAATTCTGAAAAGACCTGTAATCTTTCAAAGTCTGATCGTAGATCGTCCATCTCTTGTTCTTTCTCCTTGAGTTCCAAATCAATCCAAGTCTTTCTCTCTTGCAAGCTCTTCCACTCGTCAGAGAAGGCCAAAAGATCCGCTTGCGCTCGCTTGACAAGCTTTCTCGCCTCAATCACTTCTGTCGATTCTGGTGTGGCGGTTCCCGTTGTTGGTGTCATGATACCGCTCGTTGATGTGAGCATCTTGCTTCCCGGCCCTGTCATGTCGAGAATAGGGGCAAAGGCATCTGGAATGTGAAGGCCTGGAGCAGCAGCCTTGAGCTCCTCTGCCGTGAGATACTTGGGCTTCTGGCGCCGTGGCGTGCTGGTAGCGCTATCGAACGCAGCTCCTAGAGACTTCTTCTTTGCCTTCTTACGCTTCTTCTTCTCTTCTTCGTCCGAGTCTACCACCTCTTCGCCTCGCATTTTTGCTTGTCGCTTCTCTTCTTTTCGTTCCTGTTCCGATTTTTCTTTGACAGCACCCAAACCAATACCCTGCGGTCTCAAGTTCGCCTCGATAATCACGTTTCGACCTTGGCCCTCTTTACCCAGACCTTGCCCCTCCTGGTAACCCATCTTTGCCATCATCCGGGCTCCGAAAGACTTGGGGTTGGTCTTTCCCTTGGTCCCAAAGGCACTAGGCTGTGGTTTATTTCGTGGCGTCGGAGAGCCATCGTCGCGTGGGTTCTTGAGCACCGGATCATTCGCTGATGAGGGAACAAAGCCCATACCGAGTGGGTTCTTTCCGTCGAATCGGGATCGGAAAGCTGGACGAGATGGTGCCTCGGCGCTCGCGCTTCGACTCGAGTTTTGGGTATCGTTCTGTGCGAAACCCCGTGCAACGCCTCCGAAGCCAAGTCCTATTCCGCGGGTATTTTCTTCGTCCTCATCTTCATCCTCGTCCTCGTCTTGGTCCATTGCGTTTCCTCCCAGCATTGGGCGATTATCTTCAGAGTCTTGATCGTCGTCTTCTTTGTCGCTGCCTGCGCCTGTTGAGACAAAGTTCATGCCTTTGTTCCTTAGAGTCGTCCTCTTCCATTTCCTAGCAGGGCCATCATCCTCGCTGTCGGAGCCAAAGATGCCAAGTGCAGCCTTCTCCTTGTTATTACCGCCAACACGACGTCGTTTACGGGGGTTGAAGTCTCCAAATTCGTTGTCGTTGTCGAGGCCCGGCGCGAGGTGCTCGTCTTCGGATTCAGATGCGGATGAAGAGTACTCGGCCGCAGCGGCTTTGGTAAGGCGCGAGGGGTCAAATGACGGTCGCGTTGAGCCGTTCATAATGGAAGTGTTATTTATGGCGCTCTTTGTGCTGATGATGTTTTTTTGGTGCGCGAGCGCACATGGAAAGGTGGTTGAAGCAAAACTTGCGACGCGACAGGCAGACAGTTAGAAAGTGGAAGCTCAGACATGACGATGTTTGGCAGTGAACTTGTTATCTTATCTACACGTGATCAAAGACAGAGCATCTTGCATCTGATATTCTATTTTAGATATTGTAGACTTCTTATTAAATCTAGTCTAAATTAACAAAAAGACATACTAAGATACTAGAAACTTATCCCAGACTTAAGATATCTTATTTCCCTCTTTTCTGTCTTATTTAGGTTTATGTTCTTAATAAATTATCCTTCTATATCTTGAACTGTGTGTGGGGTAAAAGAGCTCAAGCTGCAGTTATGATCGACTTTCTCTCAAATAACTACTAGTCTATTAAGCCTTATGTTTGTGCTGTAGTCATTGACCTTTACCTGACAGGCCTGATTCTCCAACATCATGGTGTCATCAGGGCCTTACTCTTTGACGGGACGCTTTGACTTGGTGATCCTTGAGCCGCTGTGGCTGAACGGCTAAAGTTAACGTCCAGAACCAAGAACGGATTGAAGAGAGCCCTGAAACACTTGAGCGCTCAAGCTCGTTTTACGAAGTTGTCCAACTACGAGCCATATCCTTCATTGAGCAGCACTCACTGTCATCTAAAAACGATCCCCAAATTCCCCTCAATCATTTCATGGATCATCCTCGCCCAAGCTTACCCTCGACCTAGCGTAGCCAGTATCCATAGTTGCAGATAAAAGACTAGCCCACATGGTATTGAGGTATCCTCCCACTTCTTGTATGACACGTCAACAGCTAGTTACTAGAAACTTCGCTGCGACGCAATTGAAAGCAAGGCGAAACATCGTAATCCAATTTTTGACATCTTTGGCGTACTATGAACAGATGCCACTTAAGGTTTGGTTTCGACAGCTGAAGGTTTGATGCTAGGGTAGGAATGTAGGAACCCGAAATGAGTGCCTGTGGCTTGAAGTTCGTTCCTGTCACTCGAAGGGAGTCTCAACTTGAGAAACGATGTAGACTTGATGATCAAGAATATTCTTACTTCTATGGCAGTTAATTTTTCTCAAGCCAAACACCAGTTGTTTATTGTATGGACGCATAGCTGTTGATAATGATCTTCATGCATCTAGACTGAGGTGTGTGGCTAACGTCCTGTTTCTGGGGCAATGAGGTAGATTGGGCGTCAATAAAGCGTGTGTAACCGGGCCACTTGAAGGACAACACACCTCAGGGCAGGTATAAACCAGGGACGTCTACTTTTTTGGGTCTGTGGCACAACATCTTGGCCAAATTAATACTTGATACAGCTCTTCTCTCCCTCGACTCGATATTTACATTTGCATCTAACTGCTGCAACATACAAACAAATTGTAAGGTCCCTGAATTCCCCCATCCCCATATCCCGTCTGTTAGTCCCCGTCTTCAGGCCTTACGACCCCTGCTCATCAGGTGACGGGCGCTTGTTGACTTTCCCCTCCAAAAAACGAAACAAGAGCATCGTCCCTCGTCCAAACAACAAGGATCTAGGTACCTTACCTTAGCATATGGAACGAATAGATTCCCTTGCTTGTCTTGTTGCTGGTGCATCTCTTTTTTGAACATTGTCGCTTTGTCGCGCATGCTTCTTTCTTTACATATCAGGATTCACTAACCGTGCGCTGTCTTTTTACAGAAAGAACAACGCATTCGCTTTGTTTCCTCCTTTCTATCTATCGCCCTTTCACCACGCGACAGCCACCTCTTCCCTCTTGATACCCGTCGCCCTACCCGTCACTTTTGATTCTTCGGTATGTTCAACTCTGCGCAATCCCCAGCTTCTGTTCAAGCCCGACCTGGGTCTCGTCGAGCGTCCGTCGCGCCCATGACATCTTGAATCCATAGCCAAGATGGACCCTCCCAAGCACTCTCGCCTATTCCATAAGCTAATCACTCGCTTAGTCCAGTTTATAAAACCGACCAAGAAGCGACCACTTACTCTTGAAAGATACCCCGTCTCGAGCTCTACCCAATACCAGTTCTCCGACGAAAACACAGTCATGGCCGAAGAAGAGGATTTTAGCTCCATACCCCTGGCCGACCGCTTCTCCCACAAGGTTTGGAAGGTCAGAAAAGGAGCATACGAAGAAGCTACCAAGCAGTTCGAGAAGTCACCCGACGAGTCCGATCCCTGTTTCCGACCCTTCCTGAACGACCCAGGCCTGTGGAATAAAGCAGTGCTCGACTCAAACGTTGCCGCTCAACAAGAAGCTATCACCGCTCTGTGCGCTTTTCTCAAATATGGTGGACGAGACTGCTGCTTGAGGACGCGGAACCAGACCATCACTCCCATAGTTGAGAAATGTCTCTCCTCAACCCGTGCCGCGACAAAGCAGAATGCCATCGAAGTCCTGCTGCTATACATTGAACTTGACGTCTCGGGCCCTGTTATTGAGGACATGCTTCCTGGCCTGTCCAACAAGGTCCCAAAGAACGTTGCTGCGACATTGCATGCCCTCACGCAGATCTTCCACAACTATGGCTGCAAGGTTGTTGACCCGAAGCCCGTGCTCAAGGCTCTCCCCAAAGCCTTCGGTGCTGCCGACAAGAACATCCGTGCTGAGGCCACGAACTTGACAGTCGAACTTTACAGATGGCTGAGGGAGGCTATGAAACCCATGTTTTGGGGCGAACTTAAGCCTACACAACAAACCGATTTGGAGGCACAGTTTGAGAAGATCAAAGCAGAGGGCCCTCCTAAGCAAGAGCGTCTGCTCCGATCACAACAAGAAGCTATAGAAGCCGCTGGACCTGAAGGTGCCGAGGAGGGCGAGGAAGGTGAAGCAGAAGGCGAGGACGTTGGTGAAGTCGACGCTTTCGACCTGGCTGAGCCTCAAGATGTTAGCAAGAAGATCCCGCCAAACTTTAGCGACATGCTTGCCTCTTCGAAGTGGAAGGACCGCAAGGAAGCTGTCGATGGCCTCCACCAGGCACTCAACGTTCCTCGTATCAAAGAAACCGATTTCAACGAAGTGTGCCGCGGCCTGGCCAAGTGCATGAAGGACGCCAACGTTGCGGTTGTTACACAAGCAGCCCTCTGTATTGAAGCTCTGGCAAAGGGATTGCGCAAAGCTTTTGCCAAGTATCGCGCCACCGTAATGCAGCCCATTATGGACCGTCTGAAGGAGAAGAAGGCGACAGTTGCTGATGCGCTCGGAGCCGCCCTCGACGCTGTCTTTGCCTCAACCGACCTGACCGAGTGTCTCGAGGACATCACCACCTATCTTAGCAACAAGAACCCTCAGGTCAAAGAAGGTACTATGAAGTTCTTGATTCGCTGCTTACGAACAACACGAGATGTGCCCACCAAGCCTGAGCAAGCAACCATCTGTGAATCTGGAAAGAAGCTCTTGTCCGAGTCAAGCCCTGCTCTCCGAGATGGTGGTGCCGAGATTCTTGGTACTGTCATGAAGATCATTGGCGAGCGTGCTATGACACCCAACTTGGAAGGACTGGACGATATCCGCAGAACCAAGGTCAAGGAGTTCTTTGAGGCAGCTGAAGTCAAGGCCAAGGAGAAGCCCAAGCCCAAGCCTGCCCCTGCGCCCAAGGCAGCGCCTCCCAAGAAGGTCATGGGTGGAAAGAAGCCTGTGGCCAAGAAGGCTGCTCCCGCTGCCGCTGCCGCCCCTGTGATGCCAGATGAGCCTCTCGCGCCTCAACCAACCTCCCGACCGGCCGCTGGCAAGCTCGGAAAGCCTGGACTTGGAGGTTTGAAGGGCCCTCAAAAGAGGACACTTGCTCCGCCTGGCTCTCCTCGTCGGGCTCCCGCTGCGCCTGTCATGCCCGATGATGAACCAGCACCAGCTCCTCAACCTCGGCTCGGTCTCTCTCGTGGACTGGCTGGACGTTCTCTCGCCAAACCTTCCGCACCATCTCCCCCAGTGGCACCAGCCTCGCCGCCTCCATCCAGTGGTCTCACCGCAGTGGAGCGCGCCGAGATCGAGGAGCTAAGAGCAGCCAATGACCGACTCACTCGTCAAGTTGATGAGATGCGACAGGAGCGCAGCAAGTTCATGTCGGAGATTCAGGAACTCAAAAACCAGAACGCTGGCTTGATCGAGGATCATACTCGAGACGTGCTGAGCATCAAGGCTAAGGAGACACAACTTGTTCGCGCGAGGAGTGATGCAGAGGCTACCGAACAGGTCAACGACCGCCTGAGACGCGAACTTGATCGACTTAAGAAGGCATTGAGTCGCGCCGAGGGACTAGGTAGCTCAGGAAACGGTATGCACAGCCCTGTAGGCATTGCTTCACCTACACATGACGATGTCTACCGAGACCATGGACCGCCGTCTGCGAGCCGCCATAGAATGAGCGTCACCAGCAGCATGTCGGAAGAGAAAGAGAATGGCGAGCCGATGGTTCCTCGCAACAAGCTCAGCCCAGAGATGCGATACACCGGTAGCGCGTCTTCCTCAGGCCGTGGATCTCCAGCAAGGGGATTCAGGAGTGCAGCATCTTTCCGTGATGAAGATCACGCACCAGCACCCTCTCAAAGGCCAATGTCATCGCTACCGCAACCAACAGGAGGCAACGGCGCTGAGAGCTGGAGGAGAGCAGCCGAGGTGACGAGCCAATTGAAGGCCCGAATTGAACAGATGAAGGTATGTCGATCTATACTCAATCATCGTGGCGTGGAAACTGACACATTTGCAGGCTAAACAAGGACTCGCTCGACCTTAGAAGTATTAATAGGAATATCTTGGGCAAAGATTGTTTGCTGCAGTACTTTTAATGATGATGATTTTTGGGAGGTTCATCGCAAAAAGCTGGATGGGTATATCTGGGACAGACACACACGGTCCTGGTCTGGTTGCATTTTCACGGCGTTGGAACTTGTGCCACCATCTGTTTGCTTCGGGGGGTCTGATAGAATTATACATGGCCGAGGCTGTCTTTGGGATTCTGCGAAGCAATACCCGCGGCGGGTCGAGATACCTAGTTGTTTAATGCACGAAGTTGATGACATTTCTTCACACATTTACCTCCTCAACAATCCAATCAGTGCCTTATTGGACATCAATTCATTATCTCAACATATAACTAAGTACAGGAAAAAGCCAGAACTCCGTTGTGATCGCTAGGTGCATTAGTGGTCATGCTTGTCTTGCTCGTCTTTGTGACTGCAAGTTATTCCTTCTTGTCTCCGTCCTTCTTGTCCTTGGACTCATCATCCTTTTTTTCATCCTTGGACTTTTCGTCCTTCTTGTCGTCCTTCTTGTCGTCCTTCTTGTCGTCCTTATCGGACTCTGACTTGGACTCCTTCTTAGAAGAATTATCCTTAGACTCCTCATCGGATGAGTCTTCCTCCTTGGGCTTCTCGTCTCCCTTGGACTCCTTATCCTTATCCTCATCCTTGGATTCAGATTCCTTGTCCTCGCCCTCAGACTTCTTGGACTCCTTACCCTCGTCCTTGGATTTCTTGTCGTCATCCTCGGACTTTTCAGCATCCTTGGACTCTTGGTCCTTGCCTTCATCTTTGCTCTCGGACTCCTTGTCCTTGCTCTCGGGCTCCTTGTCCTTGCTCTCGCTCTTGTCGTCGCTCTTCTTGTCGCTACCCTCTTCGGAAGCCTTGGCCTTGTCGTCACCCTTACCATCCTTCTTCTTACCCTTCTTTGCATCTTCCTTCTTCTTCTTCTCGGCCTCCTTGGCCTCCTTCTCTTCCTTCTCCTTCTTCTCCTTTCGCAGGCGCGCCTTCTCCTCTTCCTCCAGCTTGGCCCAGTTGGTATCGTGGTCGACAATGCCGGCTCGGGAGAAGTTGTCAGTCATGCCGTGGGCAGTGAGGGCCTCACCCTGCTTGATCTTTGCGCGTCCGACAAGGGAGATGAAGATGGCTAGGCCGACCATGGCTGTGAGGAGGAATCGGTAGGCTCCATACCAGCGAGGAGCCCAGCCACGGGTCGCGGCCCTAGAGTCGGCAAAGTAGAGGGCGACGAAGGCCATGAATTGGGAAGTGAGAGCGTACTCGACGGGGAGCATGACAGTTGGCCATGCGACGATGGAGGCAGCGAGACCCATACCGTAACGGAAGCGAGTTCGTTCGCGAAGGGGTTGCTTCTCAGCATATTCAAGGCCCTATTGACGATATTGGTTAGTGATGCCTGCAGCGGTTGCAAAGCTGGAAACCTACCCAGTGAATGGCACCAAGGAACGAGATGATGACAGCACCGTATCCAAGCTGAACGGGTTCAATGACACTCAACAAGTATCTGGCAGTCTCATGGTCGATCATGATAGAATCGTAGAAGGTATTGCCGGTAGGGATCGGCTTGTTCAGGTCCCATGCGAGAAAGACGGTGGAAAGAGAAGTTCCAAGGTAGGGGAGGGTACCAGCCAGACCAAGGATGCTCGACTCGCGGGGTACATCTCTGAATGTGAAGGTATCTTTTACAATACCCTGTGACAGCTTGTTAGAGGAATCGTAAGTAAGGGTTCTTCTGGTATGAAGCTTACAATATCGTGCTTGAGCTCGCTGCTCATGTCCTCATCAGCACTCTTAGACCCTTGTGCTGGCGTGGAGGTATTGGCCGTTGAACTCTCAATCGAAACAGCACTTGGTTTAGACTGGAGAAGCTCTTGCCCGCGTTTGCGCTCGGCCTCATAGTCAATTGGTTGCTTCGGAGGAGGCGGGTCATCTTTGTCGGATTTGCTTGAGTAGACAGCGCGTTGCTGGCGAAGTAGAGGTGCAATTGCTGAACGGGGGAAGGATTGCGATTGCGATAGAATAGTAGCTCTGTTTGAGGAAGCTCTAGAGGCGAGATGCCAGAGAGAGCGGGAAGAAGTACGAAACATGATTAATACGGCGCAGTGCAGCGCAATGTTGTGGTGGTGATGGGGATGGTGATGGAGGGTGAAAGTCAATTGGAGGCACGCGAGTAGCTAGAAGGAGTAACACAGCTCCAAACAGGCCACGAAATTAGGGTGGAACTCTTATCAATCAATGATTGTCAAAAAGATTGAAGAAAGAAGAAAGGTCTTTGGAATGGAAGCCAATACTGAAATACCATGAGCTCAATGGAGCACAATCATGGAAGAAGCTTCCACTTCCAAGATGTGGATGGGCATCTACGTAATCGCCATGACTTCTACCTTGTGCCTGGACAATTGAATTCTGTCACACATAAAGGCCCTCCCATCCCGTTCGGCCCGGGCATGAGTCCAAGCCCTTCATGGATGTTTACCTTCTTTGGTGTCACTTCTACATCATCTCGATGTGAAGCTATGTCGTGACGTCATGAGAGTGGCATTGGGGGGAAGCTCTGTAAGTGGGCTTGAAGTTGAACACCAACAGGGAAATGGAACCGGAAATGCAACACCCAAACCGGCATCTGCATGTCAGGACGGGAATGTAAACCTACTTGAAGCTTTGGAACAGAACCTATGTTTGCGAAATATAGTCATGAATATCAGTATCTTAACTTACCAGCTTACTCTGCCAAGTTGGAACGGAATCCACTGACTTGTCTATCCTATCTCTAACGGAGACAAACAGCCCCACCATAAAATGCCCTGTGCGTGATGTGCTCCAGGGCTGTCTAGAGCTTCAACTCCCCTGAGGCGCCACATTGGAACGCGAAAAAAGACAGCCAGCCACCGGCAGCTAGCGGCCTGAGTCGGTACTTAATTTTCAGCCTTAGCCTCCGCTTTCATCAAGTACCATATTTTTGCGGTCGAGAATTGGCAGCAGCGTCATACACGCCACACCATTCCCTAAGGCTGCTGCTTCCCACTTTTGCTCCGGCAGACTGCGTCACTCACTCACAGAGCGACACGACTGAACCCACCTTTCCAATATCTACCTACTCCATCAACTAAACTCGCCCATCTTGGTTCAAGAGAGGAGAGGAGGCATAATCGATAATAACCTCATCCACCAAATCCCGCTTTTGCTACATCATACTCCCCTACCTTTCCCCAGCAAACCTATCTATGATACAACCTCGACTATAACCCCGCTCCATACATCCATCTCCAAACGTTTCAGCGTCCAAGCCCAACGAACGAAGAACCATCGGT
The DNA here is from genome assembly GCA_030411635.1 of Fusarium sp. MBC 119. NCBI lineage: Eukaryota > Fungi > Ascomycota > Sordariomycetes > Hypocreales > Nectriaceae > Fusarium > Fusarium sp. MBC 119. The sequence continues at coordinate 208,068 of JAPERM010000087.1, forward strand.
CGAGCCTCGCATGACACCCGTGTCAACGATACGCATCCCCGCCGACAAATGAGTTCCAGATAGAATAATTCACACGAACCCTACCTTTACTTCCCCGGCCCGGGTTACGGCCACAACACCGCCAGAATGCTTGAAGGCCTCGTCGCTGGCCTGCTTAACCGCTTCCTGGGCATGTATGTCAAGAACTTCGATCCTGCCCAGTTGAAAGTTGGTATCTGGTCCGGCGATGTTAAGCTTCGCAACCTCGAGCTGCGCCGCGAGGCCCTCGATCAGCTCAAGCTTCCCATCAATGTCATGGAAGGCCATCTAGGAGAGCTGACCCTCGTCATCCCTTGGTCCAATTTGCGCGGTGCTCCTGTCAAGATCTTTATCCAAGATGTCTTTCTTCTTGCTAGCCCTAAGGAAGAAGCCGAATATGATCAAGATGAGGAAGACCGCAGGAAACAGCGCCTCAAGATGGAGAAGCTTGACAGCGCCGAGTTGCTCAAGGAGAGGAACCAGGAAGGTCTAAGCCAGGAGGAGCAAAAAAAGAGCCAGAGCTTCACACAAAGCCTGGTAACAAAGATCGTCGACAACCTGCAGGTCACGGTCAAGAACATTCACATTCGATACGAGGACTCTATCTCTGCACCAGGGCACCCCTTCGCCCTGGGTGTCACTCTTGAGGAGTTCAGCGCCGTCAGCACAGACGGCCAGTGGAAGCCTACTTTCATCCAAGACTCTAGCAATGTCACCCACAAGCTGGCCACCCTGGGTGCTCTAGCTGTGTACTGGAATACCGACTCGTCACTTCTCGGAACTGGCCGAGAAGCCTCGACATCTACTGAGGGAACAATGCCACATGACGAGATGGTTGAGAAGTTCAGAGAAATGATTGGAAAGGACGTCCAAGAGAATGCCAACCATCAGTTCATTCTCAAGCCCGTCAACGGCCAAGCCAAGATCGAGCTCGACAAATCGGGCGATATCAAGGTACCCAAGTTCAAGGCCAATTTGCTGTTCGAAGAAATTGGTCTCGTTCTGGACGATGACCAATACCGAGACGCCTTGATGATGGTTGACCTGTTCCACTACTTCATACGACACCAGGAGTATAAACGATTACAACCAAAGGGTGTTAGACCGAAGGAAGATCCCCGTGCCTGGCTAGAATTTGCGGGTAATGCTGTGCTCTCAAAGATTCACGAGCGCAACCGCAAGTGGTCTTGGGATTACTTCCGTGAGCGACGCGACGACCGTAAACGATACATCGAGCTGTTCAAGAAGAGGAAGCAAGGCCACCAGATGTCAGCGGAAGAAACCGATGCCATAAACTCTCTTGAATGGAAACTTACATACGAAGATCTGCGGTTCTGGCGATCCTTGGCCCGTAACCAGCTCAAAAAAGAGAACGCCGAAGCTCTCAAGAACCAACCACCACAGCAGCAACAGCAACAACAGGGCTGGGTCTCCTGGATGTGGGGTTCAAAGCCTCAAGAAAAGATTGAACAGAATGAGGAGAACACACAGATGACCGAAGAGCAGCGACAAGAACTCTACGAGGCCATCGATTGGGATGAAAAGAATGCCATCGCCGATGAGGTCGATGTACCCCGTGAGGCTATCAAGATGTGCATCGAGACGTCTCTTAGCACGGGTAGTTTCACCTTGAAGAAGAACCCCCACGACAATGCAGCAGATCTTCTCAGTTTACACTTTGACGTATTCAAAGCCAAGGCGTTGCAAAGGAAGGATTCGCTTCTTGCAAACATCAGCCTTGGTGGCCTCCGTGTCAACGACGGCACCACACCAGACTCGGTCTACCCTGAGATTGTGAGAGTCAAGGATGCACCCACCGAAAAGCAGCGTAAGCGACTGTCGTTAGCCGAACTCGAGCAACCAGAAGATGACCCCTTCTTCCAATTTGAGTTTGAGCAGAACCCCATCGAGCGCGAAGGTGACATCGCTGTCGTCGGAAAGATGAAACCTCTTGAGGTCATCTGGAATCCTAACTTTGTTGTGGGCATCGCCGACTTCTTCAGACCTCCTGAGCGCCATATGGAATCCATTACCGCCCTCATGGAGAGTGCTGGTGCGACTGTTGAGAGCATTCGTGAGCAGACTCGAGCCGGCCTTGAGTTCGCCCTCGAGGAACACAAGACAATTAATGCCGAGTTGGACCTTCAGGCGCCTCTGATCATTGTGCCCGTCAGCATCACTACCGAGAACTCAACCTGTCTGATTGTAGACGCAGGTCATATCCATGTCAACAGTGAATTGGTGGATCAAAGTACCATGAAGGAGATCCAGTCCAAGCAAAAACAAACATACAGCGACGAAGATCTCAAACGACTCGAGTCTGTCATGTATGACAAGTTTATTGTCAAGCTAACATCAACTCAAGTCCTCATCGGACCCTCAGTCGACATGACCAAAGCCCAATTGGTCGAGAAGAGCGATGAGGCTCATCTCCATGTTGTGGAACGGATTAATGTTGACTTCGTTGTCGAAACTTCTATTCTACCAAAGGCGCCGAACTTAACCAAGTTCAAGGTTTCGGGTCACCTGCCAATGCTTCATGCCGCTGTCTCTGACACCAAGTATAAGAACCTGATGAAGGTCATTGATGTGGCCATTCCCAAATTTGGCGGGCCTTCGGCGCCATCATCGCAGCCGGAGCAACACAAGGAGCCATCTCGTCCTCGTCTAAAGAGCAACTCATCCAACCGATCCCGAAGAAAGTCTCAGCGCGAGCGAAGACAGTCGACACCATTCCCATTTATGCAGTCGGAAACTGCTGTTGTGCTCGATGACATGGACGAAGATGAGGACGACTTTGAAGATGCCTCAGACGGAGGTGGTTCTGAGCAGCTCAAGGTCCAGCAACGCATTTTCGAGTTTAAATTCAAGGTCGACACTCTCAAGGGCTCGCTTTACCGGAGTGACCCTGATGGGCAAAAACCTGACGCTCTGCTGGTTGAGCTGGTTGCTGAACGGTTTGACTTGGAGTTTTACACTAGACCTTTCGATATGGTAGCAGATGTTTCCCTTGGCTCAGTCACAGTCGATGACTTTGTGGACAACCCTTCAGCCGAGTTCAAGTCTATCATTTCGTCTGGCGACAGCGAAGATCTCAAGGAAGGCCGAAGCCTCGTTCATGTCAAGTTTGTCAAGGTCAACCCCTTGTCTCCCGAATTCATGCCTGTCTACGAGGGCGTTGAAACCAACATCACCGCTGTCGTGTCCACTATCAACTTGATTGTTACCCGAAAGACATTACTTACTCTGTTGGACTTTATTCTTGTCACATTTACCAACAATGACAACCAAACGAACAACAATCAAGCCATTCTTGATAGTGACGAGGATGATTCAGAGAGCGTCGATACAGCTGTTGCCGTTGTTAATGCTCCCCAGTCAAGTGCCAACACAGGATCCATTCGAGTCAAGGTTGACCTGAAGAGTATCAGGTTGATCCTCAACAACGATGGTATTCGCCTCGCCACGCTCTCCTTCAATAAGGCCGACGCCGGCATCTTCCTCCGGGGCAAGACCATGCGCATCTCAGCTCGACTCGGTGACCTGTCCCTCGTTGACGATGTTAACCTTGGCGTCTCAGAGGAGTCTCACCTCCGAAAGCTTGTCACCATCCAGGGAGACGATCTGGCTGACTTCCGTTACGAGACCTTTGACTCCAGCAACCCCAAGGCATACCCGGGTTACGACAGCTCTGTCTTCCTTCGTGCTGGTTCCGTCAAAGTGAACTTTGTAGAGGAGCCATTCCGTAAGATCATTGACTTTTTGGTCAAGTTTGGCAAGATGCAGGCTCTGTACAACGCTGCACGCCAAGCTGCTATGAACCAGGCCAATCAGATGCAGCAGAGCCCAAGTCGCTTCAAGTTCGACGTTGTTGTCAACACTCCTATTGTTGTCTTCCCTCGTGTCCAGCAGCCTGGCCAAGTCGAGAGGGATGTCGTTACTGCCTACCTCGGTGAGATCTACGCTCAGAACAAGTTCACTCCTCTTGACGACAGCGAGGACTCTGATATCGCCATGAAGTTGTCGGCAGGTATCCGCAACATCAAACTCACTTCCGATTTCCACTATGCCGACGGTGTCTCGGAGGAGCTCGAGATGATTGACCACGTCGATCTTGGGTTCAACATTACCTATGCTGAGCACAAGTCAGGTGTGAAGAGACCTGAGACGGAGATTGAAGGAACAATGTCGGACTTCAACTTGCGTCTCACACAATATCAGGTCAAATTCCTCTTGGAAATCTCCAAATCTGTGCCAGCAGCATTTGCGGGCGAAGGTGGTGACAACGAGGAGGAAGCTGCTAAGGCAGTTGATGAAGGTACTTTGCAACGCGCACGAACGGCCAACACCGAAGATACATCCGGCGATGGACAAACACTTGTTGACCTTGGCCCTGAGCTTGGCTCTATTGATCAAGAGTGGACCAAACTTGATCTTGTTTTCCGTGTCAATACTATTGGTCTGGAGTTGATCAATGCGCAAGAGAACGAGCCTGTTCACGATATTGCAAAGTCTAGCCTATCCCGATTCTCGCTTGATGACACCAAGGTTAAGACGAGGATGCTCTCTGATAGCTCACTTGAGGCGGAGCTTCTTATTCGGTCGTTCACAATCTACGACAGTCGACCACGAGACACCAACAAGTTCCGTCGTATCATGTCATCGATGAACAAGGATGTACAGCAGTTGATGGCAAGTGTCACGATGTCTGGCGGCAAAGAGAAGAGCCTAATTGCTATGGCTACTATCGATAGCCCTCGAGTCATCTTTGCGCTTGACTACCTTTTCGCCATCCAGAAATTCGCCGTCGAGGCACTGACTGTCGATGAGAGCAGCCCTATGGACGACGAAAGCATTGCGGAGACTACACCTGAAGAATCAGACACTGACTCCATGCAAGTTGCATTCACAGGAGCAAATGCTTCACGCCCGAGGTCAGAAATCTCGAGGCGTCAAAGCCAAGAGGTTACTCAGCAAGAAGAGAAGAAGGAATCCTCCATGGACATTGCTTTCCGAGTCAACCTCGTGGACGCACAGATCATTCTGATTGCCAACCCACTGACCTCGAGCTCTGAGGCTGTCGTGCTCTCTATCCGACAGATGCTACTTTCTCAACAGCACGCCCTAACCTTCCAAATATCAGAAATTGGAATGTTCCTCTGCAGAATGGACAAGTTCGAGACGTCTCGTCTGCGTATCATTGACGACTTCTCAGTTCAATTGAGTATGGATAGCTCCAAGCCTCAGGCTACCGATATCCATGTGGACATCGAGCCTCTTGTCTTACGATTGTCGCTTCGCGATATTCTCCTTGTGCTTCAAATCGTCAGCAAAGCGGGCGAGTTGTCTGGCAACGAGCCCAAGCCCAAGCCAGTCAAGGAGTCGCCTGCCGAGCAAAAGGCTCGAGAACTGCGGAATGCTGGAATAAAGCAGCGATCTGCTAGCGGTCGAGGCCAGTCTACTATCGCCGGTCGAAGTAAGGTGACCGCAACCAGTCATGCTGTTACCCATGCCGCCGACACGAAAGCCGGTAAAACACCCGAGCAGGTCGCACAGCAGAAGTTTGAAACGCTGTCTGCAACCTTGCAGGGTATCCGTGTCGTGTTGATTGGTGACGTGCACGAACTTCCCATTCTTGATCTTGGTATCAAAAACTTTACTGCGTCGGCCGAGAACTGGTCTTCGAACCTAAAGGCCGAAACTGCCATCGATCTTTACTCGAATGTCTACAACTTTTCGAAGTCCAGCTGGGAGCCTCTCCTCGAACCATGGCAAGTGGGCTTTGGCATAGCGAAGGATCCTATCTCAGGACTGGTGTCGGTTGATGTTGCTTCCAAGAAGGTGTTTGATGTGACCGTCACCACGGCTTCGATCGCCCTAGCATCCAAGTCTTTCCAATTCCTGACGTCCGAAGAAGATGTATTGGACAAGCCTCGTGGTGTTGAAGCACCATATCGCGTCAGAAACTATACTGGCTTTGATGTTGTCCTCCACTCCAAGAGCCCAACCAGTGAAGAGCCCATCAACCTGCGATTGGAAGACGGCAAGGAAGCACCTTGGAGTTTCGAGCATTGGGAGAAGATGCGTGAAAACCTGCTCACCGAGTCGAGCCAGAACTATGTCTCGATTCAGCTGGAAGGTAGCGGATTTGATCCTGTTAAGAACGTCAGACTCAACCGTGAAGGCGAGTATCTGTATAGTCTACGCCCAAAGACGGACGACGTCCTGCATCGCCTCTGCGTTGAGGTAGAGCTGGGAACCGACAACATCAAGTATGTGACCTTCAGGTCTCCACTACATGTGGAAAATGCGACACAGATCCCAGTCGAACTGGGCATCTACGACGCCCAGGATGGCCATTTGCTCAAGATTGAGAAGATTGCCCCTGGCGACTCCCGACCGGCTCCTGTTGGTGCTGTCTTTGAGAAGCGCGTTCTTGTTCGCCCAGACGGAGGCTTTGGGTATCAGTGGAGCAATGACCAGCTTTACTGGAGGGACCTCCTCAAGAGGCCTACGAGGCAGGTCGTTTGCAAGGGGGAGAACGGAGATCCATTCTACTTCCAAGTCCATGCGCGTTTCGATAAGGGAAATCCATTGACCAAGTGAGTCCTCATTCCTCTGTGACTATGATGATACTAACGAAAACAGGCAATACCCCTACATGAAAATCAAGCTTTCTGCACCAGTAACACTGGAGAATCTCTTGCCGTACGACTTTAAGTATCGCATCTACGACAAGAACACAAAGAAGGATTGGACCAACTTCTTGCGAAAGGGAGGCGTCAGCCCGGTGCACGTTGTCGAACTTTCGCACTTGCTACTCCTAAGTGTGGATATGCAAGATACAGTGTTCAAAGCCAGCGACTTTGCGATCATCAACCCTGGAAACAACGAAGACTTCCGCAAGGAGCTCAAACTTGTTGTCAAGGATGATCAAGGACTGCCGCTGCATCTCTCTCTGCACTTCTTCACGATCCCCAACAGTGGCGGTGCATTTAAGGTCACAGTGTACAGCCCGTATGTTGTCTTGAATAAGACTGGTGTGGATGTTCGAGTCCGCGCCAAGAGCTTCCTTCAGCAAGCCAAGCCGGCTGCAGGTCAATTCCCGCTCATGGACACCTCGGACCGGGAGCGCCCTAAGGCTCTCCCTTTCATGTTCTCCTATGGCAACGACGATCACCGCAACCGAGCTCTTTTGAAGATCGCCGACTCAGAATGGAGCAAGCCCCAGAGTTTCGACGCTATTGGCAGTACGACTGAGGTTGTGTTGAACTCGGCGACTAAGGACAAGGAGATTCATGTCGGCGTCACCGTTGAATCTGGTCAAGGCAAGTACAAGCTGACCAAGGTCGTAACAATCGCGCCTCGATTCGTTTTGCACAACAAGATGGATGGAGAGATTCTTGTTCGAGAATCCAGTTCTTCCGGCTATCTCACTCTGAGTGATGGCGCCCTTCAGCCTCTCCATTTCATGCAAAAGTCCAAGGTCAAGCAGCTGTGCCTCTGCTATCCTGGCGTCAACAACCAATGGACGTCGCCCTTCAACATTGCGGACATTGGTACATCTTATGTCAAGATCGCCAAGGCTGGACAGCGTCAGAACCTGGTCAAGGTGGAAGTTCTCATGGAGAATTCTACAGTGTTCTTGAACTTGAGCATGGAGAAGAAGAACTGGCCTTACTCGATGCGCAACGAGAGCGACATTGAATTCATGTTCTGGCAGGCCAACCCCAACGTTGACGAGGAGGGAGTTGAGGATCGCAGTGGCTGGAGACAGATCAGGTACCGTCTTCCGCCGCGCAGCATAATGCCTTACGCCTGGGACTTCCCTGCCGCCAAATTCCGTGAGATCATTATCTCTGCTAATGGCAAGGAACGGCACGTCAAACTGGCCGAGATCGGTAACCAGATCCCCATGAAGTTTACTACTTCTTCAGGAGTCCAAAAGATTGTCGATATCAACGTCGCTGCGGATGGACCGAAGCAGACACTGATCCTCAGCAACTTCCGTGTTAGCAAGAGTATGTACAAGCCGAAGACTTTGTCAAGAACCAACACTGGACCCGAAGCTTTCGAGGTCAAAGATCAAGACACGGATGCTACGTTCCGTGCCCAGCTCAAGTTGGCAGGCATTGGTGTGTCTCTGGTCAACGCTCAGATGAAGGAGCTTGCCTACCTGACCTTCCGAGATGTCCAGTTGCGATACAGCGACTCGCCGTTGATCCAGACAATCTCCATGGCTATCAAATGGATACAGATCGACAATCAACTGTACGGTGGCATTTTCCCTATGATCCTTTATCCTAGTGTTGTTCCCAAGAAGGCACAGGAGGTGGAAGCCCATCCATCACTACATGCAATGGTCAGTCGTGTCAAGGATGACTCGTACGGTGTTCTATACATCAAATACGCGACCATTTTGCTGCAGGAAATGACAATCGACCTGGATGAAGACTTTGTTTTTGCTCTGCTTGACTTTACGAATGTTCCTGGCGCCAGCTGGACGGAGGAAAGCGATGAGGGCAAGCTTTGCGATGAAGACCTCGATATCCCAGAGCCTTCAGGCCAACAGGCTGGACAAGACATCTACTTTGAGGTTCTCAACATCCAGCCCATGCAGCTCGACCTGAGCTTTATGCGGACAGAACGCATCAACGCCGAGGACAAGACATCATCTCGCAACCCCATCATGTTCTTCCTCAACGTCATGACCATGGCCGTGGGCAATGTCAATGATGCGCCGCTCCGTTTCAATGCGCTCATCTTGGACAATGTAAGGGTGACTACAGCGGTACTTATCCAGAACTTCTCAAGCCACTACAGTCAAGAAGTCATGTACCAGATTCACAAGATCTTGGGATCTGCCGACTTCCTCGGCAACCCTGTGGGTCTGTTCAATAGCATCTCGTCAGGTGTGACAGATGTGTTCTACGAGCCGTACCAGGGATTAATCTTATCGGATAAGCCAGAAGAGTTCGGCTTGGGCATTGCCAAGGGTGCCGCTTCATTTGCCAAGAAGACAGTGTTTGGATTCAGTGACAGTTTCTCCAAGTTCACTGGCAGTCTGAGCAAGGGACTTGCAGCAGCGTCTCTCGACAAACAATTCCAGGATCGCCGTCGTATCACAAGGGCTCGCAACAGGCCGAAGCACGCCCTATACGGTGTCACTGCTGGTGCCAACAGCTTCATCACGAGTGTTGCGTCGGGTGTAGGCGGCCTTGCACGCAAACCTCTGGAGGGTGCCGAGCAGGAGGGCGCCCTGGGTTTCTTCAAGGGTGTCGGCAAGGGTTTCATCGGACTGGCTACCAAGCCGGCTGTGGGTGTATTGGACATGGCCAGCAACGTCAGTGAGGGCATTCGCAACACGACAACAGTGTTTGACGGTCAAGAGTTGGACCGCACGCGATACCCACGATACATCCCACAAGATGGAATTGTGCGCCCGTATAACCCGCGGGAAGCTCTCGGGCAATACTGGCTGAAGCAGGTGGACAATGGAAGATACTTTGACGAACAGTACATTGGACATCTAGAGCTACCCAGGGAGGACATGGTAGTGATGGTGACGTATGCTCGGATCTTGCTGATCCGATCGCGACGTCTGACAAGTGAGTGGGATGTGCCACTCAAGGACATTCAGACAATCGCAAAGGAGCGAACGGGAGTGAGTCTGGCATTGCGTGGAGGAGCGAATGGCCCATTCATCCCAATTGGAGAGGGTAGTGAGAGAGGATTCCTGTACAAGATGGTTGGGGTGGCGGTGGAAGAGTTTAACAGGAGATTCAGAAGTGGCGAGTAAAAGGAGGGCATTATACATGGAATGACTGAAGGTGTGGCTGTAATTGTTGGCTCTTGGCATGAGTGCGACGGTGTTTGGAGTTATTGTTAGATTGAGCATTCTAAAGAACACGAAGTATTATTTCAAGTCAGTTGTGTTGGTGCCATTAAGTGAAAGCCGTAGAGTCTAGACAGACCATTGACTCTTGATGTTATCATGTCGCTTCACATATCTATCCCATTGTTCATTCGCCGATGATATAGTGGCTGCTGCGGCAGCTGTGGGGATGCTGTGAGGATGAATGACAAATGTCCAAGTCTGGGAGAGCTCGAGACTTGGGTTTCGATGTGGCGACTAGGACCTGAGGCCACGAGACAGAAGCATTCCGGGGGGCTGTGTATTCGTGGTGATGCTGAATTGGTAGTCAATGTACACTTCCTTTTCTTGGACAACCTCCTCTTCCTGGCCTAGCTACTAGGATAGACAAAGGCACCTAGCATTTCGGGGAGTCATGCAAAGAACAGGTATCGTGAGTTCACAAGCGGGAGTCGGGAAGGACGTGTTGAGGTGCACGAGGAGAAATGATAGATAGCAAAGCGCCGACATGTAGCAAGGGCCGAAAGGCATGTGATATGATGTTGCATGGGCCAGACCGATATAGATGAGGGAGCCGATTAGTTGGTGAACGAGGGTTAATTAGATGTCGATATTGACGATATCAGATTCTAACAGTAGTCGTCAATTTGCAGACTTGAAAAACGAGAAGATGCAAAGACAAGTCACTTGACCTGATGAAGGAGAGAATACAACGATGAAGAGCTGGAGGACAAGAGTATTCAACGTAACCAGGACATTCGCATTGTCCTACCAGTCTGAACGATCAGCATCGATATTGGAGTAAGCCACGTCCAAAATTACGAACCCGGTACAACGGTTGGCTTGATAGACGACAGAATATCGGAATACTGTAAGTCTGGCATGCATCCGGTCGGGACAGACCGAGATGGAGAGGCGGAGATGGCCGATGACAGGACCTTGGGATTAGACTATATCTCGATGGGAAGGAGATAAGATGGCAGTTGAAGAAAAGGGATGGGACAAGGCTCTGTTTATCTCTTGTAAGTTGTCGCTGACATGTGTCTGTTGCAGGTGGGAGGATATGACTGGATAGCCTCGGAAAAGAATTACCAGGAGTGTCGTAGCTGAAGCTGGGGAGGCCGGGGAAGCTTATCAAGAGGTGGGTGAGGCACGATCGGATCCGGGCAGGGGGTGAGATAAGTGAGTCCTGGGGGAGTTGCATGCAAGACATGGGGAAGCTATTGTCACTGGAAGCTGTACGTGTAAGCCAAGAGCACCTGGTTTGATGATTTAAATACCTACCTAAAGAGCGATAGTCTGGGGCAAGGGAGGGTTGTGATGTGACCGTATTGGGCTTGGTGTTGGAGAGTGAACGGGTGTGGCTGTCTGCTTGGCGTTGAGAGTGGATTAAGAGGTTAATGTTCGGAGATGGGAGTTGAATGAGGTTAATCAGAGTGCGTGGTCTAGATGTTGATAAGAGTGTAACAGAGATACAGTCAATAGTAGATAGAGAACCTGGTCTGTGAGTTGCTGGTCCGTCCCAAGATGGTGACCGAGACTGGAGACGAGACTGGAGGTTGGAGTGAGCTACACAAGTTCCTTGTCCATGTAATGTAATGTAATGCAGTGTAGTCTATCGATTGGTGTTGGTTACTGTTCAACTGCAGATGTATAAGCTGAAAGGGCTTGGAAATTGAAGTCGATTGGTCAATTACCATCAACACTGCTGACCATTCCATGCTATTAGTCGCGTGCACTTCAAAAGATTGAGCTTCTGGTGGTGTGGAGAGTAGCCAACCGTCTGGTCCTAATCTCTACAAAGGGTCCCGAGACTATTCCCAGGTCAGTCGCTTGGTCCGTTAGTGGGGCCTACGTCAGTGGAGCTCTTGTTACGGGTAACGTGCATTGGTTAGTTGGGCCTTCAAACGTTTCCAGCAACCTGCCAGAATAGGTATAGTGGGCTGAGTCGCCGAGGGAGAGGCCGGGGGTGGCAAGTACAGTACTTGTCTTGTTTCTTTTATATTTTATTGTATATTTTGTGTTTGTTGATGGTCTGGTAGATCATATCTGTGTTTGTGTCTCAGCTTGAGATGATCTTCAGCTTAGGCATGATATAGACATGATCAAGGCAATAGACATTCAAGCTGTATGTAGGTAGTCCATGTTCCCCGATAAACCGGGGCGACAAGCCGTAACTAAACGTCAAATCAATGGCACGATTTGAAACGTGGAGACCGCGAATCTCTGGCGACTCCGAAGAATGGAGACGTACTGATAAGCTCTCTTACAAGGGTCAGTCTGGTCCGGTCTGGTCCCTTTTAGCTACCGACATTTTTAGATTTTTCTACTCTGTGCTACAATCCCTAATTCTAGCACGGACTTTTTGCTGCCCTCGTGCTCACCTCCCCCAAAGGATCTTCAGCCAAGATAGACAAAGCAAGCCATGTCATGTCCGGGGGTTTAATAGATAGCGTATCTTTAGCATACACGCCCCCCTGGTGTCAGTGTCACCCTCGTCGTGCGTTCTTCTTCTCCGCTTGGAGGCAAAAAAAATTAGTAGAGAGCAACTCAACTCGGTCTCTCGGGTTAAAAAAGTCAAACAATCCCCACGTCTTTGACCCACGAAGATCGTCTTGTCTTGCCTTGTCTCTTGTAGGATCTGACCAGACTCGCCTGACCCTCCCAGCCTAGGGCTAAAATCGATCAAAAAGCTCTCTCCTCCCTCTTTTCCCCCAAGGGTCTTTTTTCCCCTCGCTTGTGCTTCTGCTTAAGCAAGGCTGAAGCTCCAGGCTCAACTCACCACATCACCTCAACTCAACTCGAGGTGAAACAAGAGCCTTCAACAGGGACCAATTGATTGGTTATATTCCTCTATAATCAAGTCAGAGTCAGAATCTACCGTTAAAATGGCTGATTCAACAACCCCTCATCATAACCCGGATCCCGCTCTCGAGCCTGTTCATCAACACCAACACCAACACCAACACCACTCACCCCGCGTCGACGCCCCCGGCCACGATGACCCCGTCTACACCACAGGAACCACCAACGCGCCTGGTGTAGTTCCTCCCCAGATTCACCCTCACAACAACTCTGGTGTGAACCTCGCTCAGGAGCCAACCTCCAAGCTCTCATCTGAGAAGCACAACCCCCCGGACTACAGCGATCATGAAAAGACAGAGGCCGGCATCGTTGCAACAGCTGGCACAAACAGCGAGAGCAGCGGTCGTCGCGATTGGCGCATGAAATTGGGTCCTGTGTACAGATATCGTCGTGCCTTGATCCATCTCTTCCTCTTCTGTCTCTTCACTGGCTGGTGGATCGCTTCCTTGGTTCTTCATCGCAACGACAAGAACTGGGTTGTTCCCTTCCTGCTATGGCTCGCCATCACTCTGCGACTCATCTTCTTCCACGTTCCCAGCCGTCACGTCTCGAACCCTATTAAATGGGTCTGGAGACATACCGCTGTTGTCGTCTACGATCTTATCCCCGCCAAGCTTCGCACTCTGGCTGGTGCTACTGTCGCTGTCGCAGCTATCCTCATCGGCTCTTTTGTCTCTGAGGAGGTCGCTGATAACACTCGTGAGAACCGCGCCGTGAGTGTGTTTGGCATGGCTGTTTTCCTCTTCATCCTCTGGGTGACTAGCAAGAAGCGCAGCGCTATCAACTGGCGCACTGTCATTGGTGGCATGCTTGCGCAGTATGTCATTGGTCTCTTCGTTCTCAGGACTACAGTCGGTTATGACATTTTCCGCTTTATCGCTGACCGCGCTGCTGATCTTCTTGGCTTCGCCAGAGATGGTGTTGCTTTCTTGACTGACCCCGATACCGCTGCTACTGGATCATTCTTCTTCGGTGTCATTCCTGCCATCATCTTCTTCATCTCCCTCGTCCAGGTCCTCTACTACATTGGTTTCGTCCAGTGGTTCATCATCAAGTTCGCCACCTTTGTCTTCTGGGGTCTCGGTGTCTCTGGTGCTGAGGCTGTTGTCGCTGCGGCGACGCCTTTCATCGGTCAGGGTGAATCTGCTATGCTTGTCCGTCCTTTTGTTCCTCACATGACAAAGGCCGAGCTGCACCAGATCATGACTTGTGGTTTCGCTACCATTTCTGGATCTGTTCTTGTTGGTTACATCGGCCTTGGTCTTAACCGCGAGGCTCTTGTTTCCTCATGTATCATGTCTATCCCCGCCTCTCTCGCCATTTCCAAGATGCGATATCCCGAGACCGAAGAGACCCTCACTGCTGGCCGTGTTGTCATCCCCGACGACGATGAGCACAAGGCTGAGAACGCCCTTCACGCTTTTGCCAACGGTGCTTGGCTCGGTATCAAGATTGCCGGTACCATCATCTGCTCTCTTCTCTGCATCATCGCCCTCGTTGCCTTTGTCAACGGTCTCCTCACCTGGTGGGGAAGATACCTCAACATCAACGACCCTGAACTCACTCTCCAGACCATCCTGGGCTACCTTCTGTACCCTGTCTCCTTCTTGCTTGGTGTTTCTCGCACCAATGGAGGAAAGAAAGGCGGAGACATCCTCCCCGTTGCCAAGCTCATTGCTGAGAAGATCATCACCGTAAGTTTGTTACTTATCCTCCGCTTAATATGTGCCGTGAATAACACGTACCTTTGCAGAACGAGTACAACGCCTTCACTCTCCTTACCGACCCCAAGAACGAAGAGTTCAACGGCCTCTCTCCCCGATCTCAGCTCATCGCCACCTACGCCCTCTGCGGTTTCGGCAACATTGGCTCCCTCGGTATCCAGATCGGTATCCTCAGCCAGCTCGCCCCCTCTCGAGGTGGTGAGGTCGCCCAGCTGGCCGTCTCGGCTCTTGTTTCTGGTGTTTTGGCCACCCTCACATCTGCCAGTGTCGCCGGCCTTGTCGTTACCGATCAGCTCTCCGACTTCACCAAGAACGCGGCTTCATGATTGGGACATGATTGATGAGATGTTTGTTGTTTGCAAGAGAAAAATACATGTAAAAATCTGCTGAAGTACCGATGTGTCGATATGCTATACAAAAATACAATGCTATACAAGACTGCCACGAGATGGCACTAATTCCTACATCTTCCGCTCCCATCTGGATCTGTGAATCCTGTCTCCAAACATGCGCCGGAATTGTTTCATTCTAGCCCACTATTCAGTAAAACTTTTAAGATAGATCTGATCCTGCGCCTCTCCACACTCGCACGAGACACTGGCCATTGTCCATCATGATCTTCTTCTGGCATCTGACATATCGTACCACGCACAGAACACTGCGGGGCGCAAACTCCCAGGGTCCGCCTAGATCTGGCATCACCTGAGTACCTAGCGAGATGCTGGGACTTGGAAAGATGAGTTGCATTGGACCATGGTGGTCTGATCAATAGATAAGCGGGACATTTTACTGGAGCAATGATATACACAGAATATACAACATCAACGACAACACCATCACGGATTGCCACTGACTTGATAGTCTTACACCCAGTAAGCTACGGGGGTGGTATGTACAAGACGGCTAGATACTTGCAAGTACGACAAGCGAGTGTCAATTGGAGATGCAAAGCAATGCTGTGGGCACGAGATCCTCTTTCAAGAGCTGATGTCCTCGAAGCTAGTTCAGTCTCTGGAGCTTAAACTAACCCCTTTACTTAGTTGCAAACACTTCTTTTGATGAAATTCTCAAGCATTTATATTGGCCAAGTGCGGCACAACACCTTGATCGCTTACATCGTACATGACAAGCGTATCTCTTTGCAATGCCAGTTTTGTAAGTCCCCAGCGTGTTGGTGATATCTTGTGGCTGCGTTTGGTCAATAAATGGTTGGGACATTGTTCTCTTCGCATGTATCAGAGACTCGCCCAATATCGCAAGCTTCTTGCAAAAGTATTTGTAATTCTGGATATTCCTATCTTCAAAAGTGAAATAGAAGAGGTACATTCGAGTTGATATGCCACAAATGGACTCGCAATATCTTTCACAGGGCGAGGAGCGGCCAACAGGACGCGGTAATCGCCATGTCCTTCTGCATACTGCTCGACCGAGTCGCTCCCAACCAGCTATTTTCAGGCACGGGTATCTTCTCAACTTACTGGCCTTGCAGCAATTCTCCTTGAGCGTCTGACCCGGGCTGCCGGACTCGTAGTCTGGACACAAAGAGAAGAGCTGGCAGATCTTCAAGTATAGTGGGCGTAGGACTTGCAAAGTCACCTTTTTTTTGAAGAGGTTTGTCTCGGTTCAGGCAATACTAGCTGAGGCATCGATGACAAGACAACATCACCTAGGACAATCGGTTAATCCCGTCCCTCTCGCTCCTTGGCTGCCTTGCGCGGGCAGTATAGATCAAGGACTTGATCAATTACTCCCCAGATTCGTCTGCGGTTTGTAAGCTTCACGTTCATATCACTCCAGTCGCGGATGCAGAGATGGTAGTCAATCTGTGGTGATCGCCCTCGCCTGCGAGGCTTATCTCTTGTCTTTCGCTGTATTTCCTCTATCTGCCGAGCGACTTTCTCCGGCCGAGAACTGACGAGGTCGAGCTTCCGGTTCACGTATCCCCAGTCCACTCCTGGATTGATCTTGTTTCCGGTAGTGCAAAGGTCGTATAGCCAGGGCTTGTCATGATGGATCCGGGACCTTCGGAAACCATTCCCAAGGGAGATTCGGGCAATTGGTCTAGATGACGCCCTCCATCGATGTACGCTCGACGTATCCAGTAGGTACATTATCTGCAGCGCAAGCTCAGGGCTAAGCTTATAAAAAGGGTCCGAGACAGAGGCGTCTTCGGGACCAGGTCCAATTCCAGAGGCGATGAGAAACCTCTGATCATCTGCTTGTGGAGAATCCCGAATCAATGCCTGATAGAAATCGAGGAGCGCGGTATCGGATGATGGAGCGGTAACAAAGTCCTCAGTTCCTACCTGGGCACCCTCCCAAAACTGGCGCATGCATGCTTTGACGGCGCCATAATCTAGGTTGAGGGAGGTTGCATATCCTGTCTTGCAGACGCTCTTGAACGTTTCGTAGAGTACATCGAGATCTACGGGCTCAGGCGCAAGCGCAAGGCAAAGCTGGTCGTAGCATTCAGAATGCACGGGAAAGGCAAGAGTTGCCCCACCCAGTTCGGTATAGCTTTTACGGGTTAATAAAAGGCTTACAGGCGTTGGGACATTTCTTACGTTTGTAGAGCGTGGTCTCCGGTCGGAAAGTCTTGACCGTCGACTCTACTGTAGAAGCCAAAGTCATGTCCTCTAACTCTACCGCTGAGGAATGCCCTGTTATCGGTCAATCAAACAGTCCTATCAGTCATTATAGTAGCCTCAAATTACAGTACTTGCCTTTCCAGCGACGAAATTTTAGGGTTCTCGGAGAGGATGTGAACATTGCCTAACCATTCACAACCCTCGCGGGAGATGATGCCAGGGGTGTAAGGATCGCTACGACCATCCTCATACTCAGAGAAGCCAAGCTCGTCTGGCCAAAACGGTTTATTTGCCAAAGCGCCGCAGAGGGCGCAGTACGTATCTGAACCCATTAGAAAAGGACTATCTTGTTGACTGGATATCGTTGTGGGAGGAATAGACGACGAGAGAAAGACTCCAGGTCTTACCTGGATCCTTCGAATGGTGGGGCCGTAGGGTGCCTGGAGGCGGTCAGAAATCACGGCCTCATGACATCCATTGTCATCATGCCAAGGCTTTAGAGAGTCTGGTCGATGAGACACATGAAGGAGCTAGAGTCAGTCCCCGAGCGGTTGGTGCAGCATGATGGTGTTGCGAGACAGGATCTTATGTTATTGACGAGGAGTCTTGAGGTTCTGCTTAGATTTGGGAACATGGCGGTTGTTGAATATGGTGGTTGTGTGGGCTTGGGGCTTGGAGGGACGAACGAGGGAGACTTTAAGCTCAACATGTTGTGTGTGATGGTTATGGTGTGGTACCATCCAACGCAACTTGGTGAAGACCTCTATGTCGCCGAGTGGCATACTGACAGAGATTAAGACTGATTAGTGCCAGGAAATGTGTTTCTATTTTGCTTCAAAGTTGAGAGTGAAAATGGTGTCGTGAAGTATCGGGCATGATATTTTATTCTTTCAGGTGTGACCTCGACCTACCTCAAAGTGAGGTTGACCAAGGTAACTAGTATATATACCAGACATCCAAGAGGTTGATGCTGATGCTATATACAAGCAGACCATCCCAGAAACATACTTCGTGAACAGATGACCCGTGTCATGTGAAGGCTCAACATTAACAATGCATTACATGGTATATTAAAGCCTAACTAACTGCCAACTCAGAATAATTGGGTATGCGCTGCGTGATTCTATTAATTAGGGATGAATTATTAACCGTAATCATCATATCCACATGTATCCTCATAACTTCCTCCCTATCTTGTGTGTCCCTCAGCTGGGTGACTTGATCAACCTTCTAATCTCCTTCGACGTGCGACTGCTGGACCCATCTCCATCTCTGTCCGAAGACTCCTTTTCTCTCTCCTTTTCCTCCTTCTTTTCTTCTTCCTTCTTCTTCTTCTCCATGAGCTTCATGGCGTCCTGGGTAATCTCCTGTCTGTCGAGCAATTCCCAGACGTCCTTCTTTCTCGTCTTGCGGTCTCCTCTGCTGATGAGGATACCAGCGGTGATGTTGCAGGTGATACTGACGCACAGGATGACTGTGGTCAGTGCGAATGGGCGGGTGTGGTAGTCGATACCCCAGGTGCAGGCACCCAGGGAGATCTGGAGGCATGAGTGGCAGTCGAGGAGGATAACGATGGCCATGAGGTATTTGAGAGGGAAGGCGAAGTGAGTGAATGTTTCTTGGGGTTTATAGAAAGAGTGTGACTTGGCCATCTTCTTCTGGTGATGCTGCAGACTCTTGAACTGAGCAAAGGTCAGAGCAGGCTGGTCGGACTCGGGACCGTTGGACTTTGCGGCCTCTAGATCGATCGTCTCAGGGCTTTCTGGGTGAGGCTCCGGGTTGCCTTCCGCAGTAGGTTCTGTTCCATCTCTCTCTGGATTATAACCCTGAGCTTCAAGCAAGACACGAGCTTGGTGGCCGGTGAGATGCGAGTCTTCAGGACTGATACTTACGCCTGGCGGGACCTTTTTCTTTTGAAGTCTGTTCCTGGGCTTCTTGCCCTGCTCTGCTCTCTTGATCAATTTTGAGTAACGCGCAATGAAAAACATGTGATAGGTATCGACAGCACGGAACGGCGCGAGACCGTCACCCATGATGGCAAAGAGCGCGACAAGGACACTGTCGATGATGTGAATGGCGTAGACTTGCTCCTCGCCGACGTAGATCCAACCGATGAGGAAGAGAACCCAGGCCAGACCGAAGAGGGTGATGAGGGTGGCGTAGAGAGTGACGAAGAAGCCCAGAGGTCTTCTAACGTACTGACCGAAACCCTTCATGCGGCGCTTGAATCTGGCGCGTCGGGAGTGTAGCATGTGTCGGACGTGGTCGTCCAACTCGGCCTTTTCCTCCGGAGTCCATCCCTCGAGAGTTTCTCCATGAGGAAGGGCGGCGTAGTGTGAATCTGTCAGACGAGATGTGATGGTGCTGCTTCGCTGGGGCCGAGGTGGCTCTTCATCGATCGTCTCGGGAATGGTAACAGTCTCGGAAGCCTCGGGGGCTTCTTGAGCCTCCTGGGCTGCTTCGCGGCGTCGTTCCTCAGCAACGGCACCTCTGGCCCAGTCTGCTTGGGGATCATGTCGGGATAGGGTGTATGTCGGTCGGCGGTTGAGCCAGTTACCGAGATCGGGGACAAAGAGGGAGTTTTGGACGTTGGTGAGAGTAGAAAGGGTTTGGACTTCGGGGTCTGGGATGTATTAGCAAGTACTCGAAACGTGGATAGGTAAATCGACTCACCAATGACATCGAGCCAATCTACCAACGACTCATCATATTCATTATCGTGACCGCCATCATCTCGATGACCCATGGGCAACGCGGTCTGATCTTCACCAGGTGGTCGTCGATGTCCTGGCCAGAAGAAGCGGCTAGCTCGTCTGGCCCGTTGCAGCCGAGTCATGCCGCGTCCATTCCCTGGTCGATTCAACTCCTGATCAGGAAGAGATCCGGTCGGAGACATGGGACTCGTTGGGTCATCGTTGATACCGAGTTCTGCTAAACTCGGTCGGCCTCCTTCTTCTGTGAGTCGAGGCATGGCGGCCTGCGGTACTCGTCGGGAGTGTCGAGCAAGGGCGGGATTTCCATCAGGAACTCGTGCACGCTCGGGCTGGGAAATGCTGCGAGGACGGCCATCGTCGCTAAAACCATCTACTTGCGGTACTTGTGGTATACTGTGATTAGAGTATACAGATCCGTTTGAGCTGCGACGGATTCGAATGCTGGGTTGACGCGCTTGATCGACGGGCGGGCGCCTCCGCGGTGGCGGTTGTTGATAAGGGGCGGAATCTTGGTATGAGGGAAACGCGGAAAGGGATGTTTGTGATGGAAATCGAGGAAAAGATGATATCGAAGTCTGTGATTGTGCTGAGGGCGCCTGGCTCAGCGGATTAAAGTAATCGGAGGCTGTTTCTTCGACGGGTCCAGGACTTGCAGGATCCTGCGGGACTGGGTTCGGATGGATAACGGCGCGCGAGGATGATGGACTCGGAGAACGGCGGGAATAGTCGTGGCCTGTTACCTGCAAATGGCCCGAGGGCTGGTGACGGTTATTGGGAGCCATGCCAACGATGATGCATGGCAGAGGGAAAAAGGTTGAGGTGAGAATAAAATGAGGTGAGGTAGCAGATATCACAAACTCAGAACAGAGTCAGCCAAACTTGATGGCCACCCTCAAAAGACAGGCCCAGGCCTGAAAATTAGTCAGTCGTCACGACAGAGACTCTTTAGACTCTTACGGCCTAGTCCCAGGTCCGATCAGCCGCTTGTCAATGATGATCAGCCATTTTTTGAGGCCTTGACTAAATCAGAACCAAGATTACCTCCCTGGGCCTCCTACGTAGTGAGGACGATCCGGTCCAAGGCTGAGTGGGTCCACATACGTCACACCAAGTGCCCGCGACGGGTTTTTTATGGCCAGCGCAATCTCCAGACCCCATCAAAAATGTTTTGGCGCCCAGCAAAAGGTAAATATTAGTGCCGGGACATCCGCCATCCATCCATTATTTTGGAGAGACTGCGAGACAGGAGAGAATTTCTTGTTACAACGTTGTATACTTCCGCGGCAATATCAAGAAATTGGTCATCATGACTATTGATGTTTCATGCTTTAACACCGCTTATCCACTGTATGCATTAGGTATACCCGCTGTTCGTGAATGTCCGCTGTTGCCGACGCAACATGGAATTGTGATAATAGCACGGACTTACGGGATCACACTGATAATCTTTGTCCGGCAGACCCAATCATTTGCACGGACACCGGACCACTCCCTCATCCCGAGACTTTATTCACCAGCCAACCCCCCCAGACTCTGGAGGTTTAGGTTAGAGGCTGCAGGAATTACATCACCCTCAAACAACATCCATCCCCAAATTCTCCAACCGTTTCACCCGCTCTTGTGTTGGTTCATGCCACAGGTTAAGATCACTGCTTGGCGTCTTGCTCTTACACAATCTTCGCTTGGCTTTTGAACCCCTGTTTTTAAATCAAGATTTCTCTAAATCTAAGCTTAACGTCCTTGTGCATTGCATCTTGGTGTCTCACCCTATACCTGGAGACATCTCAACCACGCAGAATCTTACCACCACTGTTGGAGTTTCGCTTCGTGTTTAAACTTTCCACTGTCTGTGACGTGAGAAAGTACGCGCACTGCTTTTATTAATAGCTATGGACTCCAAAAATTAACACAAGTAACGTAGCTAGATGGTGCTGTTCATTTTCAACAGTGATGGATGGTCCATCATGTCAAGGGCGGGTGAAACAGAATGACAAGCCAACGAACAAACACAAAAGCCACATCAGCAAAAAGATGTTTTCATCCAGTGACCTGGAATTTGGACTCACGGGGATTTGAACCCCGGACCTTTCACAGACGCTACCTGATGATATCAGATCGATGCGAAGCGAAAATCATACCCCTAGACCATAAGCCCCGTTTTTTCTTAGATGCATAAGTTGGTTTTGCTGAGGTCTATGTTGGTGCTAGATCAGAGACGCGCAGTAAGTAACAACAGTAGATGTTGTTAGTAGTGTGGGCTTAAATACGTGGCGGACGCCTTTAGTTATGCAAGGAGAAATCGCGACACCTTGGTAATTACAACATCTCATAGCTAGTTAATTAAAAAAAGCAGAGTGTTAGTTAAGGATGAGAAAAGGAGACAAAGCAGCGCCCTTGTAGCATCGGGGTCCGTGGGTCTAACGTCTCCGGCTCTGACTTGGCTTCTCGGGAGTATTCGTCGGCAGAAGCAAAATCATCATACGAGGCAAAAAGTGTGGACTCACGGGGATTTGAACCCCGGACCTTTCACAGTCGCTTGTCTGACTGATCAGAACAAAGATGCGAAGCGAAAATCATACCCCTAGACCATAAGCCCATGATTTTATTGGTCGATGACAGCCTGTGGTCACCTTTAGCCTATACAGTGAGACATGCTGGCGGTTAAGTAAAAAGATGAGAGATATCATATCACCATGAGCAAAAATCGTGGACTCACGGGGATTTGAACCCCGGACCTTTCACAAGCGCTTTTAGCTAACATAACAACTTTTACACTGCTAGAGCGATGGTGCGAAGCGAAAATCATACCCCTAGACCATAAGCCCAATGATTGATTATGTAAGCCTTGCTGTTGTGCCGTTCCATATCGGCTTGTTGATCACGACGGGCGGTTTTTGGTGTTGTGGGACTGCGTCGTTGTTTCAAGTTTCACATCAGCTATTGCCCATTGAGGACAAAAATCAGATTTTTCTGTACAACCCATTGAATTGTATTACTTCGATGCTCAGAACCCCTGTGTATTCATCTTACTCTCCTAGCACGACATCCTGTTTTCAACTAGAGGAACTAAACCTAGCAGCGACATCATCATACGCCTGCTTCAACAACCCAATCAGTGTATCCATCTCACTCTCCGTAATCGTCAACGGAGGTGATATGATAATATGGTCTCCCGTCCAACCATCAGCCGTTCCAGTTCCAGGATAAACCGCCAATCCTAGCTGAAAAGCCCTTTCTTGAACTTTGACTCCAAACCGGATCTTGCTGTCAAATGGTGTCTTGGTTTTCTTGCCCTGCACAAACTCGATACCCCAGAATAGGCCACGGCCTCGGATATTTCCAACGAACGCCAGGTCTTGGAAAACTTGTACTAGAGATTGGTGTAGTCGGATCCCGAGTCTGGCGCATCTGGATACCAAGTCATCTCTCTTGATGATCTTCTGAATCGCTAGTCCCACGGCACAGCTTATAGGGTGAGCTTGATAAGTGTGTCCGTGGTTGAAACTTGCAGTGCCTTTCTTTAAAGTGTCGATGATATGTTTGTTGACAAGGGTTGCAGCAATAGGCGTATATCCTCCTCCGAGGCCTTTGCCTATCGTGACCATATCAGGGCGCACGTCTCCATCCTGCTCAAACGCAAAAAAGGTTCCACATCTACCAGTTCCGCACATGATTTCGTCGAGGATCAAGAGAATTCCATACTTTCGGCAGACCTTTCCAACACCTTCGAAGTATCCAGCAGGAGGAGTGATACATCCAGCTGTTGCTCCCCCAACCGTTTCTGCTATGAAAGCGATGATCTTGTCTGGACCAACCGCTTGGAACTCTGCTTCCAGCTCATCGACTAATCTCTTGGCGTATTCTTCCTCTGTCTCGTCGTCCTTTTTCACACGGTATTCGTACGCAGGACTGACGTAGCTCACATTGTCGAGTAGGATTGCATTTTCATACGGCGCTCTTCTGGCCAAGTTGCTACTAACAGTCATAGCACCGATAGTGTTGCCGTGATAAGACTGTCTCCTCGAGACGAAGCGCGTTCGTTGTGGCTGTCCGTTTTCAACATGGTATTGACGAGCGAGCTTCATCGCAGAGTCCATAGCTTCACTCCCTGAGTTTATGAAATATGCCCTCGTCAAGTCAAACGGCTCTCCCTCTAAGAGATAATTGGCGAGGTCCTCTGCACTGTCGGTTGTGTAGGCTACGGTATGAACGTATGAAACCTTTGAGGCCTGCTCGACCATGGCATCACGAACTTGGGTGTTTCCATGGCCGATTACGGCGACTGCAGCGCCGGCGCAGCCATCGAGGATCTTGCGGCCGGAGGCGAGTGTGAGGTAAACGCCTGATGCGGAGATGACTGATTCAGGAGGGTCGAGAAGGGAGCGGTGCATGAGATGGGGCTCTGAGGCCGGGGAGCATTGGAGATCGCCCATTGTTGGATGAATAAAAAGGTGAAGAGTGTTGACTGATAGAATTGGTGAAATTGGGATGTGAAGTGTTTATATGAAGGTTGAGAGGTGGAGTAAGTTGACGTTCATAAGTGAAAAGCCACTCGGGTTAGAACACTATGCGGTTCGGGTTTGATCCTTTTCGGGTTACACATCCAGTATCGGTTTAAACACGATATGCGTTGATCAACCAAGTTCAATACCCAAGAGTATGATATTGCAAGGTACAAAAGTCTAACCCGAGTTTGAATCTCCCGCGTTATCAATACTCGTCGAAAGAAGATGAGGATCATCACAAAAAGACAAAAGCCTCCACCAGTCGTCACCCACAAACTCATTCCCACCCGTTAACTCATCTTGAAACATGAATCTATCTGATATTTCCATACCATCCTCTGCATCTCCCGCTACCAATTGGTGTAGTTTCGAGGCGTCATCACCCGTGCGGTTAACCGGAGTTGAGCTTGGATCAAAAGTCTGGCGAGGCATCCCTGGTAATGGCGCTAGGTGGATAGAATCTTCGAACTCAGGATAATCATATCGTGAGCCCTTGACGCGCCGTTCTCCGCTCATACGGTTCATTATGCTTTTGGCAGTGTTGAGAACGTCAATCCACTCTTCAGCAAGTCGCCAAACCTGTCTGATTCTAACAAGATATGACATTGTCCTCTGTGCTTGAGCGTCCGCTTCCGTTGTTTGGGCTTCCGCGAATCTCATGAAATTCGGGAATGCTGCGCCGTATATACTCCAAAGGGTTGAAGAGAAAGCGCATAGGCCGGAGAAGGGTGTGCGGAGAGGGCAGCCTACGTGTTCTAGATCGCCTAGCAAAGCGGATATTTGAGTCGCCGCGTCGTAGAGCTCGAAAACGTTTTGGGACCAGAATGCATCTGGACCTCTGGCTTTTAAGAGGGGTGGTTCTATGGGGCCTCGGGGCTTCACTTCGTCGACTGGGCTGAATGGGATAAACTCGCGGCAGAGAAAGAGCAAACTGGGAGTAGTTCATTTAGCAATTGTCGAAACTAAGATGTGTGTGCACGCACCTGATGTAGTAGACTAGATTGATGTATCCAAACCTCTCAGCTTGTCCACGCTGAGCATGCACTGACACTTTCGTAACAGGGTATTTCATCAGCGCATCTTGAGAATCTCGCCACTTGAACAGGTCTTGTTTCATCCCATGCCAGTAGGAGGTTTCGTTAAAGGGACACTGCTCGGGTTCAGTCATTCCAGGCTGTCTTCTGCCGCCTTCTGCTATCCATGTGTGAATTCTTGACCAGATGCGTAGGCCCTGGATGAGAAGAACGAGATGGTCATCCGGGCCATAGCTTCGGAGGCTGTCGTCTAGTGTGGTTGATTGAGTACATTGTTGTCCAAAGAGGAATTGAGCATCGTTGATGGGGAGGGAGAAGTGCATCTCTTCGTCGGGAAACATGGCCTGTCGTCTTTTGCCGCAGCTTAACAACCTATCCATCTTGAAGCACGTCCATAGCGTCCTTTTCTCAAGTTCTGAGAGTGTTTCTTTCTTACCACAGCTGGCAAAGCCAGTACTCAGAAGACCTTGAGCCATTCTTGTGGCCATCCCACAGTGCATCCATGCGTTGAAGCCATCTCCATCACCCCAGTTGCAGAGTGACAAGATGAGGAAGGTCTGTATGAGAGCAAGATTGGGGCCACTGGTGACTCTCTTTTGCGCCTCGCTGGCTATGAATTGAATGTTTTGACTGTTGTATTCTGCTGAGTAGCTTTCTGTATACCGATCCGATACTGCGACGATGGCGAGGAGGCGGAGTTTTTGCACGACACCGAGATCGTCTTCGTGATACTCGAGATCATCGGGATGTAGAAAACCGAATTCGGGGAATTGAGCTCGAAATAACGTGATGGCACTTATAACCTGAGCTCGAGTAGTATTGCTAAATACTTGATTGAGCTCTTGCCAAACATTATTCGAGATATTTTCAATGCTTTGTGTCTGATTGGTATTCAATCGTTGTCTTTTAGTCGGCCGTGGTTTGGAGTGCGATGAGCTCTGCCCCAGGACAGGACCACTCAATGTACAGGTTCGAGTATGGCCACTCTTTGTACAGCCTGCGCACGGAGGCTGGCCATTGTGCCTACACTTGACCTTTGATTTTCTGTTCAAGGGTGGTCAGACTTGATAACCCTTGCAAGTTAGACCAGTCAGCGTTTTACCTGCACCTACGCGACCAATGTTAGAACACTATGCAGGGTAGGCTTAAAGATATGTTGGAATTTACCGTTCACAAGCTATAGTTGTTCTCATTGTTTCCGATTCGCGTTTCAATATGAGATGATTCTCGAGATGTTCGATAGGCGGGGCCTCGGGTCTGCATCCTTGAGACGAGATGATTTTCGGGTTTAGAGCCGATTCGGGTTTGGGTTAAGATTATTTTCGGGTCTGAAGTCACGTGCTAGTCCATTCTCATTGCTTTTTCATCATTGAATACGGATTTGAACTGATCATGATGACCTTTTGCTCTATGAAACACCAGATTCTTTCTCTTAGCGGATGGAAGAATTCACAGATTTGGTCTGGACCCGGCGCATTTCCCTCCGCTCGGATTGATCCATGTCCATATCGTATATGTCTGTGGGTTCGGGACCCAACCTTGTCTGCCAAGGCTGTCTCAGGTTGAACGTCCCTAAGAAATTTAACAATTAAGGACTGTTTCAAGGAGAAGAGTCTTACCCAAACATGCGGTGGATGACACCATGAGTACCACCCAAAACAAGGCCTCAGCCTATCGGTAAATTCTTGGAAGGTTTCATGATCTGAGCATGGTTTTAGACTTAAGGTAAGCTTGAACAGGGCATCGTTTGTCAAAGGCCTTGAAAGGGGCCTGAGTTTTCCTTGACAGCGCTTAGTGGCACGGATCTCAACTGTGGAAACCTGGGACTCTGGCTTAAACGAGCTTAGCACATGGATAAACTATTGCTAGGTGATACTATCTTGTTTCCCGTCTGTAATCCCGCCAATAAGAGCCCTGCCAGCATCCCAAAACAGAACAACATCCGTTTCCATGACCCCTTCCTTGGCATCCAAAGCCATGCTATATATCCTCAGCTATTCGCCTTGTTTTGTTTTCGAGTCGTGACAGGTTTCTCTGGTAGACATTCTTTTTTCCCTTGCTCTCGTTTTTGTTTCAAGCTGTAACACTCGTTCAACCACACACTCACCTTCTTTAATCCCGTTCTTTTAAACAACATTCATCATGCGTTTCACCTCTGCTGCTACCGTTGCGGCTCTCGCTACGTCGACCGTAGCTCATTCCTTCGACTCATCCAAGTCTGACCTTGACGGCTCCGTGTGGCAGGCCCTGAAGCCCGTCAAGGCTCGATCATGGAACAACATGCCCCGTAACCGTCCCACCAAGCGTCAATCCGGATGGAACCCTCCCTCTGACCTCGCCGGTGCTCTCAAGGAGGTCTGGGACCACGAGGTCAAGACCTACAGCGATGCTCTGGGCTTCAAGAACTACGGTTGGGACCAGGTCATTGCCGGCAAGGGCAAGCTCAACGTTTGCGTTCGATGGGAGTCCGACGCCAAGGTCACTGCTGCTCAGCGTACTCAGGTTGCTGAGGGTCTGCAGAGCTCTTACAGCGCCTGGATTGGAAAGTGGATGGCTGGCTATGATGGCTTCCCTTACGAGGATGTGAAGATCAACGTCGTTGGATGGGCTGTCAAGGACAAGAGCCTTCTTGAGGGTTCTACCGAGGGTCTCGACATCTACACTGACAAGGATGCCGATGGTATTCCTCAGTGCGCTGAGAACTGCGGTCGCTTCTTCCACCAGGACGGTGACTATAGCAGCTGCTCCGGCGGTGCTGATCGTCACTACGACAACTCTCTCTGGCTCACTGACGGTATGACCGGTGGTGCTGGTGGTGACTGGGGCCAGCGTATCGGCCGAGAGTACTACATGGAGCTCCTCGGTCAGTCGGACATCCACATCCTTGAGCACGAGATCGGCCACACCTTTGCTCTTGATGACTTCTACGACTGGACCCCCACTGGCCAGTCCGCCTTCATCATGCTTGCTGGTTCCTCTCAAAAGGTCACCGACTTTGACGGCTGGATGCTCCGAAACTGGTGGTACGAGCTCTCCCGCGAGCGTGGCTGGCAATCCGGCTCTACCTCCGGCTCTGGCTCCGATAACTCTGCCCCTGCCGATGACTCTACTGCTTCCGAGCCCGCTGCCTCTGCTCCCGCTGCTACCCAGCCTGCTGCTTCCGAACCCACCACTCCCGCTGCTGAGACCCCCGCCGCCGAAGAGCCCGCTGCCGAGACCCCCGTTGCTAAGACTCCCGCTACCGAGGAGCCTGCTGCTGATGAGCCCGTCGCTCAGGAGGCCACAGCCGAGGCTGAGAGCGGTGTTAGCGCCACTGCCTACTCTCAGTGCGGTGGTGGTGCCAGCTACACTGGCCCTACCAAGTGCGCCGCTGGCCTGAAGTGCACCAAGCACAACGACTGGTACTCTCAGTGCCTGTAAATTCTACCAGAGTGCTTCAAGCTTATATACTCTGACCGCTTGAATCTACATGTATATACTTTAGTCTCCACCCGAACTGGCGTGTCGGGTGATTGGTATTAGTCGCTATTAATACTTAAATATCAAGAAAATTGGCGGCATGTATGATGTGATCCTCTACTGTAGTGGTTGTAGTGTTTATGTTCAAGGTGAGTGGAATGATCTTGAGAGCAACAATGTATTCGCCAGCGATTTCCTTGTTCCGGCTGGACTCTGGTACCAAAGTGAATCGTTGGAGTCGTAAGTGACACCGACACAGGAACTGTAGATGTGCACTGGACGAATGTTTAATTGAATGGCTTGCAGTCAGGCTACAAACCGAGTGGGTTTTCGTCAAGGTCGGTATCAAGCTGGCAGTAAACTAGTTGCAACTCTGCCCGCTCTCATGCCTTTGGCCAACCGTGTCCGCGTTAAGGACGTACTTGGAAGGAATACTAGCTCTGAAAGAGGCCCCGTGTCTTTGTGAAGGATCTGGCACTCGCAGGAAGACAGGGGTTCACTGCCCGATACTTAGGCTAATCCAAGTTGGATCTTATATCTTAGTTGGCTGGCGGACACTCAGGTCGCGAGTGATTTGTCACAGATTCGTATTCGATTAGTCGCCTCATCGGACAGTTGTACAAAGCCGAATATCTCAAGTTCGAGACTACTCAGATATTCAAGATAACCCCCCAGCACTTACCTATAAAACATGCTTTTTTCCACAAAATATTTCACTGAAGGAACAAGAACGATAGATATCTTGTTGAAGGTCTTTGGAGGTTTAACGTCGTGGGCCGAAAAGCTCCCAAGTTTACTTGACAGTGTTGGGGTATTTTGACAACGACGTCGCATTGGCATTTTACACAAACGAGTGGAATGGCAGCCATGTCTTTCAACAAAAATATGGCGGGCTATTGGCAATTCATTTTCCCAGTAGTCATCATGAGTGTACAGCACATAAAACGGTACAAGGCTGATGGGGCGTAATGTCATTAGTGTTGGCTACGCATGTCGTTGTTTAGAGAGACATGAATGGGAATCGTCTTAACTATATACACCTAAAAATATCCTTGCATACTAAACTCAACATGTACACATTCTCACCATGCACAGATCTCTCCTTCTGCCTAATATTGGGGCATCTTCCAGCGCGACGCATCCTATACAGGTCAGACTTCAGTTGTTTCCGCGACAGGGGCTGCCGACTTACCGAGTATCCCTGCTTCTGAAGGAGCTCCTTCTCATCTTCATCAGTGAAAGTATCGTTCTTGACCCATTCCTTGAACATATCGGTGCCAAAGTCAGGAACCGCCATGCCCTGCAGCCTCCACAGGTCGCGAGGAGTTTCATAGACATTAGACTCCCATCTTATACCCTTGGGCTTCAGCACCGGCCTGACAACGTCATCCAGAGCCTTGAGAAAGTTTTCGCCCTCTTCCTTGTTACGGACGTTGGCTGCGGCGTGATAGATGGAAATGGTGGTGGATGGATGAATAGGCCTGACACCTCCTGACCAAAAGTCGTCGGGTCCCAGCTCGATGAACTGGACATGGGCGAAGAATGAAGGCAGGCCGAAGGTATGGTAGATATTGGACATGCCCTTTGCAAGTTTCTCTTTATCCTCAAGGGTAAAAGCGTCCTTGGTATGATGGAAAACCCACTTAGGCATGGTTGAAGTATAAAGATGGATATGAATATGATACGAATGTTTCTTAATGATTTCTTATCGAGTTGAGAGCAGAGGACGATAAGGTTTAAACTTTCCTTCATGCCTCAGTATATATAGACTTAGAATGTCTTATAGAGGACGTTACTCTTTCCATAGCGATGAATTCTCTATATCGAAAGCCTCGGCCTAGATCCACTAACAACCGAGGCTGCCATCGATGATTAGTTTCCGTTTCTATGAGATTGGTAGTCTAACACGTTATCAAAGCTAACCCATGGTCAGTGACACATTGGAATGTGGCAGATCATTAGCTGACTGTCCCTATGAGGCTGGTACACTAGGGATCTTGGAAACCAATTCGTCCTAGCCCTATGCATCGATGTAACTTAATCAAGAAGCTACAAAAGTCCGACGGAATTTATCCTCGAAATCGCCGTCGGAGTTTAACTATACATGGAACTATATGAGGAGTTACTATGGCATTCGTATCAAGTAGCCAATGGGGCGATTGCCGACACACCACATTCAATAATCCGCACCTAAGTGATGCTCAACTAACTGCCCCTCAAGTGAATCACCACCAGTTAGCATCGACTTACCTACCGCACATTTAACACTGGTCGGAACTGTGATATAAGAGATCCGGCTACTCCACGGTGCTTCATGCGGTAGTCGCCAAGTTGGCATTTGGAGGACACTGTGCTCGGGTCATAGCCGGGAAGATCTGCACAAGAGCAAGCCGATCTGAGTCTCGGTACTACAAGCTTGAATCATGGTACGCTGTTCCTATTTACATGTTTGGCACTGTGCTTGTTCTGTCTTTGGGTGCCACGTCCTTACGCCAAGTCGGGGGTCAACAACGAAGGCCTTGGATTAGTGATCACCCGATGTATGAACATACAGCATAGACTATCGACTGTTAAAGATCAGCCGAGCCGAGGATGAGAAAGCCCACATGTTGTAAACATCAAAAGTTTGAATGCGATGTGATGCGGTATAAGTTGCCTATGAGGACTTCCTGGTTGACAACAGCAGCAAATCATCCTCGGACCATCTTGAACCATCTTTCCCTAGAAACATCCTTTGAGCTCTACTTTTGTCAAGCAAATCTTTAGTACTTAAACAGTCATGGCCGAACTACGCTGCGCAGTTTACGTTGCCCCTCCTACACCTGCCATCAGACCGCCCCCTGGTAACAGTACGGGACCATGGTCACCAATTTCGTGCACCTTGATCTACTCTGCTGAGGAAGCCGTCCTTGTGGATACTCCCATCACGATCAAGCAGACTGAAGACCTTATTGAATGGATTGAAAAGATCGCACCAAACCGGAAATTGTCCTACATCTATGTAACTCATGGCCATGGCGATCACTTCTTTGGAATTCCCCTTCTCCGAAAAACCTTCCCCGAGGTAGTCGCTGTAGCCACCCCGGGAACTGTGCGGCACATGGAACAACAAATTTCAGAACCTTACTTTACCGAGACATGGGATTACCGATTCCCAGGACAAATTCACCGACCTTTTGAACTGGCCCAGCCCCTCTCTGAAGAACAAGGTCTCCAATTCAAGCTGCAGAATCGCTGGGTCTTGCAGGCCGTTGAGTGTGGCCACTCAGATACTCATGACTCGACAGTTCTCTGGGTTCCTGACCTAAGGCTCGCCTTGTGCGGGGACGTTGTCTACGGACAGGTTCACCAGATGCTTTACGAAGCAAACACCAAGGCCAAACGTGAGGAATGGATTAGAGCTATTGAGAAGGTGGAGGCTTTGAACCCGGTTTACGTTGTCCCCGGTCATCGCCAGAAAGAGGAGATGGACGGTATCTGGCATCTGGCATCGACCAAGAAGTATATTCAGGACTTTGGACGCGTGCTGGAGTCAGATCCCAAGGACGCTAAGGAGATTATGGAGAAAATGATCAAGCTATATCCTGATCGATATAACACCAATGCATTGGCGTTGGGCGCTTACGGGGCATTGTTGGTACCTAAGGAGTCGCGGATTTAAGACAAATCTTTGATTTGGGATTCAGAACCAAGTAGCTAACATGTCATTTAGTTAGGATACATGAATGTAATAGAGAATATGGCTTCTATCCCAAGCTGACATGTGTGAGCATGACTGTGATTTGAATTGTTGTCGCTCGTTGGAAATGCCGGATTTGGTGTGTTTGAACAACTGGAGGTAGATACATGAGTCTGTAAATGCGAAAATAACCAGGGTTATTGGCATCATTATTATCGACATATCTTATAAACTATTCACTATTCACTATTTCCAGTCACGTTGATCTTCTTAAATGAATCAGCATGCACAGACCTTAGCTATAAGCATCACAGACATTTAAGATGCAGCCTTGCCACGACTCTCGTAGGGTAAGAGAAGAAACACGATACCCGCTACAGCAAACATAGCGGCAGAGATCCAGATAGGCACACTGGTGGTTAATCCGACGTAGGCGCCGATCAGCGTCGCACCAAGTCCTGCTGATCGATTGAATAACATGGCAAGCCCATTGCCAGTACCTCGAATAGGCGCTGGGAAGAGCTCGGGAGTGTAGGCATACAGTAAACCTAAAGTCAAGTTCTGGAAGAAAGCGACACCGCACGAAAAACCGAGAACAGCTTGTTGCGTCTTGGCTTGAGTGAATAAGAAAAGGAACAGACTGGTGCAGAGACAGACAGCACAGCCGGTACCTTTGCGACCGATACCTCGGAGGTTGACGGTGAAACCTCCGAGGAAAGAGGCCGGGAGACCACATAGTGCTTGGATGGTCAAGTTGCGGTACGTTGTGTTAAGCGATGGCGAGCCAGTTGCAACACCGCGTTGCTGGAGGTACATGGGCAGGAAGACGTTGTACAGGGGAAATGCGAGACCAATCGCCATCCAGAGGAAGAGAATCAACGATGTCGAGAGAGCCATGCGAGGCGTGGAGAAGAGAGCTTGGAACTTGCTTGGCGTGAACTTGTCGAGAGACTTTCGTAGAACAGTCATGTTATCGTTGGCAGTTGGTGTATCCTCAGTGGCCAATCTAGAATCAATGGCTTGGAAGTGCTCGAGACTAAGCCAACTAGATTTGCCGTCTCGTGCAGCGATCTTGTGGACGACCTCGACTACCTTGGCGTCGCGTCCTCGACCAAGTAGGTACTTGGGGGTCTCGTAGATCCTGAAGCAGAATCGAGCAATGAAGAGAATAACGGTCATTACGCCCAACGTCCAAAAGACATAGCGCCAGCCGAGGTTGGCCTGGAATTCACACTCATCTGAAGATAGTTCAGAGTCACAGCTGAAGTTGGCAATGAACGGCCTTGTCGAAGTTAGTTTCTTTTCCTTTCGAAATCCAGGAGATGTCTTACCAAGCTACCATGTTAGCAATGATTTGTCCCATAGACCAGAAACCCGACTGTACAACCAGGACATTCTGGTGGGTAGCTGGGATATATTCTAAGAAGATGGCACTATCAACAGGCTGGTTGCCACCACTGCCAAATCCAACCAAGGCACAAAGTGTGGCAACGGCCGGGAATGTAGGCATGCCAGCACCAACTAGACCTGCTATTGCCGTGATGAGAAGTGTAACGTTGAAGGCTAGACGACGTCCGATAAAGTCTGCGGTCATGGGCCAGAGAGAGGCACCAACCAAAAGACCAGCGTATTTGGAAACGGAGAGGAAGGCGATTCGATCAACGCCAAATTCATGTTTGACAGGGGGTTGGATGTTGGTTACAGCTTGCATCCAGAGCTACGTGATTGATCATGTTAGCCATATCGTATATTCATGTGCTTTGGGAGAACGCACTTGGTCAATGAACCAGCCAAAGCCAGTTGTCATAAAGATCTTCCATTGGAAAGGACCCATGCCAATATCGATCAAAGCCTCGTTCAACATGGAAATCTTCGCCTCGTATACTGGGTCAGCACCAGGTTGGACTTGACTAGTATCAATGCCATGGTAATCAGAATGTCCAGCGAGATGCTTGTCCGCGTCGACATCGTCTATCGTGGCAGCATCAACGGGTGCAGCAGCCGTGATGTCGGGTTTCTCAGTGATATCAGGCCTCACAACCTGGCCTTCAATAACTTTGTTATCAGCCATGGTGAGACACTGAGACGAAGCTTTGTGAAGAAAAAATGTATTGGAAGCAGGAGTGAGAGATGAGGAGCTGGTGATGATTCCGACTCTCTGGAAACGGTGGGAATATCCCCGGTTTTTAAACAGAAAGCCGCATATAGCACTGCACTATCTTTACTATCTTGCGGGGTAAATCGTCCAAGAACGCGGGGAAATAGAGATGATCAGTCTTATCGAGAGTCATGGTTATTTTTCATTGGCGTCCGTCATGCTTGCGGCTACGCTAACCACTCCTTCAAGATCTTGACCTCCAAGACAACCCTTGAAAGATGGGGAAGTCGCGTGCAGATATGGAATTAACTTCCAATTAGGAGACCGGGTTTATAGGCTAATTGTCCGTGTATATCTAATGAAGAGCCTCGGTGACAAAGTAAATACTCAAATAATTGTAACACTCTCAAGAGTTGAAAGGATCTAACTCGGCAGCTACAGCATCTTACGCCGACAGTCAGATTGTGAATGCGGTTACGCTAACACTCTTTGAAAGTCTTGGCTTTGAAAACTTAGCCTTACCAAAAGGAAGGGCTCGCTTAACGGCTACAAGGTCCTGTTATCAAGAGTTGTTTGCCAAGAATCTGAGTCACAGGGTTTATCAGGGAGATAGAGGAGTCGGGTGATAAGCGTGGTATTGCCACGAAGGAGCTAGATCTAATTCCGAGCGATAAAAGTTAGCCCCGGACTGGAAAGTGTAGCCGAGGTATTAGCCTTAAAAGTCAATGATCGAACCAACTCTGACTAGATAAACCTCATATCTTTATCCGAGAGGATGAACAAGATGATTAATTATTTCGTACAACTTCCAGTAGAAACGCTCGGACTAGATAAGACGCTTGGATATCTTTTCTGAACACGCAGTCGATAAACTAAAGGAAGCTATCGCGAATTGAGGTAACTCGATTCACTAAGGTATTATACTTTCGATAGTGACTTGGCTTCTGATAGGTATCACTGTGTCACGCGATGATCCCGTGTCTCGACAGTTTCTACCCCGACCTTGTCGGAGAACATAACATCCTCTTCATGTACAACCTTGACATCGCCAAAGATCTCGTCGATTTCCTCGAGGGATTTACCTGGGCGTGTTAGCATATGGCACTGAACATCATGGAGAGCAGCTTACCTCGGGTTTCGGGATAGACGAAAGCAAAGACGAGAGCGCAAAATGCATTGGTTAGGATGAAGAGAATCTAATAATAGTTAGAGCTAATAAATGATGAGATAGCAAGAGTTGTACTCACGTAGTATTTCCAGCCTACTGCGGCCAACGCGATCGGAGAGCATTGCGTGATGATTAGACTGATTGAGTAGTGAACAACTTGGACGAGAGCATTTGCCTTGGCTCGTAGCTCGGTTGTGAAAACCTCGGGGCTATTGCATCGTCAGTAGAAGCCAAAGAGTATTATGCAGAAGGACTCACGGAATGATCCAAGTCATCGGCCCAAGAAGAGCAGAGTAGTTTGCAGACACAGCAAAGATACAAGCAATAAGGCCTCTTTGTGCTGCGGCATTGGTCGGCATACCAGGAACAGCAGGGTACTTGGCGGCAAGGATGGTGATAATCAAGTAACAAAGCGACAGAAGCGATGAACTGATGACCAAGATCTTCTTTCGACCGATCTTGTCGACGAAAAATAGGGAAAGGAAACAAGCTACTGGAGCAACTGAGCCGTACAATCCACTGACCAAAAGTTGACGATCCTCGCTGAACTGTAGTGTGGCATAGATAGCTGTTTGGTAGTACTGCACGAATGAAATGCCGGATAACATGGCCGCGGCCCAGACAAAAGATCCTACAAAGAGTCGTTTTCTGAAGGCAGGAGTCTTGAAGAGATCTGCCCATGAGAGTCGACCTTGAGCTTGTAGTTCCTCAGAGATGTTGACTTGGATGATGGTGAACTCGGTTCGACACCAATCATTGTTGGTTCCATCGTAGTGGTAGTTGCGGAACGCCTTCTCGGCCTCGTCATGACGGCCTTTGAGGCACAGCCATCGCGGAGACTCGCTGAGGAAAAGAACGCCTACTCCAAGGATGAGTGCGGGAATTGCTTGAATAGCGAATCCAAGTCGCCATTGGTTGGGGTTGTGCCATTTGCCTTCACCAACACCGATCCAGAGGGCGACGAAGAAACCCCATGCAGTCACTTTGTGTATGTTAGCATCGGATTTTTGACATTGGGCCGTGCTTGTGACTTACTCATCTGGTTGACTGCGGTGACCTTGGCACGCTCATGGGTCTGGAACAGGACTTAGAAATGGTGCAGACGTGACTGTCGAAAACTGACTTACCTTGGCAATCTCTGCTCCAAATACAGGAGATACGCCAGTAATGGTACCAACGGCAAAACCGACCAGAAGTCGACCAATGATGACTGAAAAGCATCGTTAGTTGAAGCTCTTGACGATTTAATTATCACTTACGCATAGCAACATGGGCAGCTCCGGCCATGAGGGCACCGCCAATTACACCCCAAATGCAGCCAAAAGCGATTGCTTTTCGTCGGCCAAGTCGATCGCTGGTGATACCAACAGAGGCACTACCCAACCAGCCTTAGGGAAAATTAGTACAGGAGTCAATACACGAGGAGACAAATTCTTACCTCCTGCTTGGTACATGGAAACAATGGCACCTCGAAGAGGCGCATTTGGATGGCCAAAGTATGTGAGGAACGAGCTCAAGGCCAAGCTTGGGGTGATGATACCCGAGTCGCTGACAATTATTAGTTTAAAAATCATGACTGATATTGCATTTTGACTCACAATCCATAGAGAAATCCTCCAATTCCAAGGAATATGGATGTCAAGAAAGGCTTGCTCAGCCAAGCGTCGCTCTTCATCGCTGCTACTATCCACAAAGAAAATGATAGAAAAGTTTCGAGGTCTTCAGCTCTCGATGTCAGATATCGGCCAACAGCAGTCGTACACGCTCATATTTGAACTTCGGGGTATGATTAACCGATGGACTAGGGTGCCACACTGCCAGACGAGCATTGCGCGTGGGGTCCCCGCGTTTACCATAGCCTGTTGCAGTTTAGAATGCGGGGTTGCGGGCCTGTGGGATTGAGATTCCAGCTCGCCTCGAGGACAAGAGTCATTAGGGCGTCCTTTAACTGCTCTGTTGTGAATCAGTGACGCGGGGGTGGCTGATCGTTGGACATGGGTCGGCAATTGAGGTGGCAGTTGGGGAGTTGGAGCTGTTTGTTCATCTTACAAAGTGATCAACCTCGGCCAACTCTTTACTGGACGGCCAACTGACTGATACTTAGCCGGAAAGAACGCAAAAAGGGAACTGTTCACTATTGACTGCTCTGCTTGACAACATTAGGATCATATTCAGGACTGGACAAGATGGTGATAAAACTTGTCATCTACGCCGCCGTCGCCGTGGCCCTCACGTACCTGGCCCTAATATTTCCCAGGGTATGCCAACCAACCAATCGTATCGCTCTGTTTACCAATTCGCTGACTTGAACCAGCTGCAGCAGGAATGGAAGCTCTACTCCCATCGTTCCCAGCTCCCACCAGGACCCAAGACTATCAGAACCGGCATTCGAAAACCATGGCTCTGGTTCCAAGAGCTGAGCCAGCAATATGGCGATGTCGTGTATCTCCAGCTCGGCCCGACGCCAACTATCATCCTTGGCTCTGCGCAGGCAGCTTGGGATCTACTCGAGAAGCGTGGCGCTGTCTTTTCTTCTCGTCCACGATTTATCATGGGAGGTGAGCTCCTCTCTGGCGGTATGCGAGGTCTGATGGCTCCGTATGCGTCTTATTGGCGACGATGGAGGAAGCTGTTGCATAGTGGTTTCATGCAGCGACAGAGCGAGTCTTACCGACCGATTCAGAGTCTTGAGTCCAAAGTGTTGATGCATGATCTGTTGAAGTCGCCGGCTGACTTTAGAACGCACCTGGAACGCTATGCTGCCTCTGTTATCGTCACCGTCACTTATGGAAGACGAGTCGAAGATGTTAAAAGCGACATTGTCGTACGAAGGAACGCCGAGGCCATGGAGCGTCTGACTTTGGTTAAGTGCGTGCCCAAAACTCATAACATGGTGAAATTCCAACTGACTGATCTTAGTATTCCTGGCAAGTATGCCGTCGAGCGCTATCCAGCTCTCAAGTATCTACCGAGCTTCTTAGCCCCTTGGAAGGCCGAAGTGCTGCAGCAGCGCGAGAAGGATATTCAACTTTATACGGAGTTAATGGACGAAGTTCGTGATAAGGTTGCTAGAGGTACTGCGCCGACTTGCTTTGCGAAGCATCTCCTTGAAGAGCAAGAGAATCTCGGCATGAGTGATCTGGAGATTGCGTATACTGCTGGGTCACCTTTTGGTGCTGGTGTTGAGACGGTAAGCTTACTTATTCAATATCTCACTGACTGACTGCTGACTCGGAATTGTCAGTCTGCCGGATCGCTAGCAAGCTTCTTGCTCGCTTGTGTCAAGTTTGGACCTCAGTTTATTCCAAAATCTCAGGAAGAACTCGACCGGGTTGTAGGAGGCGACAGACTTCCCACGTTTGATGATCTACCCAAGCTGGAGTACATCAGGGCTATTGCATCTGAAACTCTGCGATGGCGACCGGTAGCTGTTCTTGGAGGAACTCCTCATGCTAGTACTGCGGATCATGTATACAAGGGCATGTTCATTCCCAAGGGAAGCACGATCATTGCGCCGCTTTGGACTCGTAAGTGACACCTATATGATACCTCTCAATGTCACTGACCATGCCAGTTCACCTCAACGAGGCCGACTTTCCAGAACCCCACGAGTTCAGACCGGGGCGCTTCATGCAAGAGCGGGAGTATCCTGGAACGCTTGGTCACAGTGCTTTTGGTTGGGGCCGTCGTATCTGC
Organism: Fusarium sp. MBC 119; assembly: GCA_030411635.1. Taxonomy (NCBI): domain Eukaryota; kingdom Fungi; phylum Ascomycota; class Sordariomycetes; order Hypocreales; family Nectriaceae; genus Fusarium; species Fusarium sp. MBC 119. The sequence continues at coordinate 247,490 of JAPERM010000087.1, forward strand.
CCAGGAATGCACCTCGGCGCTGCATCAGTGACACTCAATATTGCACGTATACTCTGGGGATTCGAGGTTAACCCTGAAAAGAACGAGAAGGGAAGGGATATCGAAGCAGATATGTAAGATATTTCAAAGTCAAAAGACATATGAGCTTAGACGCTAACAGGTTTCTAGATTTGCATATTCAGAGGGTTTTAACTCGAGCCCGCTGCCATTCCCTTGCTCCATCACTCCTCGTTCTTCGAAGCATGTTGAGATCATTGAGAGCGAACATCATGACGCTTTGGGCCATTTAGCAGCGTACACTGCTACTACAGACAAAGACTTTGAGCAATAGACTGCAGTTAGACGCTCATTCGGCGGCTAGGAAGAATCAACCTTTGTCAAAGGATAGAACTGATCTCACAGCAGCCTAATGCGTAATACAAAATGAACTTGTAATTTTGCTGAATCTACTCATGTATTACAAATGATATACTCGACCTTTTATTGTCGGGATTTCAAATATGGTTTTATTGTGTTACTCGTATCAGCTCTTGCGATGCTCGCTATGGGTTGGAATGGAGGCTTCAGGCCATGACAGACAGTCCCAGAGGATCCCTTCACCAACAACTCAATTTACGTCACCACGCTCATGTACACAAGTTTCTTCTAATGTCTGAGATGATAGGTTATGGTTAACTTTAAACATAGGTCAATACCTAGTTACAGGGACAAATAAACATCAATTTCTGGCAGCTTCCTGTAAGTCTTACGTCACAGTGGGGCATATGCCCAGAAGGAATAATGACAAATTCTTGCTTCGAGATGAGGGGGGTCAATGGGGATATGCGACATGTGAGTACCGGTATAGAGAATTGTGTTGTGTTGTACAGAATTGTACGAGATCTGCATCGAAGAATCGAGAATTCCCATAAGCATCGAAAAGCAATTTCAAGGAATATCGATAATAATTCTCGATCTCTCTGAAGAAATCGATACCGTAAATCTTGATCTTGTCTAAGGTAAGCCATGACGGGAGTCAGACGTAATGAGTGGAGACCAATACGGCGCTGGCGATTGGCCAGACGACCTAGCACGTCCCCTCCCGGCGTCTTTGTGTCGCCTAAAAAGGACTAACTCAGCTGCAGTTGCTCGGTCCCTGAAAGCCGAGACCGGGCTGGACCCTTGGGCCAGAGTGAGGTGGCGAAAACCACACGACAGGCGTAACTAACACGCCCGACATGAGGAAGGACTGTATGTATATTACTGTACTTTACTTTTACTGCTCGTACACTGGAATAAATGTTCTTTTCTAACAACAACTACGACACCCTGTACCCATGCCCTTACAGCGGCTACGACCACTGCGACCGGCCAAGGTGTCACTGACCGACGATGAGATTGAGGCTTCACCAGGGCCCTCGCTCTCGGTGATCCGATCCCGTAAGGCTGGACAGGTCCCTGCCTGCGAAGTGTGCCGAAAGCGTAAGAAAAAGGTTGGGTACAGTATATCTGCCACTTCGCATTGCATTGGCATTCGCATTGGCATTCTCACCCAAGTAGAGACACTATACTAATGTCAATATGGCGTCGTAGTGCGATCGCGGCCGGCCAGCATGCGTCAATTGCACAGAACGAGGTCTGGAATGCGAGTATCGCCATGGCCCAGAACCAGTAGCGAGTCCCCTTCAACTCGAGAGATTGGCTCATATCATGAAAGAGCCCAGCATCCTCCCCGAGCTGTTCACAAGACTGCCCTATCATGATGCCTTGGAGCTGCTCAATATGCTTCGCGAGGTCCCTCACGATACTAGACCCCGAGAATCGACAGAAACTTCAACACAGCCATCCCCATCACCGTCGCCCTCACCACCATCGCTGCCGCCGCCTCCGCCGCCCTCGTGGTGTCCCTCACCGTCGCATTCTCAGTACAGTATCGTGGGGAGTCTTTTACCGCCGGCCTCCAGTGCGATGGAACTTGAGCTCATGGTTCGGCATCCAATCGCTTACCCCGTTTTGCGCCCTATCACGACTGGCTCGTTGCCCCTAGAAGAGTTGCTCGTCCCACGGAGGTCAGAAGCTATCGGCACATCTCTGCTGCATCATACTGCCCGTTCTTTCCGTCACCAAGCATCGCCAGACATGGGCAAGGCCCAAGACAATGCTGCTCCTACCGACCCTTACGAACGACTGTCGCATTTGACTCAATCCCAGATTCATCTCCTCGGCCAAATCGATATATCTCTGTGGACAGATTTGCCCGTCCCTAACCACGTAGCAGTCCAAGCGATTGCACTCTACCTCAACAACGACTATCCTGTTCTTCCCCTCTTCGACGCGGACTTGTTTCTCCGAGATCTTGTCCACAATCAGCCATATTTCTGCTCCTCATTCCTTGTGGCAGCTCTCCTGGCATGGGCATGCGTAAGTAAACACAAAAGCTTATGTCTGTAGTGAGACTGATAGCCGTCACCCAGCAAGCCTGCACTCCCATGCACCCAGAGGCTGCCCATTATTCTTCAGCCTGTTTTGCCGACGCTCAAGCCCGATGGAGCCTACATGATGCCCGCGAATCCATTACCCTGTCCAGCGTGTCTGGCTTGCAGCTGCTATGCATGACTGCTGCCACCCATGGAAAGGATGATCTTGCCCTCGAGTATCTCCGAAAGGGGCTCGGGGTCGCACAAGCAATGGGCCTTCTAAACCTGGCGCCCGAAGCAGAGTCAGCCGATGCGTGGTTGAGCGGCCACACTGAATGGACAAGGGCCGCATCGTATGCGGCATGGGGTGCCTTTAACTGGATCTCGTAGGTTCATTCTGCCTCTATCTGCAGCTGCCCAACACTCGGCTGGCGGCTAATCATCAGCAACACAGTATCTTCTCACTTCACTACCATAAATCCGAGCTTGGGTTTCCACCGAGACTTTTCATGTCAGGACATGTTGATGATGTTACAGTCGTCGAAGAGGGTAGCCAAACGGCGCCGGCTACCAGTCTCGAGGTCTTCAAGGCTAGTTCCAAACTCTGGACAATTTTCGCCGCCGTGACCAAGGTTTACTATGGGAAAGACCGCTGTATGTCGTTCGATCAAAGCAGTGCGCTTGAGTTTGCAGAGGGCATTTTCCGTCAGCTTTTGGCTTGGGCGGACGAATTGCCGATGAGCCTGGTTCGCTGCCCGGGTAGTAGCCATGCTATCTTCATGTTGCAGTAAGACTTTCAAACCATTATCAACTGGAAGAAACAAACTGGGTTGACTCGACTCGCAGCATTTATTACCACGCCATCAGCGCCGACCTGTTTCGCCCCTTTATACACCTAGCCGATTCGAGACTGCGCACTTTCAGTGCAGATCAGGCGTCCCCCAAGGTTGTGTACAACGCTTCTATTTGCCAAATGAAGCGTCTTCTACTCTCATATCGCCTTGACTTTGATCTGGAGGCATCGTCTGTGCTCTGGCAGACATGCATCATATATGTCGCAAATGCAGCGGTTCGCGACACCGAGTCTGATCCAGACGAGATGCGTTTCTTTGTACACCTTTGTTTGGCCGGACTGGAAGAAATGTTTCTGTCCTATAGGGTCTTTGGTTCCATCAAAAAGGCTGTGCTTGGCATGGCGTTTCGTCAAAGGGTCCTGGGCCGAGAAGAAATATCTCGTAACCGTCGCGTGCTCAAAACAATAGGGAAACGCTATATGACCGATGGCGATGATGACGGCTTGGATGAAGTAATGGCTAGATGGATGGTAGATTTGGATCTTGCGTTGACAGATCCTGAGCATGCACAGGGGGGTAGACTTGCAGAGCAGTTTGATCAGATAAGTGAGTCATGTCCTCACACGAGCGAGTAATCAATCATAACTGGTTATTTGATGGCGTCTGGTGTTGACGGAGTGTCGTTAAGGTTGAAGAGGCAAAATATCCAACCAGGGAAAAGAGAAGAAAAAGTAAAAGAAAAAAAAACAAGAAAAAACCATAACTCCAGCTGATAATCATTAAGACGCCCAAGACGTGAAAAGAGCGGACAGAAAAGCACTTGTTGTGCCAACTATCGCCGCTCTAAAGATCCCACCGAAGCAGGTTTGCGGGAATATTTCTTTGCCTTGACCAGATCGCAGAAATTACAAAGATGGTATGGATCAGACCGACCTCCTCGCCAGCGAGGGGCGTTTGTCACGCCGCACGAGTAACAGCGCTTCACTGTGCCTGCATGCTGTGGCTATAATTAGTGAGAAGACGTCCAAGACTGAGCGAGGCATTCCAAAGTTGTGAATTGTAAATCACCTTACCTTTTTGATACGCGGTCGAGATCCCGATGCAGGATGCGTTTCGTGCGTTGAAAGACCGGCTAATAGCCCAGAGCGTAATAGTTGGTCCAGAGCCTGGTTGATGTTTCCAGCAAGGTTGGCCATGTTTGATAAACTCGCGTCGCCAATGACGGATGTTTTGGAGAAAGCTCGGTCAAGTTCATGGCTTTGGATGAGTTGATTTAACGCGCGGGCGTCTTGATGTATCTGAAAACGCAGGTATTAGTCACATCCTCAAAAATGGATGAGAAATAGAGCGCGTACCACTTGGATTCTATCGGCAATGTCGACAAGATCAGGAGGGTCGGTGCTCGCACTGGAAGGCAGTAGGAAAAAGTTGCAGGGCTCGGCCTGGGGTTTCTCGACTGGAGAAGCCATCGGGTCAGCTGTCTTGGTGATGGATAAGGAGTAGAAACGGACGATCAGGTGTAAACCCCGAATGTAATCGAATTCTGGTTGCTGCTCGAAAGCCCGCAAAAATATAAGGGTAAAGTACAGTAAATTCCATGTTGTCGTAGTCGGTGTCAATCGGTGGCAAACTAGAAGATCATGTTCACACGCAACCCGGGCCCGTGGTCCAATAAGAAGCCGTCGGCGTCCGCACCCAATAGCAAGGGAAACCTTTTTGCCACCACCGAGTAAAGCGTGCCTGACCCTATGACCGGAGGGGAAAGGACGCGACGCTTGGAGTGATTTAACCTAGTGTTGTGTTCTAGACCGCCAGGGTCCTTTAGGGTCCGGGTCTGGTGGGGCAAGGGAATTTACCTCCGAGTGTACTCCGTACATGTTTATTGGTCCCTATCACTGTACACATGCATCTTGAGGAACTTTAGGATGTCTGTGCCGGCGTATCCATATTATTGTAAAGACAATTGCACGTTCGAGGCGCTACATAGGGTCTAGAATAGAATGGGTTTCAGCAACAAAACAAATCACGCGGTAACGGCCAGCCGACCTGGAGCATCCAGCGGTGGATAAAGACCACCTGCGGCCAGTGACGACCCCTCCCTGGGAAATATCCTCTCGCGTAACGTGTTGTGGTCCAGCTCATCATGCCACCGTTGCCAAGAGGATTGGGCGAAACTGTCCGTGAGAGAGAGACTTTCAGGTTTGTCGTTTCCAACTTGCCATCATCTCTACATTCTCCTCCTCGACATCAAGTGCTGACCGTCGAGAATACTCTAGATATGACCCTGCTATCATCATAAATACTGTACCCAATTCTCCGACCGATCTCATTCCCTCCCACGAGCTCAGCGCCTCTTCCGATGTGACCTTGACAGCCTTCTGCCAATTGGCAGCTTTGCGACTCAACACTACCCGCGCCCTGATCTCCCTCTTCGACCGATCGAACCAATATGTCGTTGCCGAATCTACTCAAGACTTGCCCCTTCTACCAAACGGTGGCATCACACAACGTGATCAAGGCCTTTGGCTATGCGGCACCCGATTACCTCGCTCCTTTGGAGTTTGCGAACGTGTCATCGTCGCCCCTACAAACGAGGCACTATTCTACAACCCCTCAGTCGACCCCAGCCTTGACAATTCGAAAATTCCAGTGACTGTTATCGACGACCTCGCTACCGACGACCTGCTATGTCACCGACCGTACTGCCATGCTTGGCCGCACAACCGCTTTTACGCCGGCGTTCCACTAAAGACTCCCAAAGGTATCAACATTGGAGTTCTTTGCGTTTTTGACTCTCAACCTCGACTAGGCCTGGATGAACCAGCACGGGATATCCTACGACATCTTGCCCAGGCTGTCATGGTCCACCTTGAGGAACGACGTGTCAGCGAGAGATACCGCCAAGCAGACCGAGTCACTCGGGGAATTCAGATGTTTTTCCATGGACGTACTTGCAAGGCCGAGATGAGAGACGACCAATTCCTCGCGACTGAGCCGAGGCTTCATACCCCGGGGGTAGATTTCAGTGCGGAGTCTAACCATTCAACTGATCACAGGCACCGGGAGGACCGGTTGATAAGCACATGTGCGAGCGCAGCCGACATTATGAGGGACGCGCTCGAAGTCGACGGCCTCTTGTTGTTGGATGCCTCACACTCGCGCCGCAGCAGTTTGGTCAATAAGAGACAGCAATCTCGTAGCAAAATTGGAGAGCCAACGCCCGTACAAGTCAACAAACAGATGCTCCACGATGGAGTGGCTCAAGATGAACATGATGTCAATGCCATGTGCCCTATACTCAGCTCCACTGTCGTGGCCGAGGCTAAATGCGATGGCAACTCTTATTTCGGTCATTCGACTCTGGGGGTGGCAACCCTCAAGAGGTTGTTGCGTTACTATCCTCGTGGCACTATTTGGAATTTTGACACTGGTGAAGACGACTCGAGCGATATTTACAGCGATGATAGCTCTGGGGACGTCATAGGCGAAAGCGCAGTTGGCTTGGAGTCTAATCAGCCGTCCCCTACTTCGCCGGTCGAGCCAACATACAGCCCTGGTCAACTTCGCAGAAGACAGGAAATCCGAAAAGACGTCTTGAAGATGCTTCACGGTGCCAAAAGTGTGGCCTTTTTCCCTATATGGGATGCTCAGAAGAGGCGCTGGTTTGCCGGCGGATTCGCATACAGCGTCAAGGCCAGTCGCGTCTTCTCACCAAAGAGAGAACTAAGCTATCTGAGAGCATTTGGAACCGTTCTCATGGCTGAAGTCTCATCTATGAAAGAGCGAGAAATTGAGCGATCTAAACTAGGCGTGCTGGACTCGGTATCGCATGAATTGCGTTCGCCACTACATGGAATAATGCTCGGCGCGGGCTTACTACGCGGAAGTAGCCTCGATCCCTCACAAGACGACGCCCTCTTATCGGTTGAAGCGTGCAGCCGGACTCTACTGGATACTATTGATCAGATCCTTGACTGGACCAAGATCAATCGTTTCACCTCATCACTCGCGAATGATACTAGCCACACTTACAACGACGTGGCTAGTCGCGCCTTACGCTCATCTCGAGAGAACAGTGTCGAGGCAAGCATGATGAACATCGCTTCGGAAGTTGATCTTCCCACTTTGGTTGAAGAAGTTGTAGAAAGCGTCCACGCTGGTCACGAATTCCAGAAGCTGTCGCTTGGTCAGGCGACGCCTTCTCCCGAGGGACGAGTTAGAGTCAATGTCAACTTCTCACCTAGTCCTGTATGGAAGTTCCACGTACAAGCTGGCGCGATCCGTCGCGTCATCATGAATATCTTAGGCAACTCGCTCAAATACACGACTAACGGCCTCATTCAGATCCAAGTCGAACAACTGGATATGCCCGATGCTCCTCCTGGATCTAGTGTCCGCCTTGTAAGATTGACTATCACCGACACTGGCTGTGGTATCAATGCCGAGTTTCTCAACCATGGCATATTCACTCCCTTCTCCCAACAAGACAACATGGACTCGGGAACTGGACTCGGATTGAGTGTTGTCAGACGGATCGTTCAAGGGTTGAAAGGAACTGTAGACGTACAAAGCACAGCTGGCGTCGGCACTACAATTCAGGTCGATTTGCCTTTGAAATCTGTGGAGAATTCCACCACGGCGGCTACTGACGACGTCTGCAAAACATGGGATTCAGAGTTGACAGACGCCCACCTCAAAAGTCTTGAGGGCTTGAAGATTTCCCTGGTTGGATTCCAAGATTACTCCGATGACAACTTCCGCAGCCCACTGTCGGAAAACCTACCAAGCGAGAAGGAGAGTATATCTTGTACTTGTCGACAATGGCTGGGGTTGCAGGTGGTTCATACGCTGGATGACCAGAGTGCTCTACCCGATATCATACTGTGCGACGACCGCTCTGTTAACAAAGCTGTCTCGCTTACACAAAGTACCAAATCAGTTTCACTGATAGTCCTTTGCCAAAATGCGGCCGTGGCGCGAGAACAAACAGAGGCCAACGAGCGTTATGGCACACTCGGTATGAAGAACATATTCTCCACCCATCAGCCGTAAGTGATCTTTCACAAACTCGCAGCCGCGCCTAGTCAGTTTGAAATTAACCAGTTTTGCTACAGCATAGGTCCACGTAGGCTGGGGAAGCTTTTGTTAAGATCGACAAAGAGACATCCCAAGCAAACACCGCTTGTGATAAACCAGCTAGGTGACGAGAGCAGCGTTACATTACAACAGGTCCCCCCGACACCGCCTGCTACTGAGGATGAGTGCAAAGGCATCCTCGGTCAAGACCTTTCGCTTTACTCGACGACTAACCCTGTTTGGTGTCTACCTCGGCAAATGCCACGTTCTCCTCTCGTCACACCCTCAGAAAAGCCAGATCCAATATATGCTGAAACTGCAACTTCAGCAAGCAAGCGTCTGTTCCTCCTCGTGGACGATAACCCCATCAACCTGAAAATGCTCGCTGTATTCATGAAGAAGCTGAACTTGCCGTACAGCACCGCGACAGACGGGCAGCAGGCTGTGATCAAGTACAGGGAGAATCCCAAGGGCTACAGATGTGTGTTTATGGATATATCTATGCCGGTCATGAATGGCTTCGAAGCAACACGCGCGATCCGCGAGGTTGAGGCTGGGGGCGCTTCTACAAGGTGTCCAGTCTTTGCCCTGACTGGCCTGGCGTCCCAGGAAGCACAGGAAGAAGCCTTTTTGAGTGGCATTGATCTGTTTTTGACCAAGCCGATCAAGCTGGCTGAGATAAAACAGATTTTAGAGTTGAAGCATTTGATTAATAGCTAGCGTTTTCATTTCTTTTTACCTATGCGCCAAGATGGCTTTACGAGAGAATAATCAATTCAGCCCGCAGACTAACTGTGATTAATGCTCGGAAACCCATGCCACCACGGAGAATTACATACTAGAGTTATTCAAACCCATGAAACGTTAGCATTAGCCCCGAAGGTAGTGTAACTTCCACTGGCTTTAACTGGGTCGCCGAACTATTCGCTGATGGCAATCAGCTTCTTCAACGACTCAACAGCAGCTTCCGTGTACCCATTCATATCGGTATTTTCCCCCTCAAGTCCATCAAATACCTCAACTGAGAGCCAACTCCGGAAGCCAGTCTTGAGCACAGCACGCAGCATATCCTGAACAGGCAAATATCCGCCATCACATGGCAAAGGCCGATAATCGTGGCTCCATCGCGCTCTCGGCCGACTTCCATCCTCATCCTTTTTGTCTTCAATCGGAGGGTCCATCTTATACGCATCCGAGATTTGCAGCAAATAGATCTTATCGGCGGGAACTGTAGCGGCCAGTTCCTCCAAGCTCTTCTTCCAGCGCGATTCACGCTCTTCGTGGCTACTTGCTTCAATCAATCCGGTGTTCGTAGTAGGATCTCCGTACTCGAGACCTGCTGTTTGGAAAGTATCTAGGCAAAGACCAATGTTGGGTCTGTTGGCCTTTTGGACAATTTCCCAGACTGTCTTCCATGTGGGTGCGTGAGTGGCCCAGCACCAGTTTTCATAGGCGATGCTGAAGCCTTTTTCGGCAAGGAGATCTGCTAGCTCTGCGAGGTCGGAGGCCAAGTCGTCGAATGAAGATGAGATTCCTTCAGAGTCGGATGAGCCAACCTGTGATGCATTTAGTAACTGACTGGAAGGATGCTGTGGATAGTGAGCTTACCTGGAGCAATGTGATACCAGCTGCCTCCATAACCTTTATCCACCCTCGCGCTTTATCAAAAGCTTGCTTTCTCTCCTTGTCATGCTCTCCCTTCTTCCAGCCCTCAAAATTTGCAAAGGGCTGGAGCATCATCATCTTCAAGCCCAACTCATCTGTCAATGACTTGATCTGCTTTGCGATATCGGCGAGAGCGTCATAATCGTCTTCCTTTGGCTGAGATCCGCTAAGCAATTTGCCGTAACTAAGGATATCTGGCATGGACAGTTCTATTCCGTCAAAGCCCGCTTTTCGGATGGCGTTCAGTTTATCGGGTAGACTGGCTTTGATCTTTGCGGGAATACTGCATGATGCAAAGGAGATGGGGATGTGAGCCCCGTCGTATTGAATAACCATTTTGACGAGTGATGGACTGGTAGATTTGATGATTTAAGAACAGTGAAATGATCAATTGGTAGCTGATGAACTGTCGAGGTTGAGATCGAAGTCACTCCACGAAATAATGGTAAAAAGGTTCTGACGATGGTTGACGTCATTACGGCCGTCATCATGGTTCCATTTTTGGCGGTTTGTGGTTGACGACAAATCAACGTAATTTCAGATATTGAGAGTTTTCAATGGACGAAAAATACATAAAAGATGGGGAGGCAGAAAGACCACAGATTCGTCGGTGGACTTGCCCATGCTTTCTTAGCGGCTATGTACGAATCGACATGTTTGTGTAGAACTACAAGAAAGCTGCATAGGAGGTGGATGAAAACGTTACGTCCTACGTCTTGTTAAATCCAAGGAGGAATTTATGAGATGATATGTGCTTACCATATGAATAGCTAGCCAGAAAAAAGGAAATACCCCAATAAGACGACCAGAAAAGAAAGTCGCCTACCTCCTCGATGTGATTTAAATCGAAATCGAAGAGGAAATTTAGCATTAAAATTGCTTAGTACATCAGATTTCTCCCTGAGAATCTTGATAATGATTCATTGAAATGCGAGGATGATCCTCCTGTCGTTGAGTTCTAAAGCTTTTGACTGCATGGCTGAACGGACAATATGTCTAATATAATAATAACTAACGAACCGCGGACACCACACGATTGACGAAGACCAGTCGAGCTTTTGTTGTTAAATAAACGGACACCTATAAATACGTTCCCCGGAAAAGAATATGCTTGCTAATTCAATTCATGATATTGCTCATAGAGTCATGGGTCATCTCAAAACCTTGTCTATAATCCACTGTTGTCTAAGTCTTATTTGCTCAATCTGGCTGGCCATTGATATAGGAACTGGCATTAACCTATCTTGGCCCATTAAGCTAATGCGTTCGCAGTACAGTTCAGTGAACAATAGAGATAGTTTAAGTAATTATTCAATTTGTATGATCGATGTTGATACTTATATCTGCCATTTGGGACGAAGTAGAACATGATCTGGGCTCTCATCCAAAATACCAAACCAAGTCATGTCTCCAGCTCCGGTCACGGCAAAGATGACTAGTTCTGGAGCCGTTTCGGTTGAGAATGACTATGAATTCTCGTTCTCAAGCCCCATGCTGATGCCGTTAAGCGACTTACTAATCCAACTACATGGTAGCTCTGACTCATTTCCATGGTTCTTAAACCGCGACTTGCACTCCGCCTTTCAAACCACGTCCCCCGTTGTCTAAAACCATCGCAACTGACATCAGTATGAGTTTGAAATTCACCACCCTCGATGTATTCACCACCACTGCCTTTGAAGGCAATCCATTGGCAGTGGTGACAATTCCCCCGCCAAGCCAGCGCCCTCCCCTCACGCAGTCTCAAAAGCAACGCATCGCCCGCGAATTCAACCTCTCCGAGACCGTCTTTGTTCACGATATGGAGAAGTCATCTCAAATAAACGAGAGAGAGATTGATATCTTCACCCCGAACCGTGAACTGCCATTCGCCGGTCATCCCACAATTGGCACTGCAGTCTTTCTCCGATCTCAAGGCGTAAAGACACTGGTTGCTAAAGCGGGGAGGATTGGCATCGAATTCGAAGAGGATGGCTCTGCACGTGCTGCTATCCCGCACAATGTCAGACTTCACGAGAAGCGTCTTTCGCAGCCTGAGTACGAGGCTGGTTCAGATGGACAGATCGCCAAAGTCGCTGCAGCTGAAGACGGCGCGCGTCTTTTCAGCATCGTTCAGGGAATGACCTTTGCCCTCATCGAATTGCCATCTTTGGACCTTCTTGGCGCTGCCAAAATTGGGGCAATGGGATATATATCTGGCGACTTGCAGGACGATGGGTGGAAACACGATTTTGACTCGAGACGATACTACTTCGTGCGTCTGAATGGCGAGCAATCACCCGACGGAAAACAGTTTGTGCAAAATCTCAGAACGAGACTTGTTAAGCGTACGATGGAAGATCCAGCCACGGGAAGTGCTGCGTGTGCTTTGTCTTGTTACCTAGCCCTGTACACGCTATCCGCAAAGTCCATCAGATTTAGGATCACCCAAGGCGTGGAAATGGGACGAAAGAGTCTCATTTTGGTTGACGTAGAAGTTGAGACAGGTCGTTCTGGAGAGCGAAAGATCAAAACTGTCCATCTCGGCGGGAAAGCAGTGGAGGTTATGAGCGGAACTATTCGGGCGCCTTCGATGGATAGGGCTAATCTTTGATAAGGTCAAGAGGTATCTGGAGTATTCAATGGGCTATAGGATCCCAGATTTCATGACCCTTTCTGCTCTATCTAAATCGTAAGCTTTGTGCCCAGGGAACCCAGTTCTTAACTGGAACTCTATGCAATTTCAATGCCATCCATAATTCATATCTATTCCAACTCAAAGTTCACATAAACCCTACTCTCCCACCCAGAAAGACTCGGCCGTCCGTTCTTTAACCCTGTCGAGCCCTCTGACGTTGTACTGGCCAGTAACCGGACCTCCTCCGCTGAACAACCCAGCGCGGTATGAACATCTGGACCAATTTTATCCTCCTGGGTCATGTTGAGAACCACTACTGCTCTCCTCTTGTCGGACTGTCGTCCCTTGACAGAGGCCACGCTCTCTTTGACATATGTGAATAGAGATTCATCCTCGGGGTCCAAAAGCTTGAAAGAACCAAAGACAAAGAGGTCCTGGTACTGTTTGCGCAGTTTTAGAGTTTTCTTGTAGAAACTCAGAATCGAATCGGGGTCCTTGACTTGCTTTGCCACGTTAATATCGCGATAATCGTCGTGTACTCTCATCCAAGGCTTCGCTTGAGCGTCGGCGAATCCAGCGTTGGGCGAATCATTCCATTGGAACGGAATGCGGGCATGGTCACGAGCCATGATTTGTAGGCCGTGCATCGTATCTTTTACCCGTTTTTCATTGCCAGATTCAACAGCTTCGGAATAAAAGTTCATACTCTCAATATCCTTGTATTCGTCGATACCCCAAGATCGAGGCATATTCGTCATACCAATCTCCTGACCCTGATACAAAAACAAGGTCCCTGTGAGTGTCGTTTGCCAGATAGCGATGGTCTTTGCTGACTTGAGCCACCACTCGGGTGTTGACACATCACCAAAGCGATCAACTGATCGGCCGTTGTCGTGGTTCTCGCAAAATGCTGTCGCCCATGCATCTGTTCCTTCGATGAAACTCTGCCATTTGTATATGAATGCCTTGAGCTTGGATAATGGGAATGGTTGGTAGATGTATTTATCTCCAAAACCTCCTCCGTTGCCGAGTCTGATCATGGAGAATTCGAAGACCATATCCAACTCTTTGGCGGCGGCAGATACGTATGGAATGACTTGTGATGGATTGGGTGTATTGGAGAGCTCCCCAACTGATACAGCGTTGTAGGGACCAAGTACTTTCTCGTACATTTCGTGGATGAATTCGTGGATGCGAGGTCCGTTGCACCACATTTCAGGAGCCGGCTGATGAGGCGATGCAGGGTCAGAGATGGGTGCATCAACAAAATCTCTTCGTTTGGAGTATTTATTAACTGTGTCGATTCGAAAGCCATCAACACCGCGCTCAAGCCAAAAGCGCATTGTGTTATCGTAAATAGCCTCGCGACATTCCTCATTGTCCCAATTCAAATCAGGTTGATCGGGCGCGTAAAGATGCAGATAGTACTCCTGGGTGTGCTCATCCCAGGTCCATGTTGAACAGGCGAAATATCCTCGCCAATTTGTCGGGGGGTGTCGGACTCCATTTTCGTCGTATCGTGCAGGTTTCCAGATATACCAGTCTCGTTTGGGGTTATCTTTTGACGACCTTGACTCTTTGAACCATTCGTGCTCTATCGAGGTATGATTGACGACGAGGTCGAGAATAATCTTTAGACCTCTTTCATGACACTCTCGAACCAAGATATCGACATCCTCGACTGTTCCGTAAGGTTCGTAGATCTTCTGATAATCTGAAACATCATAGCCCATGTCTTTTTGTGGGCTTTCGAAAATGGGTGATACCCATACGACATCAATGCCCAAATCGCTCAAGTAATCGAGCTTGGAGATGAGACCGGGTAAATCACCCCATCCATCGCCATTGGAATCTTTGAAACTTGCTGGGTAGACTTGGTAGAAAGATGCGGCTTTCCACCAGGGCTGTTTGCCTACATATTGGTGCTCATCGTCCCAGATAACAGAGCCCATAATGGCGGATGCTGACAGGGTTGGCTTGGGCGGAGGGTGCTGGGGAGGGACTGGAAGATGGGACACACAACACCGGTTACATTTATCATGAAGAGAGAATTTATGAGGGGGAGACGAGCTGTTTATTATCTGCAATTCTTAATCGGCCGACCATACTCCGTAGGATGTGGAGATAGGATTGCACGTCAACGGACCCTCCGCTGAGGATGGAGTGCAGCTTATCGCCGACTGGAAAAGATCATCCGACGTTGTTTCTCCTCAGTGCGACGCGTGAATGCCACAGCGCCCATTGGAAAAAAAACTTGGCTGAAGAGTGTGACCAAAATCAAACGCGGAGTCTCCGTCGTTGGTGTGTAAGCGATGGAGTTCCTCCGCACGCTTGCTCAATTGGCCAATCACTATAGCTTTGCCATGTCCGAGCAATGGAGTCTCCGCTCACGTCATCAATAACCGACGGAGTCTCCTGTTTCCAACACTCAGCTCATCTTAACGCCCCAATCCCATTCCCCGAATGTCACCCCACACAGCCCAAACCCCGTCCCCCAGGTTTCCCCAGTGCAATACCGAAGTGATGAGCGTAGCTTTTTCTGGGGGATTTACCTGCAAACTCGTCTTTCCGTCCTGTTGGATCCCGGTACAGAGAGCATCGGCCGTTAAGCATATAAGGACCGCCTGTCTTCTCAGTTTTTGACAAACACAGGCTCTTCAGCATCACCAATTGTTTCTCTTCATCCGTTGTTCCCCATCTGCACCTCACCATGGCTGAGCCCAAGCACCCTTTTCCTGAGAAGACTGTCGATGCTCAGCATGACGAGACTATATCGCCCGAGGCTCTCGCCTCTGAGGCAAAGGTCGCTGCCGAGGCTGAGCATCACATGACTCTCTGGGAAGCTGTCAAAACGTATCCCAAGGCCATCGGCTGGTCGGTCCTCTTGTCGACTACCCTCATCATGGAAGGTTACGACCTTGCCTTGCTGGGCAACCTGTACGCTTCCCCAGTCTTCAACAAGAAGTTCGGCACCTGGAACGAAGCAGGCGAAAAGTATGCCGTCTCGGCGGCTTGGCAATCTGGCCTGTCCAATGGAGCTCGCGCTGGCGAAATCATTGGCCTGATCCTTGCTGGTTGGACGTCTGATCGTTACGGTTATAAAATGACCATCGTCGGATCATTGGTTCTCATGATCGCCTTTGTGTTCGTTCTATTCTTTGCTCCCAATGTCAAGATCCTCGTCCTGGGAGAAGTTCTATGCGGTATGTAATAATCGGTCCATTGTCAAGCTGCGCCGTTGGCTAATGTAACCAGGTATCCCATGGGGTGCGTTCCAGAGTGTGACTCCTGCATATGCATCCGAAGTAGCACCGGTTGTTCTGCGACCATATCTCACGACATTCATCAACATGTGCTGGGTTATTGGTCAATTCTTTGCTGCCGCGGTTAACAAGGGATCTGTGAACCGAGACGATGAGTGGGCATACCGCATTCCTTTCGGTGTGCAGTGGGTTTGGCCTGTTCCTATCCTGGCAGGTGTCATTTTTGCCCCGGAGTGAGTTGCATCGTATAACCAGGGATATGATGGGTTTCAACTAACTACTTACTAGGTCGCCTTGGTGGTATGTACGAAAGGGTAACCGAGCTGCCGCCAAAAAGTCTCTACTGAGACTCACATCGCCACAACAACCTAACTTCAACGCGGACGAGACCATTGCTATGATCGAACACACAAACGAACTCGAGAAGAACCTCAAGGAAGGCACAAGCTACAGGGACTGCTTCAAGGGCATCGATCTTCGTCGAACAGAGATTGTCGTTGGTATTTGGCTGGTTCAAACGCTCGGTGGCCAGAATCTCATGGGCTACTTCTCATACTTCCTGACGCAAGCCGGTATGGATGCCAGTAACTCATTCTCTCTGTCTATGGCTCAATACGCTCTCGGCATGGTGGGTACATTTGGTTCTTGGTTCCTCATGCACAAGGTCGGACGACGAACGATTCACTTTACTGGTCTCTGTTCTCAGCTCATTATCCTCATCATCGTCGGTTCTTTGTCTTTCTCAAAGGACAACGGATCAGTCTGGGCTATCGGCGCCATGCTCATCGTCTTCACATTCGTCTACGACTTCACTGTTGGACCGGTAACCTACTCCTTGATTTCCGAGCTATCCTCCACCCGACTCAAGGCCAAGACAATCGTCATGGCACGAGCAGCATATAACGCCAGCAACATCTTTGTCAACGTCATGACCAACTACCAACTCTCATCTTCTGCTTGGAACTGGGGAGCCCGCACAGCCTACTTCTGGGCTGGAACTTGTCTTTTCTCTGCTATCTGGGTTTACTTCAGACTTCCTGAACCTAGGGGCCGTACCTATGCGGAGCTTGATGTTCTCTTCGAGGAGCGTGTGCCTGCACGGAAGTTTGCCAAGACCCAGATCGATCCTTATTCTCATCAACTCACTGCCGACAAGACGTTGACGAACGACAAGGAGGTGCAGTAGACCATTTATTAGAATGTGTCGGCTCTGATGTAATATTACAAAAATGGCTTGGAGTTGAAGTGGTATATAGCTGTAAATAGTTTGATATGCAGATTGTTTATTCATGAGTTACTGAGTACTCGAGATATTGGTGGACTACTGTGGGCCACACTAGGTCCGGGACTCGGCAGTGCTTGCTGAATGTGCTTTTCCAGAAGTGGTTCATAAGTGGATGCACCTCCTGGTAACTTAGTAATGAGGTTTCGGATATATAACAAATCATCTTCTGGTGACGTGCCCATTGCTAGACCTTGTGGGCTTGATGGGGTGACGGGTACTCGGGCAAGAACGTCCACCACGGCTGAGACGATGTCATAAAGCTTCTCAGTCACACCGATACCATGAATCCTGATACTGTCGATAGAGAGATCTCGTGTTGAAAGAGTGAGATCTTTGGCAACCACTAATGGGTATTGGTAGGTGAGACTGTGCTGGTGAGCATTCTCAGTCAGATGACCCAGTCGAAGGCGTAGTTTCCAAACAATCATGCGAAGCCAAAGCTGTGTAATTCTCAGGTTCGCCTTTTGTGTCTCATGAAGCTGTAGATCTGGTTTGAGAGCTGTGTTGATTGCTGTCTCGACGAAATCAAGAGATGAAAGAGGCGGTGTGATTGCAAACCGTTCTTGATTTAGAAGGGCGACAAATGAGGTATCGATGGGTCTAAAAAGGGCCGAGAGACTCCAGAATCCAGACAAAGAAGGGTCGTTCATGTCGAGTTCTGGTGTTTCGTCTGTTATTTGTAATGTGATGGGGCGGCGATATCGAATCGCATGCGATCTTTCTGATACGACGAGGACCCAGAAGAGACGGTGGGCCAATGCTTTTGCGGAAATATCCATATCGTCGAGTCGCAATAGACAAAATAAAGTCGTTGCCTCACGGAGAAATAAAAATGTCTGGCTGTGATGTGCTAATCTTGCCTGACATGCATAGAGGAAGAATGCGAGGAGGCATTGGTTGAGGGTCGGCTTCATTGTGCGCGGCGTAGATTGATGGACAGCGACGGCCTGGTCCACGATCATGGATCCATAAGTGGCATTATTCTCAGCAATAATGCCTTGAGAGAGAAGATTCTCTGGCTCCTCCGTCTGAAGAAGCACCTGGGCGCACATGGCCACCATCACCGAATAGGCCTCGAGCCTCCATTCAGGCGACGATGACGACGATGCAGATCTGAGATGAAGAACATAATCGCGTGTGAGGATGGGAATAGTTGGGTAGAGTCGGGCAAAGAAGCGCTCAACGCAATGGTCGATGACTTGATTAGGGACAAGCTGGGTGAGTTTGTCCAAAGCATCGACAGGGCCATTGCCGCTACGCGTCGTCATAAGGCCGGGAACTGAGTAATGAGCATGCTGGAGTATGCTCGGGGCTCCCGATTGCCCAATGCACCGGTCTCCAAGGCCGGCATCCACACATCGTCTGCAGGGCCGATACTCATTGCAGCCGCGGCGAAGCGTCTTGCATCGCTGACAGGCTCTAGGTACCTGCGTGCGCTTGGCGGGAGGAGTATCAATGTCGCGATTATCGTCAGACATGAGATAAGACAAGACAAGACAAGTACAGGTACAGGTACGAGATAGAGGTATGGGTATGGGTATCGGCAGTTATCGCGTGTCTAGTCCTTACTCTAGATTGTGATAATCGCGCACGTGGATTCCGAAGTGGTCCCATAGGGTGCCGCAATTGTCGGCCAGATAAGGAACAGTTGCTTAGGGATGAGGTAACAAAAAGATAAGAGAAAACAAAAGAATTCCCTCATTCAACACAACAAGGCAACGCAACGCAAGTCAAGGCAACACAAGGTAGGAGAAAACAAAGCCAGGGCTAAGACAAGACAAGGCAAGGCAAGGCTAAAGCGAATTTTGAGTTCTCCGTGGGGGAGGCTGGTAAATTTTAGAGCCTGCACCCCGCTTGGAGAAACATCCCCGTTCTAAGCCTAAACAGGTGACCATCGCTTGGCGATTAATGCCAGACATATGGAGCAACAGCCATAATAGCGGCCGTTAATACAAACCATAACATTAGTTAAATAGATAAAACCATTCTTCAACAGACAATTTATCTTGCCGTCAAACGAGCTATTCACCTCTACCCCTCATGTTCATTCGGCCTCTAATGCACCATGAACCGCATGATTCAGGCTAGAAGCCCGACCGAACCATATCCCTGCCTACATTGACCGATCGACACGACCTAGAGTAGGTACAGTACGTAACTGGGGGCGCAGGCCAGAATCTTCCACTTCCGATTCGACGCCGATTACTCTAAACTCACCGTGTCTGACCTTGGTTATCTGACTATCCTCTACCAAGCTCCTCTATCCGATGGGCCTGTTAACTAATGATAAGGTAACAGAGTGGGTTGCACGCCTATTCTCGGGCTGTGAAGCTAAGCTATTCACCGAGATGACCTATGTCTTGGCCGAGACATGGTCATTATAAAAGATGCTCAACAATTCCAGTTCCAACATGGTTCTTTTCTTCTTCTCTTTTTCTTCCAGCTAGCTTCTTCTTAGATACCCTCTCCAGTCTGTGCCGTTGTCAAGTCTTGACCGCTATCATGTCGCCCTCTCTCCAATCCCTGTTCACCCTCGCAACCCTTGCAGGCGCGGCAATTGCTTCGCCTGTTCCGGAGACACCCCAGCTCATTCCCCGGGCAATCAATGACTTTGAGTGCTTCAACGCCAGTCTGCCCAACATCACCATCTTTGCTACTGGTGGCACAATTGCTGGTGAAGCAGGCTCGTCCGATCAGACAACAGGATACAAGGCTGGTGCGCTGGGCATCAAGGCTCTGATTGACGCTGTGCCCCAGCTGTGCAATGTCTCCAATGTTCGTGGCGTTCAGATCGCCAACGTCGATAGCGGCGATGTCAACTCAACTATCCTCACCCATCTGACCCAACGCGTCCAAGAGGACCTTGATAACCCTCACATCCAGGGTGTCGTTGTCACCCACGGCACTGACACCCTCGAGGAGTCTTCATTCTTCCTTGACCTCACCGTTCAGAGTGAGAAGCCCGTTGTTATCGTTGGCTCCATGCGCCCTGCTACTGCCCTCAGCGCCGATGGTCCTATCAACCTGCTGTCTGCAGTCAGATTGGCCGGCAGCAAGAGTGCCAAGAACCGAGGAACCATGATCGTGCTCAACGACAAGATTGCCTCTGCACGATACACCATCAAGACCCACGCCAACTCTCTCGACACCTTCAAGGCTGAGGACCAGGGTTACCTCGGCAGCTTCGAGAACATCCACCCCGTTTTCTGGTACCCTGCTGTTCGACCTCTGGGTCACCACTACTTCAACATCAGCACCAGCTCAACTAAGAAGGCGCTTCCCAAGGTTGATGTTCTCTACGGTCAACAGGAGACTGACCCTGAGCTGTTCCAGGCTGCCGTTGACGGCGGCGCCGAGGGCATTGTTCTGGCTGGTCTTGGTGCTGGAGGTTGGCCTCAGGAGGCTGTTGACGAACTTGAGAAGGTTCTCAACGGAACTGATATTCCTGTCGTTGTCAGCCGTCGCACCGCTTGGGGCTTTGTTAGTGGTGACCGAGATTTCGGCATTGCAGCTGGTTACCTGAACCCCTCCAAGGCTCGCATTCAGCTTCAGCTCGCTTTGGAGAAGAAGCTTTCTACGAAGGAGATCAAGGAGATTTTTGAGTATGTTTGATTATTTCAGAGGGACTTAGACGATTAAATGATGTATGAATTGAATTGAAATTGAATTGTTACTTTAAGAAATCATTTTATCAAATCTGCCGTGAAAACAAACAATTAGTACCGGTTATTTAAAGACTTTTATTATGTCTCTAGGCTCTACTTGTATATGTCCTCTTCCTCCTCTATTCTCCGATCCTTAGTTACACATTATCCTCAGAGTCGCTTTCGTCCGAAAAGGACTGGTCCCTAAGCTTAGAGCCTTTCTTCTTTGACTTTTTCTTTTCCTTCTCCTCCTTCTGCTTCTTCTTTTGCCTCTGTTTTTTTGGCTTTCTTTTTATCTTTCTTCCCTGAACTTTCAGTCTCGCTGTCTATGTCTTGGTCGGAATATGACCCAGAACTGTTCGAGCTGGAGCTAGAGCTGTCCTTGACTTGCTTGAGCTTCGTCTTGGGCGTGAAACCTGCTCCTCTTATCTTCTCCCGCACAGCCATGTCCTCCTCATCTGCGCCGTGTGTGGCAAGCAGATACTCACTGAACTGTCTAAGTTCACTCTTGACGCCTGGTTCGAGTTTCCAGTCCCTTCTTGCTTGTGTGGCGTACGAGGAGTAGGATCAATAGATCCTAGTGTTTCTGGTTCAATAACAATCACGAAAAGCCCTAATGGTCAGCTTCTCGAGTTTACAGCTAAGCAACGACCAGAGGTCGACTTCAGTGGCGTCAGCAAAAGTCTCATGAGAAAGGCACGAGACAAGGAAGAGTATTCCGTCGCCCTATGCAGGATGTGTCTCGATGCTTTGCCGGATGGGGATGTTGTCTTTATATTTATCGACTGATTCTCCCGCGCAACAGGCGATAAGCTGAAAGGAAACAGACTGATAGAAAAGCTGGTGGAGTTGGTTGATGACTCCCCAAACATTACTGTTGGATAGTTTTGCTTTGGGGGCTTCCTCAAATCCTTCCACAGATTATCAAGTTGAACTTGATGCTTGATGCTTGGCACGTTTCTCTGATGCGACGTCGAGTCTCAACGCAGCACAACTGACTCGGCTGCATTATGCATCTCTTCGTTTTAGTCTACATTACGCTCATTATCTTCGACCTTTTCATTGCAGCTGTTATTTCCAGTTGCCGGGGCCACACTGTATACACGACTAACTCTACAAATCCTTGCATATGGAACCGACACACATAGTTTGTAGGCATGACTGTTGATTTAAAGTTTACTTGGGTATCCACAAAGCCTTACTACCATTTGGGCTTTTGTACCCTTTGTTTGTCCTTGATCTTGGTCTCTTGCCGAGTGTGTTCTGTTCATAAGCTTGAGCGACGTCAGATCGGATAGATACCTTTTTCAGGCTGTTGATGATTCGATTAGCATGGCATCAGCTGATTTTCGCTACCTCCCCGAGGCTTGCGGTATTCACGTCCGCCCATCAAAGAGTATACATGCCGGTTCAGTTCATTATCCGTCTCGTACCCATCGCGTATTTTTTTTTCCATCTCCTCAACTTACCTTGAAGCGTGAATCTAACGATTACATATCCTGAGCTTCAAGTATTCGGATTTGGGCTCTAGCTAGCAGCTATCACGGATGAACGACGTTTGAAGTCATTGCTAAATCGCCTTCGGTCGTTGAAGCAGCATTGATTGATATTCTGGACCCCTAAGAACAGACTAGCTGATTGAGAGGCTATATCTGAGTCGTAATTTGTTCAGCCTTGGGTCGATAATATCATCATTATCTTCTAGATACTGGAACATGGCATATATATAGGTCATTATTGCGATGAAAACAGTAATAGATTAATTAACCACGTTGCGCACGTCAGGGACGTCTGGTAAGCGTGGAAGCCTGATAATTTAATAAACTAAGGGAGCTCAAGAGGACGCACAGCCTTGAAGTGAATGTACTGGTAGTATGAAGCCAGATTAGAAGTATAAGCAACATTAACCGAAGGACTCTGTAGGTTTTTATTGATGACCTGATAGCTGTATTCAGTTGACGAGACTCTCATGGTGCAGCCGAGGCTATCGTCGGCTCCACGGGTGCACCTCAATAACCTCCGGGCACCTGGACCAGGGTTTGCCTCAAAGGTGTCAGGGCTGCACTGGTTCAGGGTTGCCGGGTTCTGGTAGCTGCTCAGACCAACCAAGGTGGCACAGAGCGCCTGTCCATTGTCGACGCGTAGAATGCCGTTGTCGTCGATAGTGAACTTGTTGGTATAGCTGGAATCCGGAGCACCGGATGCGGAAAAACGCACATTGCCCCCCGAGCTAGGGTTGCTGGAAGTGTAGAGAACTTGGCCAGTGTATGATCCGGAATCGACCAGGGAAATGGCGAAGGTGATGAAGGGCTCGGGGGCGGTTGAAGTGGTGGTCTCTGCTGCAGTTGTGGTCGTCTCTTGAGCGGTAGTGGTAGTCGTAGCGTCGGCGGTTGTCGTAGCAGCATCAACAGTAGTCTGAGTGGTCACTGCGGCTGTGGTGGCAGTCTCATCGGTAGTAGCGGTTGTGTCAAGAGTAGCTGTGGTATCAACCACTGTGGTGGTAGACTCTGCAGTGGACTCAGTCTCGGTCGACGTCTCCTGGGAGGCGACGATCTCGGTGGTACCAGACGAAGTAAGGTCAGTTGAAGTCGTGGCAGTAGCAGTAGCAGACACCTCGTCGGTGCTGGTAGAGGCGGCTGCGGAAGTGGCTGCGGAAGTGGCTGCGGGAGTGGTAGACAAGCCAGCCTGTGTGGTTGTTGTAAGAGGCTTGCATGGACTGGCTATAGCCGTGGCCGCAAAAGCCGTGGCTAAGATGAGTTTCTGAAGAAGCATGGTAAACGAATGGAATGTCTGATTAGACGAAAGAGTGGGATGGCATACAACAATGCTAAAGAGAAAAGAAGAGAAGCAGAATTCAGGATGGAGGGATTCAAGTGGGCGATATAACATCTAACTCGGTTGGTAGTGGAGGCCCCTGGACTTTCTAGCGCAACCCGACTCGACTATTGGCAATAGTGCAGTTCCGGACGCCAAACTAGCCGGGTTAATGAGGGAATGATTGGTCGATATGGGCCTAATCTCAGATTGAAATTTTATCAATTATTATGGATAGTTAACGATACAGGCGAGAAAAAAAAAAACGAAAATACCTACTCGGCATAAATTCAATCGATAGTGATGGTATAGGTGTATAAAAGTGGATAATATCCCTTTTGGCTAAGTTATGAGTATGATTTATCTTTTTTTGATAATAGTCCAGTCATATAGACAGTATAGATTTAATCGTTCTGGCATTTACGCACGTGGCATCGACCCTGGTTGAGATAAATGATAAGAGGAGCTCAAGTCAAAAGAGAAGATGAAAACCAGGGAAAATGCAGGTAACTAGACTAAGAGAAATAAGAAGCAAGTGATCATTAGTGAACGTGGCGCCTGGAGTTGTTTTCCTCACAGATTCAGACTTGGGCTAACTTCCAGTTACCTGCTCCTGACTTTTCATTTAATGCTTAAACCTGAGGTGTCCTTGTAATGAAATTTGATTGAGCTGGGCATAGCTTTTATAGCCTGGAAGCTGTAGCTTTCAAAGGTGCCATCTTCCCTAGTCTATCATGACCTTGAACGCCTTCGC
The DNA here is from genome assembly GCA_030411635.1 of Fusarium sp. MBC 119. Classification (NCBI taxonomy): domain Eukaryota; kingdom Fungi; phylum Ascomycota; class Sordariomycetes; order Hypocreales; family Nectriaceae; genus Fusarium; species Fusarium sp. MBC 119. Next base: position 271,798 of record JAPERM010000087.1, read on the forward strand.
AGGCGTGAGCTTCAACAAACCCAACTCCAGCATCTCCTTGCTCGTCGTCGAGGCCGAACTCTTTCCTTCCCAGGAAGTTTCCAAAGAGTACACTATCGATCTCATGATTGTCCTATACGCCGGAGGTGCCTCCATAACCATGTGATCAATAAAAGACGTGTCCTTATAAACAACATTTTCGACTTTGGTGCCGATGACTTGCTCCACCATTTCGACAATCTGCTTGCCGGTGATGTCCTCTGGCCCGTTCAAGACGTATTTTACCTTGTTATGTCGGCTTGGGTCTTCCTCGGCCAACAAGTGAGCTGCGATAGCCCCGACCTCGTCAGGATCAACGGGGGCGACAGGCGCATTTTCATTGGACATGAGCCTCAAGATCCCCTGCTTTCCAGTCTCACGGAAGTTCTTGACAAACTGCACCGCAGTGTCGAGGTAGAGCGGAGTCCAGGCGTTGGGCTGTAGCGAAGTCCACTGCATAGCGCTGAACTCCGGTGAGGCTAGCAAGTTTTCGATCGCCCAATGGGTTCTTGGGTAGTACGCCAGAGTATCTGGGCGCGCATTTGCAGCCGTCGTCGAGATTCGAACAACGTACTGGACGCCTGCTTTGAGAGCGGCAACATGGAATGTCGACTCTTCTGGAAACTGAGTTGGCAGCATGTGCGATGCTATAAATGCCCTAACGACATTGTTTCCGCGGAGCCAATCTGCTGTTACCTCGGTCCAGTTCTTCTCCACGACTTCTACGTTTGGCAGCTTGGCCAATTGCTTGGCTGCCTCTGCGTTGGCGGAACGGGTCAGGGCGAGGACCTTGTAACCGGAGAGAAAGCTCTTGGAATCTATAAGTCGTGACAGGGTCTCGGTTGTGTTTCGGCCGGTGTTGCCAGTGGCGCCAGCGACGAGAATTGTAGAAGCCATAGCTGTTGAATTTTTGGAAAAAAAGAGTAGACAAAGTGTTAGGTGGGTAATGCAGTTGGTTGGTGGACTACTCAATGTTCATGTGTACCACTACCACTTATAACCGGCCCTTAATACAATAAATATCTGTGAATAACGTTAAAGTCTCGTAGATTATTAACACCCTCAGCTATGGGGCTATTCGAGATGACGAGAAAGTCCGCAAGCCCGCTCCAAGTCCGCAACCCATACCCATGTCAACAGAGTCCGTCAGGGGGAAAGCGAGAGAGTAAAAACATACTGATTAAAGCTCTTAAAAATTTAATAAAGTATAATAAGAATAGTTAAAACATACTTGAAGTATTACCTCTCTTATAGTTGTCTTTATTATACTTAAGAGGAGTTAGCTAACCCTTTTTAATGTTCTTGTATCTCGTCACGCACTTAACCACCTGATTTAGAGAGACAATGCAGCATGGGATCCAGGGTCCGCTACCTAGGAGGTATGAGAGGTATGATCACACGGTCATTATCCTACAGACCCTTGTACACACTACGGAGAACTGTCGCCATAAGATCTCCCCGTTCGCCTCTCTCACCTAACTGTCCAGGCCGAACCTATCCTGGCCTTAGCGTAATACTAAACTTAATCATTCTTAGGGACACTCACGTTACTTAGAGGCTTGATGGTGAGAGGAAGGTCAAGCGCAAAGGTGATGCTCATCTGTCGTCATGCCGGGCCCGGCTTGCTTCGTTATAGCTAAGATAGCTACGATGATTTCGCTCTCGTAGCCCTAGAAGGAGTGAAACGTCTTGGCGGGTTTCACTGACGTAAGAGCAGCGTACTTGGGGTCCTTTCGAATACTCTTAACGACACCCAAGTTATTACGACCCTCGCGGTTACATCACATATACCCCACTGTTTTTCACTAACTATATTGACCTATTAGGACCGAGCCTCTTAGTACTCTAGTCCACCCTAGACTAATTATATAGTCCTAGAGACTAAACCTAAAATATTATTAGTCCTCTAGGAGAAACTATCTTAATTTAAATATATATTTAAATATATAAACCACATTTACTAGCACTTTTATAGAACTTAGCCTACTAGCTATTAATATAACCTCTTTATCTTAATAAGCCTTACCTGCCTTATTAACTATTAAGAAATATAATACTTCGCATAGCTTAATATCACGCCCTATATTATCTACTAATATAAACCTAATATAGACTAGTTTATCTCTTAGGAACCGCAACTATTATAAAAAAAGCTAGAAAGATTAATATAGCTAAAAAGGTTAAAGTGGCTATAAAGGGCTGATTAATAATAAGTTAAAGTGTGACTTATAGGGCTGTGCTTATATTATTAGAAAGGTTAATTAAAGGTTTTAGGGAAATTCATAAGGTTTGAGGGGGAATTATAAGTTAATAATATATAAGGTTTATGATATAGTAGCTTGAACGCAATGATTGTCGCATAACTTGTCATGACGCGTTTGCGAATCAATATTCTTTACATATCGACCGGAGATGTGACCAATCTTTTGGTCACCGACTCACCTACCGGCCTTAGCTGTCTGTTGCTGGCGTGAGCCATTCTGCCTGCTGGCGTCAGCCGTTGTCTACCTCATGCAGGGATAGCCAATTCTAGCCAATCAGTGACGCCCAATAAGTTCTTTTATGCAGGCTGACGGAGTTAATGGTTTTTCGGACCCGGACCCAATTAAAGCCCGTTTCTATGTTGGCGTCAGCCACTATTTTGCGATAACAATTTCGCATTCGGACATAATGAGTTAAGCGACAAATAATACTGCCTCCTGCCGTATAAATTAAGCTTGCTTCTCTGAAAATACAATTATAAGACTTCCACGCAGGCATTCCCTAGAACTCATATACTCGAAAATCTTTTTATCAACCACTACCTCTATCCACCACAAACATGAACAAGATAATAACAGGATCAAACGCCCTTGTTGTCGGCGGCACCAGTGGAATCGGCTACGGAATAGCCTCCCGCCTTGCTTCCTCGGCAAACTATCAATTCTCCGCGATAACTATCGTCGGTCGGACCAAGCCTCAAGTCATGCCTACCGGAAATGTTTCTTTCCGCGCCTTGGACGCAACCTCAATGCACTCTTTGAAAGAGTTTGCCCAAGAATATCGAACCAACAACAAAAATCGCACTCTCGATCTTCTCGTTATGACTCAAGGAATTATGTCCTTTGCTGGGCGAACAGAAACCCCCGAAGGAATCGACAGGAAGATGGCATTGCATTATTACGGACGTCAGCTTCTGATTAGGGAACTAAGTCCCATCATGAGTCGAGATGCAAAAATTCTTCTCGTTCTCGATGGACTGAATGGCTCTCCTTCAAGGTTGAACTGGGAGGATCTCGACTTGAAGAACAACTTCAGTCTATCTAATGCGGCGAATCATTGCTTGTGCATGAATGATGTTATGGTACAGCATCATGCTCTTCTTCAGAATGGGGAAGAGGGAACCAAAAGGTTTTTCGTGCATGCGTACCCTGGGGTTGTGGACACATCAACATCAAAGAATTCAACTTGGTATTTCAGGACTGTAGCGAAGGTTGCTGCGAAATTAGTAGGAACTTCTCCTGAGCAGTGTGCCGAGAGACTATTGGATGGGGTATACAAGAGTGCTGAAGAAGGAGAAAAGCAGGGCACGTTCTGGAGTTGCATTGACAACCACGGCAAGGTGATCCAGGAGAAGAAAGTATGGACAGAGGAGGAAAGAAAAACAGTGGCTGATCACACTTGGGCCATTGTTGACCAGAACAAGGATTCTTCGTGAGCGTGCAGGATCGTCGCGCACAGTTTTGTAATATATTTAATGATTAGACTTAGCTTATTTAACTCGCAACCTTTACATTCAGCTCAATAATCCTCAATGACATGTCCAGCTCAATGAGTAAAATCGATTATGGAAGAATCCTATGTTTTGTTTATTCAAATTTTAAGAACTTTTACGCGTGATCTCGCTATCGTAGATCTAGATACCGCCATGATAGTCACCAAATTCACCTCGAAGAACCCTGAAGAATAACGTGTTGCCTAACCAGAATGTAATCAAGTTATGTGGGTTAAAACCATAGGAAATCTACGAGAGTGATAATGATTTCGCTTGAAGGATTAATAGTTTCAAGAAACAGCTTCTATAACATCCCGAAAATAGTGATCCATGCTTTATAGGTGGTATGAAATTCATGATAATATATAATCTACGCTGTTAGGTTCTGCTACCCTAAAGCCGCTTGCAGATGGTTTGAGTTCAAGCAGCAAGCCCGGAGCTTCTGCAGGAACGTCATTTGGCCGCCTCCGGTACTATATCACTGGCGCGAGTCTAAATCGACGGGTGGAAATGGACCCGTGGGAGAAAAATTCGCCATTTTAAGCTCAGCTCTCCAAATCTCATCCTTCTCAACCAGCTTTCAATTCATCGATTATAATTCTTGCCATCTACACACCCAGAAACATGTATGGAGAGCGACCGGCATGGTACCATCGGGTCTACAGCCTCGCAACAAGTCGGGAACGAAACGATTACCATAAATACCCCACTAGACCCGGCGACTACGACGAAGACCTTTCAGAGCTTGAAAGCGAAGCGTCTTGCTCTTCTCGAAATGGTTGCGAGTACGACGGCGATGAGTATTGCACCAAACATGATGGCTCAGGTGCAGAATCCGATTCATCATCCGACAGTGGTGGTGGTTCCGACACAGACGGTTATTATCAGATGAAACGGGAGCGAAAGGAACGAAAGCAGGACTTGAAAGAGCAAAAGCAAAATCAAGAAGAGACAGCCAAAGAGGATCTCGAATTTGAGACAAGATATGAGAAGGAAGTCAAAGAAGTCTTGGCGAAACTCCAGGCAGCCAAAAAGAAGCCCGCCCCTTTGAACCGCATTGGCGGCAGAATGTTCAAGCTATTCTCAGTCGACCACGCAAAATACGCCCCTCATCGTTTAGATTACACACGATACATTGAATGCTGGTCGGACGACGAATATGACACCAACAAACAAACCAACCCAGACCGAAAGCAGAGACAACTTGAGGGGCACATTTACATGATGTCTGAGGACATCTGTCAACTCGACAGATTCATCCCTCCTGAGCTGCCAAGTGCTAAGGCTTACCAACTGAAAGCCGATGGGGGAAGATGGACCTTCGGTGTGCAGTTCATTGATGACAACTATTTGATTCTCAAGATTCCTCGAGAGTTGGTTTTTGTGAACCAGAGATCACCGATACCTCCGGATACGCCGCGTTTCTTCACCTACTATGCTATCTGCGAGCGTCACATGGTAAGTGAGAGCAAACGACGAGCAGAAAAGTAAGAGCGACGCCGCTCAGCATCGCCTGAGTGATTGTTGAGTTGGAACAACTCATCCAACCGTTTCATGGGATGGAGCGTTCGGGGAGTATCTTGTATACATTGGATTGGCATGTTACACATGGGTATGGTTTGTTTGAATTTCGACGATTGATGCCGTTTTCCCTTTATGCTTTAGGATGTCATAGTGCTACGAGTCAATAGTATGGAGTACGTAAATCTGAAATACATAACACCTGGAACTTAAAGACACGGCCACAGCGGCATGAGCCTCGCGGTGCTTATCCCGCGCCGCGCGATACGAAGCTGGAAATTTAGATGCGGAGAACCTGTTACAATTTGTTCGACCGGCAAACCTTGACTGTAAAACATAGATGAAACTTGCCATGTCTTGTAATCTTCGACTTAGTTAAGATAATAACACAAACAATAGACTGTTGCCCCTCCTGAGTTAGATCCTAAACTCTAGTACACTTCGGCATCTTCTAGATTTCGCCCATCTACAGTTCAGGTTTCTGGCCGTACACAATCCTCTGTCTGAAGTAAGGATGATGTTGACGTGATCTGATCTCACTTCGAAGTTGCGCGCAGAGGACTCTGACTTGATCCTCGGTCCATGCCAGCAGCTCGCAAGCTAAGAAAAGTAGGTAGCCTTCGTAGTCTCTCTCCAAAGCTGCCTGCATATACTGGCCTACCTGTCTGAGTCTTGGCTCTGTATGCCAACCTCCAACTGGCGCCTGGTAGGAAACTGTCAGCCGGTTTCTAGGCGCAAAGCTTGGGATAATTAGGTACCTTGAGATCTTCAACATGAATGTTGACAAAGCCTGCTTCTTCCATAGACTTCCTCTGAACGTCCTCTTGGATAATGGCAAAACTTCGTCCGGCTCTTTGACCACCCTCTTCGAACACCTGGCCCCAGCGTTGCATCGCGCTTCCATCGGGGATAGAATCGTCATCGCTTTCCATAGTAGAAGAGACCTCATAGCTCTCGACCCAACCACCAGGAGCGCAAGCTGTAAAAGCCTCTTGAAAAGTGGCCGTCCAATCCGTGATGCTTCCCAACATGAAGCGCATGTGGATAAAGTCAAAGGTATCGGGGCGAAAGGTCCATTCGTCGTTGCAATCTTCGATTTCGCTGCCAGCTGTTGGATATTGATACTATGTTAAAGTTTGTGGGACTTACAGGCGGAGATTTGAAGGGACCCAGCTGGGTTGAATGGGACTAATTTCAGTGGCGATTACCTCGACATGAGAATGTTCGTCGGCAAAGTCGCTATGTACTATGGTGAGCGCTAATCATGTCGCTGGTTGCGCATGACTCACATAGCCCAGATACCTGTCCTTAAGTCAGCTCCAAATCTTGAATTTCTGGCCGGGAAAGTCTTACCGGTTCCCGTTCCAATGTCAAGGACCCTCTATCGGGGGAGTCAGCGACTACATATAAGTGATGTACCTAGGCCAGTTGTGACTAACCTGGATGTCTGGTCGCAAAGGTGCTAGATGAAGCTTGTCTTCCAGGAGCAGGAGGGTAAAATGATGGCTGAATCTTAGTGAAAAGCTCTAATCTTAGAATTAGTCTTGACTTACGCAATGTCCAGTGAATCGCTTGCTTGTTCATCGTTCGATGCCCTACGGGGTGTCAGTTAGAGATGAGGTAAGGTATCAGAACACCTACCAGTACTGAGCAGTGCCTATATCAGAATGATAAGTCCTGCCATGCATGGTTCGGTACTCAAGAATGCTCGAGCTTAGTGAATAAGTGGAATCTGCTAGGTTAGATCCTAGAGCAGAGTCTAGGTCAGAGTCACTGTGGCCATCGGTATTTTCATCATTGTCTTCATCCTCTTCCGCTTGGTCCTCATTCTGAGCATCAATCAGCAAGGTCCGAAGCGTCATGGCGGGGAGTATCTGACCTCTTGGGCTTGCTCGAGATTCTGCAAAACTTCCCACGCTGGCGTTGGAGCGGGTGGCAGAGTAAGTGCCGGAGTAACCAATGGTTCACTAGCCATTCTGATGAATAATCAATGCCGGAAGGAGTCTGAGAAGTATGAAAAGTTTAATCACGATCAAGATGAAAGAGGGGTTTATATCCATCCTGTTTCCCTGAGATTACGACAACCATGCCTGACATTATTTCCTCTAGACTAGTAGCTCCCGGACGTTCGGCTGTAACGCCAAAATTGATGGGCTAGACGCAAATGGACAAGTGCTGAGTTGTGGCGCTCCTAGTCAAACCTTCTCCAGTGATTTTCGAGAAACTACCGAGCGCTCGGACTCTGATCGTCAGTCTAGAGGGCTGGAGCTAGCAATAGCCACGCGATATATCACGTTTCAATGGCCGGATGCATTCCGCGGCCAGCCTCGTGCGAAGCTGGGGTACCAATACGGGATGACCACCTTACTATCAGAATGCTTTGAACCAATTAGGGTTGGTGATACGCGCTCCCTTGCAATCTTTTACGAATGAGACAAGAGAGGAGAGAGAAAACTGTGCCAAGCGGGAGAATTTCTAGCCGATCGGTTTGGTCGATTTATTTAATTAGAGTAAGAGTGCCACTGATGATAGTGAGATTGAGAGAAACAATCAATTTAAACAGCCGAACAAAAGGTTGATAGTTAACCAGTAACTAAAGGGCCAGTGAGGCCACTAGATAAAACAATTGCCTAAGAAACTACTGTAAATAGTTGCCGTTATTCGCAATCAGATTCGGAGAGCCATGAAGATTTCCTGTAATCTTCTTGGGAGTGGCCAAATCCCTCAGCCACCACGTGATATCATCAACTCCCTCAACCTCATCCACACTCATCGCATACAGAACAAGGCCGGCAACATGAGGACAGGCCATCGAAGTTCCCTCATCCTCAAGAATAGCTGTGTCGGACTTGATACCCGCCGAGACGATCGCATTTCCTGGAGCCAGTATGTCAACCGTCTTTCCCCAGTTGGAATAATCAGCAACAGCCCATTTTGAGTCAATTGCTCCAACAGTAATGGCGCTAGCAGCAGAAGCAGGTGAGCTCTTGGCTGCATCTTCATTCTCGTTACCAGAAGCGACCACAGTAACCACACCGTTCTTGGAGGCATTATCAACAGCCTTGTTGAGGGCGGCAGATTTGGTTCCACCTATGGACATGTTGATTACGGCCCTCCACGTGCGATCTCTTCTGATGATGTCGTTGACTGCCCAGTTGAAACCTGCCAGAACGATAGACGTGTCGGAGTCTTCACCCTGAAAAACCTTGACAGCCATGATAGTAGCCTTTTTAGCAACGCCGTAGGTCTTGCCACCAATGGTTCCAGCGACATGGGTTCCGTGACCTGCATCGTCCGCGTTGTCGCCCTTCCAGTTTGTCCAAGCAGCCTTGGCGCGTCTGCCAAACTCAGTATGTGTGATCCTTACGCCAGTATCGACTACATAGGCGTAAGTGTCAGTGCCGGCATAGTCATCGTAGATGTACTCTTTGTAGCCCTTCTTTCGATGAGAAATAGTGCCTAGACCCCAGGTAGACTTCTTCTGGGTGATCTCCCCTCTCTTATCATGACTGCGCTTCTTCTGAACGTGAGAGATCTTCCATACACGATTTGGCTCAATAGTCGCAACCTATGTACAATAATGAGCCTGCGGTCTGAGAGGGCACCAGCTTCTGTCATCTTACCTCAGGGTTTTCTTTGATCTCTTTCAGAGTTGAAGAGTCAAACGATCCAGAATAACCTTGGAAGCCAGACTTGCTATGATAAGTCTTATCAACTCCCTTGTCGCTATCACGCTTCGTCAGACTTCGCTTATGCACATCCTTAACCCAACTGATGTGACTCTTGGCTTTAACGATATCAACATCGGGCTTGAGGGTGACGATATAACTGCCTGGGATGATTGCACCGGGCTTGGCGACAGGAGCCGGAGCAGAAGCAGGAACAGCAAGTCCGCAACCTAGAAAGAGGGTTACGGTGATGGCAATATTCTTGAGATTGACCATGATGAGGAAAGTGGTGGTCAGAGTGTGATAGTAATTTGGATGCCTGGTTATAAGTTTCACAGAACAATGCCAAGCTATATATATTCGTTGTAAGTTCAAGTATCCATGGTGCACATACAGCACATTAAATACACTATTCGCAAGCGCAGTCACTCGTGAATCATGTAAGCTGGAATGGCGCAACACCAGAAACGATTGTGATCTGCTTTTGGACTTAGCTTATTCCCCACCTGTGCCTGGCCGTACCTGAGAATGTCCACTTTTTAACTCTATCCAGGAAAATTTTAAGCCAAGAGCGAAATAGGTCTTTCAGACCGAGACGTGGCTGGTCCAGATGTGGCTGGACCTGGTATCAAGGGTTCAAATTCCAGCGCAACAGGAACTATCATTTTTGCGGAGTGAGAGTCCACAAGCTAGGCGCCATTAAGCCCAGAATTGATCTAGGCTTAAATAGCTCTTGCCCTTAAGAGAGATAAAGTATTGAACCTAACAAGCCATGTTCCACATACCAAATGGGTGGGGACGCATGCATGGGAGAAGTAAGAAGATGGAAAAGTAGAAGAAACAATTACTTCGAAGACACCACGACTCTTGTTCTCTAAATTGCATTCGTATAGCTATTGAATTTCTTTGTGTCTCATGTATGTTTTCCTCACTTAGCGCTGCTTGCTAATAGCTATTCAAATTGTCCCAAGACTGTTGAGTTGGTGGTACCATGAGACCAACTGGTCTTGGGAAGAAGAAACCGTAGGTTCGGATCTTACGACCTATACTCCCTGAGAGGATGTCAAACCATCTAGCTCCTGGGAACTGGCAGAGCAGTTTTAATCATTGATGACTCGTTAGGATACGTTTCGTAGTACTCACAGAGTCGTATAAGGCTAAAATAAAAGACGTTCTTCGTTGAAATATCGGTTCGCTTGGCCCTTACGACCTTTTTTCTCGTACTAGGCGGTAGAAGATATAGACTATAACCACAGCATAACATAGCCGAGTAGCTAAATGACCTATGCCAATCTGACCCAAACACAGATCACATATTTGGATCACTGTGGGTTTTCCATCGCACTGGTTCTGGACCATATTTACCTAGACTTAATTAAGGCTTGGTGGTCTCGACAGAGTTCGTCTCCGGATACCCAATGACCGACGCATTCCAGATACACGTGGCTGGCTGAAAGTCCGTTAGCAGGCTAGTTGCGTTGGTTGGCCGTTAGCCACAATGTATACATATTCACTGGCATTAGAGACTGGAAGAGAGTTCAAACCAAAGTTCTGTCAAGAGCTTGAAGGCTTTTGACAATCTTGAATCAGGCGGTTATGATTTTTCTTTTCTGTTTCTCTCTCTTTTGTCTTTTCTTTCTTTCTTTTTCTTTTTTAGCAGCTAGTAATTAGTAAAATCTGGATTAGATGATAAAAAAGTCATAGAATATCCCCTATTGATCTCTTTGTTGGAATATTGTCTCCGTTGACTCATACGATGAGCGTGGTCCTCGCCCGACTTGTCACAACCGCAAGTCGGGATGGTGGCTCTTATAGTGATAACTGAGTGGAAGCGTATTGAGTTCGGGAAGTTTCTATGAGTTCCCTTCAAGGCTTACAGGGAGACCGTTCATAGTAAGAGACCAAGTATGCTGGCTAGCGTCCGTTGTATACTTGCCTTGATAGAGGAAGAACAGGGAGGCTTTAATACACAGTAAATGAAAAATTCAGAATCAACGCGCAAAAAAGCTTTAAAAGGCTTAAAATTAGATTAAAGTGTGGGGATAGAGCATTATAGTTAAATTATGGAAAGTCTTGCTCTTTGTGATTGTTACAGCATACGGTATACCTCTGGACGCAACCCCCTCAGATTGGAGAATGCACAAGAAAGCGGCAGTGTCAAGTGCAGCTGCAAATCTCAATCTTGCAAACAGGGTGACCTTATGCTTGGGGGAAATCTGACTGAGGACGTAGACTTAGATCAGAACTTAGAGAGCATGAGACAAGTAAAACAGTCGGGAGATATATCGGAAAGCCTGTATCCTATGTCCAACATCAATGGCTTCAATGGTACTGTGGATGTTCGCAATAACGATATCTAGCTATGGCCAGTTACACAACGCATTTGATGTATCCCTGTTATCCTTTGACCTGACAGCATTACTCAAGGTTCTTATCATCAATCTCAACTCCCAGCGCGATCATCAGTCGGTTCGAATGTGAAAACCATCCGACAACCTCTATAATCTCCACAATTTGTTCCTCCTCATAACCTACTTTCTTCAAGTCGTTCAACTGCTGCTTTCCCACTCCCCTTGGATTAGATGCTAGAAGCTCCGAAAATGCCGCCAGAGCCTTTTGCTTCTCATTCAAGTCTCCCACGAGATGCCAATCGAGTGCAATCTTCTTCGCTCTGAGTTTTGCCGCCTTATCCTGGCCTAACGCGCTCGCGAGGCCGTGAGTGTGGTGTGTTTGGCAAAAGCCGCAGCCGTTTGCGTGACTGACCACAACGGCAATAACTTCACGATCAACAGCATCTAGCTTAGTTGTTTGGTCCGTAAATAAATCTTCGTAGTGGGTGACGAAGCGGCGAAGGGTGTCGGGGTTGAGCGCCAAGGCTCTGGTCCAGTTGTCACCGTGATGAGCTTGAATGGTTTGTTGAGTTGACTTTGGAAGACTGGCTGTGTCTGGTACTCGGAGGCGAGAAATTGAACGGATAGAGGAAAGATGAAGGCTAGTTCGCAAGTAACCCGAACCACGAGGGAGGGACTTTCTGAAGCTCGTAGAAAGCATGACGTGAAATTAGACTATATGCACTGAGAGTTGTAGTAGAATAGATACAAGGAGTGGTTTCTTCATTCATAGGAGGCAATTTTTGTTTTAATATGAGGGCCGAAATCACGACATACAGCCCAATGTCTCACCATACCCCAACAAATTGACGTGATACAACCCCCCACCAAGAAGAACACCGAGTTCTTTTTGTGAGATTGACGATCGCGATAATCTCGCCAAGATCACGCGTCTACCCTATCTGGGAAGGCAGTTTCGACACGAGCATTCCATCAATTCTTCTAGGAAGCTCGAGACGCCCTCAAACACCTGCCTAGCATTGTGTCCCGCGCTTTGAAGCCCTCATGCGTCTTTTAGCTTCACACCCGGGAAGAACACGTTGGCATCGAAAGATTTCCCACTAGATCCTGGAAAAGCAAGAGCTTCAAGAAGTCGCAGGTCGTCCTCGGACAATTGCCGGACAGTCAAATTGCTCTGAATCCTTTTTGGATTTTGACTTTTGGCGAGTGGAATCGTTCCACGCTGTACCGCCCAACTTTGCAAAACTTGTCCAACATCTATCCCATTTCGGTGGGCAATATCCTTTACGCTTGGTTCTTCGATGAGTAGAACACCCTTAGGTTTGAAAGGTTCCCCGGTGGGTGGTCCATCAGCAGGAAATGCCCTTGGGGCGAAGGGGCTGTAGATTGTAGCGAGAATGCCCTGGGCTCTCATGAATTCTAACAAATCATTGTTTGGATACCATGGATGTGCTTCAATTTGGTTGCATGAGATGGGCACATCATCGTGCGAAGCATGTGGCAGTAGCTCTTCGAGATGCTCAATTTCGAAATTGGATACGCCCACCGCCCGGCATTTGCCACTTTTTACAAGAGCTTTCATGGCAAGCCACGTCGGGACAAAACTCCCTTCTCCTCCGTTCAACTTGGCCAAAGGCCCTGAGCAATGTTCAGGGTCTGGCATATAGTTTCCGTCCTTGTAAATTGCGGCTTTCTGGTCGTCGGGAGTCGCGCCGATGAAATTTCTCGCTTTGGATAGGTCCCCGGCGGGCTTAATCGCCACGGGGAAGTGTGCAAGGAACAGATCAATATAATCGGTTTTCAACGCTTTGAGGGTTATTTCTAAAGCCTTCTCAACGTTTTCAGGCGCGGCGAATTGGGGCCAGAACTTTGAGGTAATGAAGATTTCCGATCGAGGCACCCCGGATCGACGGATTCCTTCGGCAATTTGAGCTTCAACCTATATAGAGTGAGTAAGCTGCGCGTTAGGAATTTCCATTCATCATACCCCATATTCCCACGCCGTGTCCAAATGTCTATAGCCTGCGTTTAGGGCGGCAGCAACAGCGTCAGTACACCAGTCTGGGTTCTCTAGTTGATAGTTAGTAAACACTATGTGGATTGAGGTAGTTTAGAGCGTTGAATTACCAGCTGCAAAAGTTCCAAATCCGACCGAAGGTACTTGAACAAACTTGGAGTTCGCCACTCTCATGGGAAACGTTGTTGGGAGAGTCATGGTGAGAATTCAATATTGGGAGTAATAGAAGTGGGCAAACGATGATTGCAGCAAGCTGGAACAAAATAGGGACTGATACTATAGAATCACAAGGCGGGGATAAGACTATCTTATGATATCCGACCAAATGCGTGGGTAAACAATGTTTGAAGCTGCAGGACAGGGGTTTGGCGACCGATGACGCCATCGCTCGCTTGAGAATACTTGAAGAGGATAGCACACCCTTGAGGCTATTCCTAATAAGTACAAAGTTACCGAATGAGAACAGGGCCAGCTTTCGACGTCGAGATACCCCACGCAACAGAAAGTGATGGATTAAACCCAGCACATTTAGGTTCAATGCACAGCTAGAAAGATTTGAATTGTTATTGAAGGAGTTGTCGTTTAAATATTGGCCATCTTACCATTCGAGGGCTTAGGAAGAATAACTGCGGCGCATCGCTCTCACGTTGCCATATGAATTGAACACTACCCCAACTTCTCATATTGTCACGGCCACCCGCCATCTACATAGACTGACTTCGGTCCATGGTTATAAGTATGAGTTATATCGATTAAAATGGCATTGACCTGCCTAGATTGAATCTCCAGCCCACATAAACTGCGAAATCAGGGTGATAACAGAACATCTTTGGTTCACTCTGGCTTTCTTGCCCAGACCGTTCTCAAGCGAATATACGGATGGTTCCTCTTGTCTCTGATTTCCCGTCGGAATTTGGCGATATATACGTGAACTTCTTCCGAGGTCCATCCTAGAGTATTAGCAACAAACAGGACCAACCCCTCAGTATCCTGAGTACTGAAGAGTTCTCCAAATTGGCCTATTTCCTTGAGCTTAGGGTCTTTTGGAAATGGATTCAAGGGTAGCTTTACGAAAGTATGACGTTAGTATGTCTTTGAGTGATGCGGCATGTAAGCTTTACCTTTGAGTCCCATTGCTCAACATCCGTAAAGCCGGCTTTCTCGATACCTGGTCTTTGGAGGTCATCAGCAAGAACTGTGAAAGTATTGCCGATCTTCTTCGAGGCTTCGATAAAAATAGGCCCCCACTGGCCCATTGCTGAGTCTGGCTTTACACTATCATCATCACTCTCAATAGTTGGCGACGCTTCAAAGCTTTCAATCCAACCGCCTGGCTTGAGAGCCTTGTAGGCTTCTTCGTAAAGCATATCCCAATCGGGAATACATCCAACTAGGTAGCGCAAGTGGACGTAGTCGAACGACTCTGGTGGGAAAGTCCACTCTTGGTTGCAGTCTTCGATTTCGCTGATATACAGATTAGAAATAGTCGGAAGTCGGTGAAGAGCACGGGTCTTACAATTTCAAATTCGGCGGCACCCATGCAGGTTGGATAGGCGAGATGTCAGTGCCGATTACTTCGCAACCGGGGTACTTGTCGGCAAAATCACTGTTCGTTTAGCAAAAGTCAAGATTTCTCGGGCTTGACACTACTCACATTGCCCAAATTCCTGTAGAGTCGGGGAAAATGTCAGCACATTGACTCATCATCCGAGATGATCGATGGTGTTGGTATACCTGTTCCGCATCCTATATCGAGAGCTTTCTAACAAGCGACAAACAGCCAGTTTAGTACCAGATCTAATCACTTACGTTGGCGTTTCAACCCACCTGGATATTATCTTTCAGTGGAGCTAGGTGAAGTTCGCCGTCTTGCGAAAGGGTATACATGTGGTGTCTATGTGCGTTAGTTGGAGAACGAAGGGGTCAAAAACCAAGCCAAGGGCAACACACGCGATGTCCATGGCCTCACTTTGGGCTTCGTCGTTGGAACCCCTGGCAGATATCAGTTACGTCTACTCTGATAGAAAGACCATTGTATTACCAATAGGCGGCATTTCCTCTCTCGCTATGATAAGTTCTGCCGTTGATGGTGCGGTAGTGGAGGATGCTCGACGTAATGGAAGCCGTGGAGCTTTCGGTGTCAGTGCCAAGGCCTGGATCCTCGTCCTCCTCGTCTATAACATCGTCGATCTCAATCGCTTGCGTGGCGGAGGGTAAATCCCTACGAGGAGATCGAGGCGATTTTGAAGAGCCGCTTTTGGGGCTGCTTGAAGGCATGTTGCAGCGGTAGATGGCAGAAGCAAATATGGCAAACGATTCAGAAGTGAGGGGAGACTGATTGGTCAGGGTCCGAGCCTTTTTATTATCGTCAAACCCTTGGAGGCTGTCCCCGCTATCATGATCTGATTGGAAGCACAGAGTAGTATTGTCACACGTCTCTTGCATATCTGTCTGTGCATCATGGGGCATAATCACTGACGAACCACTCAAAATAGAGGGTTAAACGACAGTTGGTGCAACATGCAAGCCCATTCGGAGTGGGATTGTACGGATTGGACTACCGGGTTGAGGGGAGCTTGTCAAAAGATGCCACGAAACATGATACCCCACTACTATAGCCAGGGCCTCGCATAACCGATTGTCCTTGTGAAACGGTTTGAACCTAAATCTAGAAAGCAGGCGAGGTAACGGGTGATACGTGTTATTTCCAACTGTACTTACTTCGTGGTCGATAGTGAGCACGGACGCTCTGTTGAACATTGGGTGAGCGAAAGTCTTCATACACCTTTCTTTTTATCGCGGGAGAAATTCGACCCAGTCTTTCATAGCAAGTCTTTTTATGTGTCCTTGTTTTATTAAGTTCTGCTCCTACAGAGACGCGGCACCTAGGGTATATTCTAAAATCGCAGATTATCTTGGTGAGTAAGTACCTCGGATGAAAGATCGCCACTAGTGGGAACCATACTTGACGTTATCTGAACAATTAAGCTTAACAGGTGCCTGGCAGTAAATTTACCATGGGATCTTCCCGCACTAGCCTGGATCCCTGGGATCGATAGAAATTGGCAGTCTCATTTTCGCAATATCAAAGTGGCTGTTGCAGCCTGTTCAAGTACACAGCACCCTGCCAAAAAGACCAAGTTCTAGGCAGTTGGCCCAGTGTCTAGATGGAGATCTCGGCCTTGTGGAGAAAAACCTTCCTGCTACACTTGGTGATCTCGTGCTTTGATCTGTATGATAATGAGATCGATCATCATCCATGTGGCCTGAAACTCAACAGCTCGCTATGAAGATCGTTGCCCTTCTCAGTTTGCTGAGGGCGAAATTTACTCAACCTCTGCCCATGTTCGACAGATGGCTTTCGTTAGCTGAGGAAGGACTCAACAATGAATCCATACTCAATTGGAAGTTTGCCATAGACCGAGCATGGCGATGCAGTGCTTCAAGCAGACAAATAAGACCTACGAGAAGTCTGGACTCACGAATACATTCGCACATCCCCAGTATTCCAAATGCACGCTTGGTAGCACCACTTCTCATTACGTCCCGCAAGGAATACCTACGTTCAGTTTACCATGTAGTCAGCTGAGTGATCAGGAGCAAGCTTGTCACAGATCAGCTTTTATATTCACATTTCTCCTGTATATCAGCCCGTACCCTCCTTAAACACTATCTAAGTGGGATGGTTTGACCAAGTTGTAAGACGAAAGGCTATGGGCCATCCCATGATAGAACTCCAAGGTGACACTGCTATAGGGTAGTCAGCTGCTCCCAACAACATCAGTAGCCGATGGCAAGACGGCATCGGACTTAGGCGGCGACTAGTGGATGAGAGCTTTGGAGGATTGTCGCGTCTCACGGGCCGTTAGCGACATGTGCTAAACGTGAGGGTATCATGAAGTAAATAAAAAATTGGTTTGAACTAAGTTTGGTCTTGTGGTCTGATTGATGCGTTAAAATTGTAACTGGTTTGGCAGAAAGTGGGTGGTATTCAAATTTTATCAAAGATAGGTACTAGAATATAGTTGATCAGTTTTTATTTTCGCTCCTCTCTACTAAGGGTTTCAAGATTTTCTTCTCTGCAACGGCTTTTGCATTTTAAACTCCTCCGAAGATGATGCTCGGCAAGGTGGAATGTTTTCCCGCGCCGGCCGTGGTGGCTTCTTGTGAGACTACTGCAGAACCCGCTGATTACTGTACCAACAGAAAGGCACATGTTGAAAAAGAAAAGGCACGGCTCTATCCAGATGCAGCGGTCGTTTTTTGGGCGTTGGGCGTGGGTACTGATACTCCGCCTTTTCACCACTGCAAAACATGTTCCTCCACACTAAACTGGCGAACATCGGCACTTACCAGAAGTGGAAGCTGGCTCGAGACGATCCTTGGATGATTCTGATTGGTAGGAGCTTTTGTTGTTGAAATACTCCGCATTCGTGATTAATTATCCGAGTCTGAAAAACTTCTGTTGCAGCTGTTTCAAAAGAAATCTACATTCCACCACTTGCCTCCCTGCCTTTCTCACTTTTTAACGCCAGCAAGACTCGCTAGCATGGATGCGCAAAACATAGTGGCGATAAGCCCAGCTGAAGAATATTTCGACCTTGGTGATTTTACCCGCGCTGTCACAACCACAAGTCAAGATGCCCAAACATGGTTTAACCGCGGATTGACTTGGGCCTACTCCTTCAATCATGAAGAAGCCGCTTTCTGTTTCAGCCAAGTCATCGCACATGACCCAAAATGTGCCATGGGCTATTGGGGAGTCGCCTTTGCCTCGGGCCCAAATTACAACAAGGAGTGGCAGGCTTTTGATCCACTAGATCTCAAGGTCTCCCTTGCTACGTGCCACACAATGGCACTGAAGGCCGGCGAGCTGGCTGACGGTGCATCTTCTGTTGAGAAGGCTCTCATAGATGCTATCCAGCAACGGTTTCCTGCTGCTGAAGTGCCCGACGGCGACTTCGGTCCATCGATGAAAGCTTATGCCGAGCGAATGAGGATAGTCTACCGTGACTTCGGTGCCGAGGATCTAGACATCACCACGCTTGCTGCTGACGCCTTGATGAACATGGCCCCCTGGCAGCTATATGAGCCTCGAACTGGCAGACCTAATCTTGACACGCCTGTCCTGGAGGTCAAAGAGATCCTCGAGCTGGGAATGAAGCAAACCGGTGCGGACCGCCATCCTGGAATCTTACATATGTTCATTCACTTGATGGAGATGTCAAACACCCCGGAAGCCGCTATCAAAGCGAGCAACAAGCTACGACACCT
The DNA here is from genome assembly GCA_030411635.1 of Fusarium sp. MBC 119. Lineage (NCBI taxonomy): Eukaryota > Fungi > Ascomycota > Sordariomycetes > Hypocreales > Nectriaceae > Fusarium > Fusarium sp. MBC 119. The sequence continues at coordinate 290,401 of JAPERM010000087.1, forward strand.
GGTTCCGGAGGCTGGTCATATGCTGCATATGCCTAGCCATATCGACATACTTATCGGAGAATATGAGAAGGCAGTTGAGGCCAATGCAAGAGCATCAGTTGCGAATCACAAATACTTTTCCAAGCAGAGACCTGGCCATCGAGTGTTTTACAACATCTATCGTTTCCACGATTACCACACTCTAATCTATGCCGCCATGATGAGCGGGCAATCGACCGAGGCGTTGCAGGCCGTGAGCGAGATGGAGATGATTATCACAGATGACTTACTAAATGTTAAATCGCCTCCTATGGCTGATTGGACCGAGTCGTATGCGTCCGTCCGAATTCACGTACTGATTCGTTTCGGTATGTGGGAGGAACTCAAGAAGCTCTCTCTTCCCAAAGACAAGACTCTCTACTGCGTTCTTACTGCGACGATCCATTATGGCAAAGCTATTGCGTGGGCCGCGACTCGGGATATCGCGGAAGCAGACAAGGAAGCAAAACTCTTCCACGAAGCTGCTGCTCGCGTCCCGGAAACTCGCGTCGAGTTCCCAAACAAAGTCACGGATATCCTCCAAGTCGCAGCAGCGATGCTTGAAGGCGAACTTCAATACCGCCGCGGGAATTACGAAGAAGCCTTCGAACGTCTACGACTTGCCATCAAACTTGATGATGGACTTATTTACTCGGAACCTTGGGCTTGGATGTTACCTGCAAGACACCCTTATGGGGCCCTTCTTCTTGAGCAAGGTCGTGTTGAGGAGGCGGCTGAAGTCTACGCGCAAGACTTAGGACTAGAAGAAGGCCAAGATTCTGCTCATCAGCATCCAAATAATATCTGGGGGCTTCATGGTTATCATGAATGTCTCGTGCGCTTAGGGCGTGTAAAGGAGGCTTATATAATATCACAGCAGTTGAAGAAGGCTACGGCAATTGCTGATGTACCGGTAGTAGCTTCATGTTTCTGTAGGCTTGAGAAGGCATCGCAATGCTGTAATGTCTCTTAGGAATGTGAAGCGGCATCATAGCTAGTCTATTAACATTTAATCAGCCCGATCATTCACGACGTATCGTGGGGCATGGTATGGAACATCACTTGTATCCTTCCTCAAAAGTCTGTGTGACGTGGATCAGCCCCTCGGTAAATTGAAAGGGTAGATCTTACAAAGATTTTCTCATACTTGAAGTGGAATAACTATTGAGATAGTACTGCGCCACCTACCCAGCTACCCAGGGGTGCAATCTTCCAGAGGCACCCTTTTGTATCTTACCAGTCTCGAGCCACCTTCCACTTCTGGTCAAGATGTGAGCAGAGGCACGGCCTGTCCCCCACATCCCGAGGACACCCAAGCCATTGGTTTGAAGGTAAATGAAAGCCAGTTGTGAGCGTAACAATCCAATTCTGACTGTCAACGATGCATATGGCCATTCCATCATAGCCGCTCGTCCGTTAAGGATTCAAAAATTACGCGCGTCATCTACATGATTAAAGCTTGCGTCGGACCACCCAAAGCGCTTGTCCACCTCACCACCGGCTGAACAGCCCACAGAGTCTCAACCTGATGTATCGCCTTGCGAATATTGCCACACTTTGTATTTTCGTAAAGCTGTTTAAGCTTTTGCAAAAAGAATGTTCGATGCACCGCTGTGGTGCTTTCAGCGGCGACGACAAAGTACGACCAGGCCAGCAGATGTCGGCCAACAAGGTCAACATATGCATCTACCTTTTCCGAAAGTAGTCGGAACTGCTCCAAGAGGGGTGCAGTCTCAAAAGATGGCGAGTTATTCAGGGCCCGTCGAATATAGATATCGCGCGCGATACCGATCATGGAGAAGAGGTCAGACATGAGGTCATCAAGTTCGGGATGAAGCTCTAGGCAAAATCGCATGAATTCCAGGCAATCTTCGCTTCGAGCCAAGAGGAACTCGACGCCGTCAGACTCACTGAGTAGAGACTCGCCGAATAGACAGACTCTAATCAAGTGTTAGTATTAGTGAACGTCGACTTTGTGGTACGTGCCTTAGAATTTGTATTTTGACAAAATGACCCAGTTGACAGCTTAGGCTGTTGGCTGAGAATTCGACCGACCTGACCAGAGCTCGCAAAGGGCCAAATACGTATTGGAAGTCATCAGTTCCACTAATGAAGGCGCTGATTTGCAAAAGTAGCAATGCTGTCAACGCTGATTTATCCTGATGCGGCGGCGAAGATGTTGACCTTTGTATGAGGTCGCCTATGATGGAATCATAGTTTTCCGAGTTGTCTGAAGAGATGTCGAGTTGGAGGGCAAAGTGCTGTCGCGCAACAAAAACAACTGTTTTCCTGACCAACTCGTCCGTCTCTGCTGCAGGCAGTATCAAGTCTCGGTAACCGTTAAAACCTGCATCAATGACAGCAGTGACTGGAGCGACAACATCCGAGACTATGCCATAGTCAGTGAGTGGCCTTGAGTGTGATCCTTCGAGGCATACAATACTGCAGATACGACCTCGTCTCGCCATTTATGTGGTCTAGTGCTCTGTCTACCCAACAGCCAAACGAGGCGATATCGTGTTGATCATCGCCAAGGGTGAGATGTGACGTCTCTATAGACTCGGTGAGGTCAAGTTGACACTGGAGGGCGTCGACGTTTGCATCAGCAGGCAATTCTGATGGGGGTCGGTCGGACGCCAACGTCAATACTGATGTAGAAGGTCTAGAACTGCTTTATTCAGACATATGGCAGGGGATCAGCGGCGAGTTATACGACAGGAGATTGGCGACCTGTTTGCCGGCCAACTTGCCGCGCGAGGCGACGCTATCGCAGAAACGGTATCTGATACCAAGTCGGTCGCACGTCAATCCTTTTGCCTTGCATTTCTGGCATTCGGGTCGACCACCATCGCAATCAATACGACGACGTGAGCATTGATAACAGCCTACGAATGGAGTAGCCACAGTCAGTATGGTAACCCAGACCTTGCCTTTGTTACTTAACAGTACCTTTGACCTTAGGCCGCTTCTTCCCTCTTAAGGTCGCATCGTTTCCTGTACTAGCATTCATCTGAGGATAGATTTGTGATATATTGGGATAATTCTGGGGCGTTTTGTCGGCGTCTCGAAATCCTTTCTCGGTGGAATTTGAGAAGGCGGAGAGTTAACACGAAGTCTAAGATAAATCCGAGGTTGGGAGCATTAAAAACGTCCGAGGACCACTTTTATTTGCCGCGATTGGACACTCAACATAGATTTCCGCTGCCGCGCGGACAGTTATCGCGGAGCATTATATCTCTATATGTACTGTAGAGCCTGCACCCTTGTTTACTCGATGAGCTAGAATCGCTGTAGAGTTAAATCCCTCGGGCGAGAACCCGATGCGAAAAGCATTTTGGTACTCTCGCTCCAAACTAGGTAAAATACAGCATGATGGTCAGCTAATTATTAGCAAAATTATCATTCAATAAGTGTATTATATTTCTTCCGCCCACACCAGATTAATGGCATGGACGAGCTGGGTGTTGTCACTCGTTCTCTTTGCATCTTATTAACGAGGTCTCACTTGTTCGTGACGAGGAATCCTTAATCCTTCATGTGACCCTACTTTAGCAAAAGATATTTGACTGTTGTCTCCAGAAATATTTTTATAAATTCCTTACTTCAGACGTCCAAGATAGTCCTGATAGGGATCCAAATCGTTCTGCGCCCATTTCTGCAGTACTTTCTTGAACCCGGGATGCGCATTCACAAGATATCTCCCTTCTTTTAACCCTTGAACTAGCATTTTGGCTACGTCCTCAGCTGGACGACTCATGTTTGTGAAGAATTTCTTGAAATTCTCGTGCCACTCGTCTGGCGCATTTCCAGTGATGTTGAGGGCGGACTCGGTATAAGTAACATCCGGGATGATAAGACTGACTCCCACACCTTTGGACTTTAGTGTCATGGCCATGCATTGAGTCAAAGCCACCTCAGCTCCCTTTGTGATGCAATAACCTAACATACCCTCAGCTACAGGTTGCGGCGGAACAAAGGCATTTGGTGAGGCTGTGTTCGCAATCCATCCAGATCCTCGGTCGATCATAGCGGGTAAGAAGCTTTGCGTGATTCTTATGTAGCCCAAAACATTGACGTCAAATTCGTGTCGGAGAGTGTTGAGATCGATCGTGAGAATTCCTCCAGTTCGTAAGAATGCAGCATTGTTGTAAAGTACATCAGGGACCCCGATGTTGTCCAAGACAAATGAGGCAAACTTAGACACGGACTCATCGTTAGAAACGTCACAGTGATATGCGTAAGCTCGACCACCATTGCTCTTGATTCGGGAGGCAATGCCTTTCTGAGTTTCAAGCTGTATGTCAGACATGACAATGACAGCACCGGCTGCGGCAAGCTCAAGAGCGACTGCCTGGCCGATGCCACCTGCCGCGCCAGTGATAACTATGATCTTGTCTTGGTAGTCAAGCATCATGGTAAGTGAGATTAGGTGAACGGAAATCTGAAAAATATAAATACGGATACTAAGCCGTGTTATCGAAAAGCCCTGCGACATGATGGGGGGAGTCCGAATTTATGCTCTATTCCATGAACTATTGAAATCGATCGGATCAATTAGTTGTTAGAATAAATCAACAGATAATCCGAGCAGTGCCCATCCAGGCAGACAGCAGTGCTGAATCAAGGTCAATGGAAAAATAATTGTTACGGAGAATGTGAGAATGACAGGGGCCGCTTCAATGATGTTCTTCGGATTTTAATTCATTGAAAACGCCCAGGGTCAGCTAGGACGACCTACACAGTGGTCCCTCATTTACTCTGCTTAATCATCTAGAACAATTAAAAAAAACTGATAGCAGCTTTATCTCGAATGTGGCCTTCTTGCCATCGGATATTGATCTCGTGCTGGGAACCAAAACCTACAACATAGAATGCAAAAGAGTGATCCAAAGTTCACAACAGTATTCGACTTCATTCAGAGAGGCTAGAACATGTTTGCAACTGCCCTGTATCTGACAAATCCAATACATCAACAATTGAGTCATGCAATGAAACCTACCAATGGCGTAGCAGCTTGAGGCACGTAATTAATGTGCGTGTAGTCATATAGCAGGTCAAAAGAGCTCCAGCCGAGTGTTCATATCTGGACGCCGGAAGCACCGGCAATTAGATCACCGCCTTTTCGCACTAGTATTGACGGAAAAAACTTTTTCGGATAAATAGTTTACTCTACCGGATTATTGTTTTGCTTAACTCAGGAGGGTGGGAACCGGAGATAAGCACGCATATGAGCATGAGCGACATTGCCTATCAAAGATCTGGACTTACTTCTGATGCCCTCAGGCCGGAGAAATAATGTTATCGACCTACAACGTCTGATTGTGAGCGGCGTTGGAACAAATCCTTGCAACCCCACGATATACCCTTTATTGAGCTGTTTAGGACATGATGTCAAGCCTGGCACACCCCGCCAGGTCATGTAACGAGTGCCGACGGCGAAAGCTCCGCTGCGATGCACAGCAGCCCAAATGTGGTTTCTGTCAGAAAACCAATGTTCCGTGCGAGGCGTCTCCGGCAGGCAAGCGAGGTCCCAAACGAGGTCATTTGAACGCCTTGCGTAATCGCCTTAGGCAGCTTGAGGAAACGTTGCAGAACCGATATGAGTCCGAGCAACGCCTGCAGGAGCATTCACAGGTGCCGAACCAGATTCCTGGCTCGCCTATTGCCCCGCAATCAGAGCCTTCATTGAAAGACCGCGTTGAGGATACCGAAACGATTGATTGCTTGCCTCAAGATTTTTCAGCTTCGGTAATTGGCGATTCTAATTCTTTGCATTTGGAAACATCTCTATGGCCTGATCCAGCACCATTGTTTCCTCAGATTGACCATCGCACCCACGCGGAACTGTAGGAACAAACCTTCCGTTGATGGTAAAATTCACAGTAACTGATACTACTTCTTAGAGACCAGTTATACTTTGACCGTGTTCACCCTTCTTTCCCCATTCTCCACCAACGGCGTTATCTGGCATGGTCGAAGTCACTTATCAAGTCACCCTCCCAGACGTGCTTGCAACATGTTATGTGGATTCTCGCTATTCTACTATCAACACAGTCTCGTGACTTGATTCCTCTTTTGTACAGTCGAGTTAAGCAGGATATCGAGCCTATCGTTATCGACACTGGTGCATTTGAGTTAGAAAACGTTCAAGCGTGGACACTTCTGACAGTCTGCGAGTTGATGCGGGCCATGTATGGACAGGCTTGGACCAGCGCAGGACGAACGTTCCGGCTACTCCAGGGATTACGCTATCATGAGATTGACAGCCCTAGGAAGCATCCTACGACGTCAGAAGAAGTCAATGATCCTCTTCGGACGGAAGAAAAGCGCCGAGTCTTCTGGATGGCATATCTTATCGACCACCTTTTCAGTATACGGAATCGTTGGCCAGTCACCCTTAGCGAACACATGGTATGATACCCTAGCTGCGCGTATGAACGACATCAAAGTTGATGTATCTTATCTCACTAGATCTGTACACGGCTACCAATGTCCGATCCTGATTTCCAGGCTGATCGACTCGGTTCTAGCATTTTTTTATCTCAAGCGATAACGGAATTGCCTTCCCAAGCTCTATCCTCCTTCAGCGAATGCCTTATTATCACAACGCTTAGCGGCCGTGGACTGCTACGCGACCTTCATGGTGCTATTTCCGAAGTATATGGTGGCTCTGGGCAGATTTCAACTGATTACGAAGAATGGCTGAGCGGCATGCTTGCGACAAGAAATCAAGCTCTGTCTCAAATAAATAACTTTGATCAATTGGGGACGTTCGCTCAGGTCCTTGGCCAGGTGACGGAGGTTCTTTTCTGCCAAAGTTTGATGAAATCGAATACAGACAGCTCAGGCGGAGATTCGACGCAAAAATACCATCATCGGGCTTTGAACGCAATAGAAGAAACCATGCGCATCGCTAAAGACCTCCCAGGATTACACTTTTCTAAGGTGAGTCTTCTCGAATTCTATTCAATACCCGCTCGGTTGAGTACATCATTGTATCCTGCCACACAATCTCATGCTGTTTTAGATCCATCCCCTCATTTTCATGCCCTTGTTCGTCGCGGGCGAATTTCTGTATGAGAACAGAGCCCTTAACGACGGTGCATTCTTGATGCAACTGCGAAGCCTACTCGATGTTTTTGGTCAGCTGACCAACGTCAATAATCACGAAAAGAGTTACTTAGACCTACTATCGCGATCTTGTATAACAACTTCGCTGGAAGTCTTGAAACAAAGCATGTAGCTATGATTGTTGTAGTCTAGACCGTAAAGCACGTATCATCGTATCGTGCTCTCCCGCCCTATCAAGTGCTCTACGGCATCGTTTCGTCTCTTTCCCTCGAAGTCGCCTATACTTAATCAGTCCATATTCCTGATCCAGTGAACTGTCGTGCACTTGATTGACGTCAATTCTGTTACTTTGCTGGACTTCAGAACCGCCCCAGTTTATGTGGTGAAGGCCATTACTCTCCTTCCCCGTAAGACCTAGTGGAAGTTGTCTGACCATCGGGTGGATGGTTAGTAAGAAATGACACGAAATTGTTCAAGACGTAAAATAATTATTGGTAGTATCTCTTTCTTTCCAGTTCTTAAGTCCGCCATGACTACCCGAAATTATTTCTCTGGAGTGACACTAGGATCCTTGTATAGCCAAAACTATAATCCGATGAAGTAAAATGTTGATCCGAATTAGTAAAGGCCGAAACTAAATCCACTACATCCAATTAGCCAGTACCAAGTTTCAACTTAGGAAGCCGCGATATCTCAAGATAAATATAGGGATAGTGTCTTATAAATACCCGAGTCCCTCGAGGCTTCACTGGAACTCCTGTAATCAGAAGTCGTATCCAGCTCAACAAGACACAAGTTCTTCTTGAAGAATAAAAAATCTCTTTATCACAACTTCACCCTCAGACCAACACAACAATCAGACAGTCATGTCACCCGCCACTACTTGCATTGAGCTGAAGAAGATCGCTAGCGACTTCATAGGCGCTCTCGCAGATCCCAATCAAGTTGATTTCGACGCATCAAACGCACGACCACTCGTCGCTGACAACTTATCTGTCTCACACGATAGCTACCCTCCTACCGAAGGAGCTGAACAATTTCTTTCCGGATGGGCAAAGGCAAAGCATTTCATGCCCAATTTTCGTATGGAAATAGTCGACATGATTGCTGAAGTCGATTCGAGTGGTGCTGGTGGAAAGGTTTGGATCTTTTCCAAGGTTTCAGGTGGGAAAGGAGGCGCCGAGAAGGATAGTGTTGACATGGTTTCTATCAATGGAGAAGGCAAGGTATGGAAGACGAAGGATGTTCAACGTATCACATCCAGCGAAGCATAAGCGGGGCCAAGGGCATCCATGATGCAAATGGAGACTTGGACGGAACAAAATCTATCTCATACTACGAAAACGAATTGCAAGGTTACATACCACCCCAGGCTATGTCTCACGCTGATTATGGTATAACGGTGAAGGTGGCTGTCATCTGGGTATTCTCAGAAATCACAATTCACGTAGCTCTGTCATACTATCTAGAGCTTGCTCCACAACCTCCTCCAAGATAAAGGAAGCCGGCTTCAACAATGACAAAGAATACAGTCTAGTCCTGTCGACGTTTGACGAGATGACGATATACTCGAAGCCTGGAAACAAAACACCGGCCCTGTTCAAAAGCTCCTTACCTGCTTCTAGCCGAATGACGCTCCAATCAACTGTGGTGGCTGGCGCAACGTCCAGACTTTTCAGAAGGCGTGTATTTGCATCCATACCAACTTGTACTGATCCTTTTTTTTCCGCGACGTCAAAGCCATGCTCTTGACAATCCTTGATGAATGGAAATTAGACCCGATGATAAGACCGCTACTGCTCTGTCCCACTTGTGGTGCCACAAATCTCACTTAACGCGAAAATTCGATGCATCACATACCACTGTCAGCTTTCGGGAGCTATTGATCCTACTATGTTGTGTATGTTGCTTAATAATTACCAACAAACTGCACCTTTCCATGTCCATACCGCTGAAGACATCTGTACAGAAGGGCTAGCCTGAAGCTGTAACTTCCCCCACCATGTGTCCTCTCGCCAACTCAGGCCTCTTCCCGTAGACTTCCACTTGCCCTGAAGGTAACAGAGTCATAACGCCGCTTATCTCTTACTTCACCGAAGGTGTTGGGCACTAGGCTAGGTGACACTCTCCGGAGGTGTGTAATAACAAGTACAATGATCCATACGATACAGATCACTGGAAGTAGCCAGGGACTCTCCTTGAAGTTTTCCAACTTCGAAGGGTTGAGGTATAAAAGCGACACAAGACTGGTACCTATTCCGAGAAGAGTCAAAAACATCGTGCGGAAGATGCTCCAGAAAGTCCAAGGTTTTACTCTAGAGATGATCGTGAGCAGAACCATGAACAGGAGTGTCACCCCTGCGGCGATATAGGCGTAAGAAAACTGTCGAACTTGAATTAGCATGTCTCCATATCGATATCATTTGTCGTAGCACTCTTACCACTAGCTTAAATCGTTCCCAGGTCTGGATATTCAATTTGAGTTGCAAGTTGGGGTCGTTCAGCTCGTTTTGCTGCGTCTCATCTCCATCCTGGAGTTCTTTGATAAGATCTATCCCAAAAGTACTGAGAAGGGCATTTTCCATAGCAGAACCCACGTTGTCAAGACACTGCATTAGGAATTCCGTGTCATTTGCTGGGGGTAAGTCTGCCTGATTCTCTGTCGTCGAGTAAAGCGCAAGTTGGGGCCAGTATTCATCACTGATCGTGGTAATGTTGGATATACTGTCCTGGACGAATTGCCATGTGTCGTAATATTGCGGCTTGTACGTCTTGAAAAAGTCCTCGGTAAGTTTGGAAATGTTCTGGGCGACTTCATAGCTGGTCGACTTGGCGATTGTATCAGCGTTGTTGAGAATTGAGTTAAAGTTTAAACCGCTCTCGACGTCGACGATCTTAGACCATATGATAAACTGCGTGAAGCCTTGCATGAATAGTACCATAGCGATATGAAAAGGAAAATGCACCAGTGTCCATAGGCAGTGACGGACACTTGGGAGCATTGTTTGTTTCATCCAGTCGAAGTAGACTAGGAAGACGGAATAGAGAGTGACTCCGGCAGCTACCAGAATGCCGATAGTCTGCGAGTCTATTTCATGTTAGCCTCGAACACATCCACACGCGTAGAACTAGTAAGCTACATACCCCAAGCATCGGGACTCTTGACTATTGTAACAACATTCTGTGCCATGATGACAACACCGTCGCCAAGGATCATGACAGTTAATACTGTCATGCGTTTCATCAGATGGGTTCCTTGGAAGCTCAAAACAGGGTAGACGATTGATAGAGCAAAGGTTCCCAGAACCTCAACACAGCAAGCGACATACCATGCAACAAAGGCGTGGCCGTGCTTTTCCTTGAAACCGAACGTAAGGAAAAGAAACAAGATGGCAAGAACAAAGTTCAGACCAATCTGCATCAGCATGGGAAGCCACTGCCGCTTGTAAGATCTGATATGCCACAAGATGCTGCTGTAGTTGATAGCAAGGCATAACCTAGAAACGCCCAATATAATTGCTATCAAAAAGGTCAGTAGGTCAGATTTACCTGGGTATCTGTTAAGATCTTACACATGGTTCTCATGGTTTGGATATTTTGGTCCTCCGGCTTGAAGTTTGGTGCAACGACTGCGAAGCCAACCAAAACACCCAGCTGCACAGCCCTTGTTGCTCGTTCTTCAACACAGTTAGTTGCTTTCATAATTACGTAGGAAGAATGATAGTCTTACCAAAAACACTGTCTGTGACAAAGCGCACGTCGTACAGGCTTACGGAAAGCCAAGTCATCCACAATATACTAACAATGAGTTTCAGTATACCTCTATGCCGACAATTGAATGCATTGCCTCTTACCAGAAATATCCTACATATGCCTTGAAACGAGAGTGACTGTTGACACCTTGAGTTTGCGAAAAGACTGTGTAGTTGGCCGCAAAAAAAAGGTCGTAGAAGAGTTCTAAGAGTGTAGCATCATCATGCTGCAGACGTCAGTGGCAGTCAAAGCCCGTTTTCCAGGTCTTTACGTTACCTTCTGGAATTCTGGGCACCCGTCCTTGTATGTCCTCAGCCCATGGCCGACTTCATGCACGTCTCCATGGCTAAGCGGCTCTAAGGCATCACCCGATTGTCGGAAAGATTCGGGGCTTTTAATCAGCATGAGCTTTGGAACAGGCTCATGGCTGATTGAAATGACCTTGTCTGCCGCCATCTCGAGGTGCAAGCGGAGTTGGAGCTTGAAGATCGAAAATGAAGTGTACTCGGGTGGGAAAAATAAAAATGTGATCAGCAAATAGTAGTCATATGATCGTGAGAAAGGCTAGTCTTATATTGCTACATGAGTTTGAAGCTAAACGCTTTCTCTACATAAGATTAAAGCCCAGCCCGTTAATCAGCCCTACGTCCTATGCCCTTGTTCCGTGTCCGAGAACTTTGGTAGGGGCTTGGAGAAGGGCTACTATTGTGGCGGCCGTAAGTGTCCAGCCTCCTTGGGGGACAAAAAACACTACGATCGCTCACACCAAACCTCTGAACTCTCACCTGTTCCATTATCCGTCTTTTTTTGACCTCGACTTAACCAGCATCCTTGGCAGAAAAGCGGCTCCGTGCAGAGTTTACCCTAGTGGCGCTTTAGTAAGATGAGGTAAGTTTATTAGGGCTGACATGTTCCCCCAAATCCGACGAATCACCAGTGCGACCTCTTTCAGCTCAGGACCGGCCTTTACTCGTGAAACTTAGTACGAGATAGCACGGATGAGTGTGTTGTAGTGCAAATAAGCCCTGGCCGTGCGATAGTTTGAACTAACGTTAGTTTCTGTGTAAAAGATTTTTACCGTAAGGACTAAGGAAATTCGCCATAACCGAGGGGCTCTTTCCCCTAATTTCAAAGCTCTAATCAACCTAGATGAAATTAAGGGTCTGACTTTTGCACCAAAAGTTATGGTTTGTTTGTAAAAAGGATCTATAGGTCATGACAATTTCTTGAGTCCATAAGGTACTCCATCTTGGCAATATTCGTGTGGCTAAATCTGAAACATGGTACGCTCGATGCCAATCTTGCGACTATCAATAGTTTTATTATATAGCTGACTACAAAATTAAACCTACTGGGTGCAAGTTTGCCACTAAATGTCTTATGTGCTTTCCATGTTTTTCCCAAGATCTTTGAACACCTCTCTAGAGAGACGGCCATGGTTCTTCGTACAGCCAGCAATCCTACACGTTTCCTGCCCCCACTCGCTCATATACGGGATAATGCGAGCAATAAGTTGTCCATTCTCGTCCAGTGCACGACGAAGACATAAACCCTGAGGAGGGGCACTTTCGCTTTCCCTGTCCACATCACTGACTCACACCCATCTCGAGCGAGCTGGCAGGAGACCGTCTGCTTGCCTTTCTTGTTCCTCCATCATAACGGTTCCCAGCTCGCCCTGGGCGAGAAACTATGGGTCCCAAGCACCCCCCTGCCAACTGACCCTCTGCACGATATGCAGCGCATCCATTCTAACGTCGTGGGTTCGACAAAGCCGAGCAATGGCAAGGAGGGGAAGAGGTACGCCCTCATTCAAAATGATATGACGAGGCAAGCCGTTCCGAGTCTCCTACTTCAGCCATACTACAGTTGCGTCGAGTAAATCTGCAAAGGTAGGCCCATATACATCATGAAGCACATCGCTCAAGTCAAGACAACACTCAAATTGAATTTGCAGTATAATGCAATGTATTTTAAGCAGATGCAGGTGGTGAGCACACTCACTCTCCACTTTACTGATGAGATGGGCGTTGATGTCCTTTCCCCACATCTGAGCTTGACTGCGTAGAGCGTGGCCATGATGCTTGAAAGTCGCAATCAACGCTGGGTCATTTGACGTAGAAATACCATGAGCTTGACCTATATAAGCCACGGCGGCGCTTTTGAACAACGTTCATCGTGTGAGGAGCGCCTTGGGCTCATCCACGCCAAAGACTGGGGGTTCTATGGCCGAGGCCGTCTTCATATGCATGAACACTGGCCAGGGAGATGTGAACTCACGAGTATTGACTCGCCAGAGAAAAGCGCGTAAGGTTATGATGAATTGAGGTGATCTCATCAGTCTCAGCCTGTGTAGGACTGATTTGATTCTCATGCAGAAGTTTTGGTTGAGAGTAGTTTCCTCCTTTCGGGACCAATTGTACGGGAACAGACAAGGCACCGGTTACAGAAACCAGACCTCCCAAGGCAAAACTCCCCTCAGATTGATGAGACTGTTCATCATGGGGTGCCATGGCGAAGAAAGTCGGATGCACTAGAGTCAGAATACCGCACTTTTGGAAGGATTCAACAGCTTCGCTGGAATTCTATATGAGATAGGGCGATGTCACCGCAATCATATCGTTGTGGACACTGGACAGGCAGAATCTAGACCAGTTATGGAAATTAACGGAGAGATCCGATCTGGTCCTAGACTAGCGATATGGGACTTAGTTCTTATGGCAGATTTTCAAGCCCATTGAACGTTTCGCTGAAAACAACCAAATCGGTACTGAGTAGGTTAGCGGTAGCACATCAGTTCGCCTATCAACCAATCTCTAACTAGCCCTGCATCCGTATGAGCGGGACATGTCTAAGCCAGTGGCCAATTGCTTGTGTCCTCGAAACTCCACACTCAACTACAGCCAAGTGCCTCAGCCTAATCTACGGTATTCATTTCATCATCACCCGACTTCGGGGTTCAAGAGTAACCGGGAACCGAGGTATTGTTCTTCTATACCATAGTTTTTGTTATAGTCTCATAAGACACTAGAAAGTTGTATAACCTTATGGCCTAAGCTTTGAAGGTCCTGGATGTTTTATGTACTCATGATGACCCCGCAATCAATGATAGTAATGGAGTTATTTGGTAGAGGGAGTCCGTGTTCTCGCTAGAGCCCCTGGTCCAGGCAACCGAAGTTCCGAATTCAAGGCTAACCAAGCGTTGTGCTGCACCACCCTTGTCTAGTCGGCGCACGAACATGTCTAAAGTTTACAGGCCTCACTCAGCCCTAAGGCCCTAGCCAAAGTCCGAAAAATGGCGCCGTATACGGTTAATTATGTGGTTGAGGAACTTCAGGGCTAGTACTGTATAGGCGTAGATTGATATGGACCACAGTGAAACGAATTCTCCCCTATCTCCACATGTTGGTAGTTGCTTGATGACCATGGAAGAAACTCCGGGACGTGGAGGTCAGCAAATATTTCAAAAGGTGATTCCAAATTCCGTGGGTGACATCCGCGACTGATTATCATCTGGTTGCATGAGGTCACAGAGTGTTCGGTAGCTATTTCGGCTTATGGCAACTTCTCATCTAGTCGGCCCCAGACGCGCATTTTTGCGACCATTAGGGGGTGTGGTACCCACATCATAGTGTTGTAGGGTAGCTGGTTGACATGGGCATAGGTGTCGTCCCCCTCCTTGGGTCAAGGCTCCCAACTCCATACAAGATTCTGCAAAAAAACATCTTCAAAACACTATGTCCGATGTCTCAAGAACATAAGATGACACATAATATGTATAATAAGGGGGGGGATAATCATTACATTGGTGATGCCTTCCATTCACTGACACGAAGATACTCACAGAAAGGACACACATATCATTTTCATGATTTCCACAAGCAAATCTCTTATTTGAACTTATACAGTAAATGGGAGGTCCACCTTAAAGATAATGGATATTATGGGTTTACCTTTATTTTTCCAATCCCAACCTCAATGTCAAGATGCCAACAGAAAGAAATATAGGGTTTGCGGGCCTTTATATGATCAACTATAGCGTTAATTGCAATATTATTGAAACATAGCATTACCACTTCTCATGCCAAGAACACAGGTATCCATAATCCTCAATCTTATTCCCACTCCGAAGCTAGCGAAATTAGCCTCTCCCACCCTCATTTGTTATTGTGCTCTGGCATCTCATACACCATGGTAGGATTGGCCAGTTCCGCCCAGTTCCGCCGGCAGGGTCTAGCTATCCATTGTATGGGGCCCTGCTCTTTGATGCTGCGGCGGAGGAGTAGAAATAGTTGACAGTGGCTTGTTGTTCGTACTTGGACTCTCGTTCTTGTTCGACGCCTGTTCTCTTAGCTTGGCCGCCTTCAGAACGAGCAACTCTACCACGCCGAGCGTGTGCCAGATCAAGGTAGCGATGATGACAACGTCGACACCAGAGCCAATACCAATACCTAGCTTCGCACCGGCGCTCAAGCCAGTGAATTTGCTTCCATTCGCTGAATATGACTCTTTCCCACTGATGTCGACCTCCTAGGAACCTGAAAGGGACTGTATAATCAGGCACCCTTTCATTCCCAACTTGGACCGACATGGCCACTACATGGGTCACTCGAGGTTGAGAGCCTGGATGTGCCTATCAACCACCAATGTGATCGTCCAGAAATAGCCGAAAGAGTCTGACAAGAAATTCTCCCCCTAAACACGAACACGACCCGCATGAAGCTTTTGTTGCAGCTAGCAACTCTAAAGGGGAGCCGTCGAGCACATCTATCAAACGACGTCGCCGAACCTCATATTAACAGATTGGCTGTGGGGTATATAGTGCCGATAAATAGTCGCGAGACGAACGTACTCAAAGGGTTCCGGGTCATCAAAAGGGCCACAAAGAACAACCTTCAAGCGAGCCCCTATCTGCACATCCAGCACATCGAGAATTCGAAGAACAGGGCGCCGCGACTACTCTTGATACTTCCATAACTAAAGCCACTTTGCGAGATGTACAGATTGGCGTGCAATCATCGCAATACATTATCAATCTAGCGAAGCCTATACTACTAGGTCGCATTAGCGAGGAGAAATCTGCGTGATCAGTATTCAGGCGCTGGTTAGCCGACTGCGTAAGCAAGGTACATGTATCTCTCCACATCTCCGCTTGTCCCAGCAACCTGATTTCCGGCAACAGTGTGTATAGTTGAATCTGACACTTGAGACTTCTATCGCTCGGTTTCATGATACTGCTTAGCAGTAGCCAATAGCGAGTTAGAGGGTGAATCATCTTACAGACCAGTGTATATGTAGTATTTTAGTATCTAAGTTGATGATTCGTAACGATAGTTCAACAAGGGCGAGACTGTAGCCATCAACTCAGAGACAGACTTTTCCTTTCCAAGACCAAGCATAGGCAACAGATCTTGTAGACTCGCTGGATTTTTATCCGCCTTGCCCGACGAAAGCATACGAATGCCCGAGTAATCTGTGTTCCTTTGCTTGGGGTTCTTCTGCTGCCACATCCACCACAAGCGGTCGATCTGTACATGATGCAGAAAGAAGAGAGGATCTGCATACATGAATGTGTCAGTCAGAATGAGAGGTGGAGGTTTCGTTTCGTTTATCCAAGGACTCACCGTTGGGCGACGTTGACGGCACTAGGTCGCCTCCAACAGCTTGGTGGATCGCTCCGTGGGGCCCATTCTCTAAGGCCGTAGCAAATGTCGTGAAGTTTTTGGACTCGTTAATAATACGCAATACTTCTTGAGGTGAGTAAAGGCTGCCTTGGAACTTGCCCGCTTGGTTGACGCCGTCGTTGAAACCGCGGTTTAGACAATGCGGCCTTCGTGCGCCATCATAGTATTCCACAGTTAAGTTCTTAAACGCCCCATCGACTACGCACATGGACAAGGGATTGGGCCGTGATGGATTGACAAGGCCGCCGTTTAAGCCATTGCCCCCAAAACCTCGCGTCTTGTCTTTGGAGAAAACCGGGCTTTTGGACATATCTTTGGAATCAAGGGTCCAGTCCCAGTAAGGCATTGGACTGAGATATCCGCACTCACGCCGCAAAGCTGTCTCGTAAAGATGCACGAAGTAACGGTGCCAGGGAAGAAATTGGGCGACAAAGTGAACTTGACGAGGTTAGTGTCAGGTGCTCAATATATTATGGTACACATACTCTGGGCGTTGAGCTTGGTGTGAACATAAGGGAAATCGTTGTAGCGAGATGTTTTCAAGCCAATCTTTGATGGTCGCTTGTCTAAACACTTGACGGCGTTGATATAGTCCGCCTGGGCTGACTTTGACAGCTTTCGCCATTCGACTCTGATTTGTCCTTGGTCAGGGGCTTCATACTGCACCGGAGTCGCGATAGCAGCAGTTTGCATTAGCGCAAAGGCGTACCATAATGTTAACATCTTCATGATGAGAAGTCTGACGCGTAAAAGGTTGTTGCATACTATTAGCAATTCTGGCTTGATAGGTTCTTATACTTGTGGCGTTTCGGGTAGACCTTCGCAATCGGCGATGCCGAGTACGAATGGCAATACGGAGATTATCATTCGTATCCGATGTCTCAGAGGGCCAATCAAAAACGACCCATAGGCTCAATCTGAAGATTAGGTTCACCGGTCAACTCCCTAACCTAGCTTAGCCCCCGAGCGATACGAGTGTTCTTCCTGTTGTAGAAACTAGTGGTTCCAGATCGGATCTAGACCCAAGTCTTGGCCTCCGTTTGTCCACGTTACGGTCTAGATGCTTTATATAAAGCTATTTTTATAGCACCACATAAAAGGTTAAAACTCCGGCACCAAAAGATCGCTGATGATGATTGCTAACATGAAATTGATCATCAACGATTATGGGCTACGCCCCGAACTTAAGACCTTTGTTTCAACACTTGAGTCGGACAGACAGTGGCATCGAGGGCTGCTGCACTATCGACTGAGTCTCCAATATATCACACTATTATTATATGTTTTCTACTCTCATACCTCAGGTACTTATCCAGCTCCTGAACAGGGTTCTAGATCATAACACTTCTCAGTAACAATAAACTAGATTATCTACTATTTTCCCGTCTTTTCTACCCCAGAGCACACAGTATCACTCATCTGCTTGCTGAAATGGATGGAAAAAAACCTCCCATGTCAACAATACGAGGTGAAACATAGAGATCCAAGTCAGAATCACTCTACGCCTCGTGGTGCAGATCTTGACTCATAGATCCCAGTTCTGGAGGTAAGTGACATTGTTGAACTGATTCATGTCAAGAATATCAGGAGCTCGACCGGAGTCACGACCAAATTTTCCAGCTGTCTGGTTCACAAACATACCAGAAGACCACCCGCCAGGACCATCAAGTCGGTTTGGGAAAGCATGGACCAGCATTTGGGTGATCTGGTCGGGTGTGAAATAGCTAGGCCCGCGGCGAGCGATGTTTGCCTGGAAGAACCGGACGTACTTGGCACAGTGCTCAACATCTAGAGCTGAATTGAAATCCAGGCTAGCTGCATGCCCAGGGATCACTCTGGAAGGTTTCAACGACTTGATGAATTCGAGAGTCTTGAGCCAGGTATCAGATAGTGCTGCGGTGTTCATGTCTGCGAGCCACAAGTGCATTTCCCGATGGTAGACCGCATCACCAGCGATTAGCAGCTTCTGAGAAGGTAGCCAAAACATGTTGGCATCGACGGTGTCTCCAACCATGTTTTTGATTATATGAACTGGTTCGTCCTCGTGGTTCTTCAGGGTGAAAAAAGAGTTAGGGAAGACTGAAGGCAGCGCCGGATCGCTCGTGATATTCTCGCGACCAAAGGATGTCCTCATTCGCTCCGACTAGACGAAATTGTAATTAGAAATTGGAAACTTTACTTCGAGGGCTTCTTTCTCTGCCTAGAAATTGTCCTTGGGGTGGAAAAGCTGCATACATACCATGATGGGATATTCTTCGACTATATGTTTCTTAACATTCTCGCTGGCGAAAAATTGAGCGTTTTTGAATTCATCCAAGATGACGCGTACGCCGAGATTATGATCATGATGGTGATGGGTCGTAAAAACGGCGACAAGAGGTTGATCTGTTGTTTTTCGAACCCAATCGGCCAGGACTTTGGCATGCGGAACGTCAATGGGTACGTCGACGAGAATAGCAGACTTGGATCCGACAATCAAAGAAGACACAACATTGAAGCCGATCCCCTCATTGAGAAAGTTCTCAATTCGTAAATGATCCGATCTGGTCCTAGAGGATGGAAACCATGACGGCATAGCTCCCACAGGACTGATCAGGCCAGTCAAAGCAACAACTAGACAAAAGAAGGGTATCAATGCCATGATTAATACGACGGGTGTTTAGCGTAGACTTGGTCTTGAAAAAGATAAAAGTTTGAAAGAACTTGCTTGAAACGTGATGTGATATTGTGAAGCTTAGGTCAGGTAAAATTAGAAAGGGCACAGAAGCATCGATTTTATATTGAGACTCTGATAGTAATAACTCATATCGCTCAAAGCTGACATTCGCACTCATCAGCAATGACCAATAATGTGAGAACGTCGAAGAAAAAAGTTAAAGCAGTGAACCTGTATCCCGCCCGTTTTTGCATAATCCCTAATCTATACGATATGACGCTTATTTAACATTAAGGTTTAAGGCGAACAAGGGCATAATTCCCGGAACATGACAGGGTCAAATGCTTTGCCCTGACATAATTTAAGCTTTACCATAAACTCTACATACATAAAGTTAGCATCAAAGCTCAATTACAAATGTTGGCCTTATAGCCGACTAATAACATCCCACTCTGACTAAGGAGGAAGTAGTTTCAAGAAAGTAGTTTCAAGACCTAATATGCAACCTGGAATCACTATACGTCATTAAAGGCGAGACTTGCAGGGGGTCGATACCCTGCTAGAATCCCCAACCACCTGAGACATTACAGCCGAATTTGGCCTCTTCTGAAGTCGGAGATCCCAGTGTATGATAGGGTAATATTTAGAGCTATCCTTATTTAAGATGGAATTTATTATATAGCTTATTTGTCCGTCTTTCGAGGCTCAGATAGCTAAAATGCATTGCGAATTGCATAATATAGCCGGTTTAATACTAACTACCGAGCATTAACCCTCCGTGCTTAATCACACGCTATTTATAGCGAACCTCAGTGCTACCATGTCGAGTCACTGCTTGGTAAAAGATGCGATTACTCGTCTTGCACGACACTAGATCCTGCTTTACCAACATCACATAAACGTTTTTTCTTATCCCACTCTTCACGGCCACAAGTAACCCAAAAGCGTATATCTGGTACATTATTACAAAAACGGCGCCCTTCCCATTGTTGGACGGAGCAAGGATTCTCGAGACGCTAAGACTACACAAGAAATCTGTGTTGTTTGCAGGGAAGGACTATGCTGCATCGTAGTTGTAGATTAGTTGCGTGATACTGTATCAAAAAGGTCTTTCGCGATAGTATAGTGCTCTAATATAAGGCCGTCTAATCATAAGAAACTTTATTTTCTGATGATCTGATCTATCCAAAGGCCAATATGCAGCGTTACAGGCACATGCGCATAGGCGCTGACTAAGCGGAATGTAGGATTGATATACGACATGTCTTCAATAGGTTCGGCTGAAAACTGTGGCCTGATTACACGAACGCACTCTTGGCATCCCGCTCTGCTTAGCATTCCACTTTGTGCTTGTGTAAGCTAGGTAGACTCTAAACTCTAAACTCTAAACTCTAAACTTTGCTAGCTCCTGGGAATGGTTGTCCAATCAAATGAATGCGTCCACCCGACATAGTCCCATAGTTATGATATACTTCCAAGCTTGACATGAGTAATGCTTAGAATATCGGGATCACAGTGTGACTAATCTCATCCAGGCTTGGCACGCCATTTTCCTACTGTAAAAACACTCATGTAAGAACTCCGACAATAATTGCAATAAAGGAAAGCAGCACAGAGAGGGAGAGAAAGAAGAAAATCTCATTTCTATACCTTCAATTCTTACTCAGACTCAAACCACTCGCTTTCTCTATCAATCCCACGAGTACCATGAAGATTTCCGTCGTCCCTGCATCTGCCCAGACGCTCCGATCTGCAATCCGAGCGCTGCTGGATGACCCTTCGGCGCCCCATGTTATTGGCGTCTACCGCGGTCTGAGTAAGGTACCTGTTGATTTCAGGAGCCATTCCAATTTCCAAGCGGTGAAGGGAGACGTCAATGATGGATCGTCACTCGACTTTTCTGGCTGTGACGCTGTCATTACCATAACACCTCCTAAACTTGACGGGTCTGACTATATTGCTTTTGGAAAAACCATGGCAAACAACGTGCGTCAGGCGATCGAAAGATCGGGGTCTGTCAAGCGTATCATTTATGTGTCGAGTCAAGGAGCGCAGTATTCTCAAGGCGTGGTGAGTCTGGGCATCTAAATCAATAGGACGGACTGGATGCTGAAGATACAAACTCAACAGGGCGAAGTACGCACCAACCACAATTGCGAACGGATTCTAGAAGGTCTAGCTTGCGATGTTGTCTTACTTCGGAATTGCTTTTTCATGGAAAATTGGTCTTCTGCTCTTGAGACCATTAAGTCAGATAACCCTCATTTCTACTCCACCATCGCCCCACTCGACTATAGTTTACCTATGGTAAGTCTCGAACACTGTTCTGTCAGCCGGAGGTTGCTAATGATCAACTTATCATAGGTATCCGCCAGAGATATCGGAAAGACTTGCGCTAGAGAGGCCCTGACTTCTGGAACCCCTCTGGAACAAAGCCCTCGGATTCTCTACCTCCATGGTCCTCGAAATTTCTCGGTCCGCGACGTACACGAAGCATGGGAGAAGGTGACAGGAAAGAAGATAGAGGTGAAGCTTATCGAAAAGGAAGGACTGAGGAAGTTTTTTGAGGCCAGTCCTCTGCCGGCAAATTTGGTGGATGATTTCGTCGAGATGACACTTACTTTCTTGCCAGGAGGTCTTTTAGAAAAGGAGATGAATGACTTAACTAACGCTGAGCGTGGCGACGATACTTTGGTTGATGCATTTAGCCAGATGTGGAACGGAAGCGAAAGTGTCTAGGCACATGGCCGAACTGTTCGCAACAAGTATTTTTTTCTCCTTTAAATGTTTCTCTTCGGAAGAAAGTTCAACTTGACTAATGGATGTAATGCAATAAGTGACCCGTCCAAGAATGAAATCTTTTTGCTAATTTCATAAATCAAAGAAAGAGTCAAAGCAGCGAACACAAGTACGGTTTTCAAGTAGGGGTCACGGAGATTTCCTTTTTCGAATCCTACAAATCCCTTTACAGCCTGTATTGAAGCCTAATGTATGCAATCCTCATGTATAACTTATTTTGAGCCTGACGCCAATGTTACGTACATTTTCAAAAAGCTGGGTTTTTGGCATGTTGATAGCAGATCTACAAGAGAACAAGTGACATATAGAATGAGACAACTAATATACCTAACATTAGCAGATCGCTAGCGATAGATTCTCAAGAAGGCGTCTATGGTAAATGGAGGTGGCCATTGCAAGCGTTGTAAGAAGGGGTCGTTGAGAGCAAGCCTGGTGTGTTCAGCACGAATGACTGAATTGAGCTGTAGAGAATATGTAGTGTTCTGACTAATTTTAGAACGCTCCGTTGGACCGTCTATGGGAGTAGTCAGCGGAAGATTCGGACAAGTTGATCTCAGATAACGCTCATGCTTGGCTAGTGTTCTTTCTTGGCGCGTCTAAAATTCCGAACAACGTTAACGATTCATATCGGACCTCGCACTTCCATTCCTCCGCGTCGGTAGATCTTTGAGGTTGACGGGGAATAGTTTAGCGTGAATCCAGACGGATCGGAAATACGGACCCAATTTGGGAAGGGCCTCGACAATCATGCTCCTGCTCCACACCTAGCGGCAGAAATCTAGTAGTACTCAATCAAATCGAACATGCCATCGTAGTTGATTCTCCAAACCCTGAATTGATCGAACTAAGTGAAAACTCGATAGTTATATTTGCGGGAGCTGGCGCCAGACTGAGGCATAATCTAACCCATCCATTCAAAAGGAAATTGGTACACGCCTCCCAAGAGTATGAATGCGTGAACAATGAACCGGCCATTATGCTATACTATAGTGATCATCTAACGCAGCCACTATGTTGATAATGAGTGCAGAGAAATCCGACAGGCCTCCAAGTATTGCCTACATTCTTCCAATTGTTGCTACCCACTGGCCTGCCTGCTATCTATCTCATGGAGCTCAGGTGCGGGTTGACTTTTGCAAGTGCTGAAGCTCTTCCTCTGTTGACACGCGCTTCAAAGCCTGATTTTGGTGAGGGTAGCGACCAAAGCGTTCGATGAGCCCTGTGTGATCTGCCCCAATACCGCGAATGGTTTCTTCCCAATCACTGAAGGCCGTATTCCTCTCTGAAAGCACCTTGCGGCACTTCAAAGCTTGGGGATTGTCGGAACTGACGTCTTCATCTACCAGTCGACGACTATCCGAGAACATCTTGTCGTGCTCTTGAACCAGTCTCTTCTGTACATCAAAGCTTTCCGAATGCTCAAGCGGCATGTACACTATGCCCCCTGTTTGGCTATTAGCGGGGTACTTACCTGCGTCTATTAAAATATCATCAAATCTTAGGCCAGATAAAACATAAAAGATACTAAAGTAACTATACATTATTCTAAAGATAAAGAATTT